>CM023458.1:58829385-59077966 GCA_013339765.2 Haemaphysalis longicornis
AGCTAAGGCTTGTGACATTCCCCGAGTCCGACATGCGCAGAAACTCCAGCAGACGGCGCCAAAAGTAAAAATCAAAGTTTTGCCTTTCAATGGAGGATGTACAGCCATGGACAAATGAAACGCGATCCCAAAAATATGACCCAGAACACACAAATAGTGCCATTTATTTCCATGCAAGTCAAATTGACGCGTGACTCAATTACAGTAACAAGGTTCAAAAATGTGGCTTTCCAAGTATTCCAAAAGCGAGCCATTATTCGACCTTCATGAACAGTGTTTTTCAATTTTTGCGCATTCTGGTTCATATTTCCGTGTTCGCATTTCATTTGTCCAAGACTGCACTCGAGAAAGGGTTAGTAGTAGTAGTATCTGTTCGTTTTATGGCGCAAGGGCAACGATGGCCAAAGAGCGCCAACGCAATGGTTGATCATTTTGAATGATGTTTTAGTAAAATGGTGCTGTAAATGTGACGATATTAAAAGAGGTTAGTGTGGGGGTGTATACAGCCCCTCATTTAAAACAACAACAAAATTGGGGAAATGGGAATGGCAGGGTGAGAATGTAAAAAATAAATAGACACTCATAGCTTCCTCCCACTCTGAGGGGCCCCGAGGTTACATGTGGTATGATATGCGGTTTAAAAAGCCAATGTCTCCCAGGTAAGCAAAAAGGCGTTTACTTGGAATTAAGGGTTGATCAGCTAAAAACATCGAGGGATGAAGAGGAATCATGTGAGTGTAGAGTTCCCGGAAGTGCTTTTTCCTTGCCTTGTGGAAGTACCCACACTCAACTAAGACATGGCTGACGAATAGGCGATGTCCGCACCTGTCGCATTGTGGCGGTGGTTTGCCCTGCAGAAGGTGCGAGTGAGTAGCGTATGTATGGCCTATTCGTAATCTGCACATGTATACTTCCGTTGTTCTGTTGTGTTTTTCTGTGTAGTAGCTGCCTAATTGGGGTTTTATAGTGTGGAGTTTATTATCTGTCTGAGTGTCCCCAGTGTTGCTGCCAGCGTTGTCGGATTGCTTTCGAATGGATGGTTTCCAGTCAAGATAGGGAAGCTGCTGAACGTCGACGCTACAGCGAAGTGCTGCCACAGCGGCGCTCTGGTCTGCGAGTCATTACCAGGAATGCCACTGTGTCCAGGCACCCAACACACGACTATGACCTGTTTTAAAGCGTAGGCTGCCATTATCTCTTTAACTAACCTGTTCAGCACAATGTTCCTACTCGGTTTTCCATAATGCAGTGCTGTCACAACACTCAATGAGTCTGTGTATATAATGGATTGTTGTATCTTTGTTTGTGTTATGTGTTCTAGCGTAATTAATATAGCATGTGCCTCAGCCGTAAATATACTTGTGTTTCTGTTTAGTGTCCTTGTGCTGGCAAAATTGGGACCGTGTGCAGCACATGCCACAGCAGTGGCAGTTTTGGAGGCATCTGTGTAAAAAGCAGTGTCTGGGAATTTGTTTTGCAAGTGCAAGAAGTGTTGTAGGATGAGTTCTGTGGGTGAATGTTTTTTGTAATTTCCTTGAACGACAATGTCACAGGTGACAGGGCGCAGTTGCCAAGGCGGCATGAACTCAACGAAGTCAGTTTTGTAAGATTCAGATAAAATAACCCCAAGTTCCTCTGCCTCCACCTTCACTAGGATAGAGAAAGGCAGAGGAAGCGACGGACGGCTCAAAAACAGCCTTTCGGACGCTTTGTTTTCAAGAATAGCATTTAGCGGATGACTATTTAAGGATGTCGCCCTTACGCAGTACAAAAGTGCCATGTATGTACGCTGGTGTTCTAAGCACCACTGATCCGTTTCTGCATAGAGGCTTTCAATAGGACTCGTCCGGAAAGCTCCGGATGCCAGGCGGAGCCCCAAGTGCAGCACTGTGTCCAGCATTTTTACAGCTGTTTTTGAGGCAGACCCATACACTACACTTCCGTAGTCGATACGGGACCTGACAAGACTGTTAAAAACACGTAAAAGGCATGTTGTATCTGCACCGTATGACTGGCGGGAAAGGACTTTTAAGATGTTCATAGTCTTCATGCATTTCATTTTAAGTTGTTTAATATGTGGGATGAATGTAAGCTTATCATCTAAAACTACTCCAAGAAACCTGTGTTCTCTTTTTACGGGTATGTCAACTCCCTTAAGTTGTATGGTTGGTTGCAGATGGATCCCACGCTTCCTGGAAAAGAGAACACAAGTGCTTTTCTGCGGAATTAGGATAAAACCATTTTTGTCTGCCCACTTGGCTAGTCTGTTCACAGAAACTTGGATCTGCCGTTCACAGATAGAGGAGTTGCATGACCTGAAGCTGATGTGAACATCGTCTACATAGATTGAATAAAAAATGGTGGGTGGCAGTGCTCTCCCTAACGTATTCATTTTTACAATGAAAAGTGTGCAGCTAAGTACTCCGCCCTGGGGAACGGCATTTTCTTGTGTATACGTCCTGGATAATGCTGCACCAACTCGTACCCGGAATGTTCTATCTGATAAGTAGCTTTCCAGTGTGTTTAAAATGTTTCCACAAATGCCGACAGATTTAAGGTCATGCAGGATGCCATACCGCCAAGCGGTGTCATAGGCCTTTTCAATGTCAAAAAATACAGATATACAGTGTTGTTTATGAGCAAAAGCATCTTTAACATAAGATTCAACAGCTATAAGATTGTCAGTTGTTGACCTGCCCAAGGGAAAGCCTGCCTGGCAGCTATCAAGGACACCATGATATTCCAAGAAATAATAGATAAGCCGTCTATTGATCATCTTTTCAAAGAGCTTGCTCAAGCAGCTTGTCAAAGCAATAGGGCGATAGCTTGTCACAGAAGAGGCATCTTTTCCCTCTTTCAATATAGCTAACACAATTGCCTCTTTCCAAGCATGAGGAAAGTACCCAGCACACCATATCTTGTTGTACAAGAAGAGAAGAGTATTGAGGGTATCTATGTGCAGGTGCTGAATCATTGTGTATGTTATTTTATCAACTCCTGGCGCCGAAGCGCGGCATGTGTTGAGGGCTACCATAAGTTCCTGCAGCGAAAAATTAGAGTTATACCCGTCATTAGATTTCTTGTTGTCACAAATAGGCTTTCTTTCAACAGATTCTTTGTATCGCCAGAATGTCTCGGTGTAGTGGGAGGAGCTGGAAATATGTTCAAAGTTCAATACCTAAGTGTGCTATTAATGTGTAAGTAAGTTTCGACATCTCTTTAAACGTTGCCCAGTCGGCACCAGCTTCTTTAAACTTTGCATGTGAAATGTAACTGTAGGGGCATTTTTCTAAATATCTGAGGGTGACTGGGAAGTGGTCGCTGCCATAGGGATTTGTATTCCACTTCCCATTCGATGGACGGAAAAAGAACGGGGGAGCCCTATAGCCAGATCAATGTGTGAATATGTGTGGTGTGCTGTATTGTAGTATGTCGGCTGCTTTTTGTTAAAGAGACAAGCTCCGGATGACAAGAGAAAGTTTTCTATCAAGCGGCCCCGGGAATCTGTGCGTTCCGATCCCCATAGTGGGCTGTGCGCATTAAGGTCACCAACTAGTAAAAACGGTTCTGGCAGTTGATCTATAAGGGACTCAAATTCGTAACTGGACAGACGATATTCAGGGGGAATGTAGTGAGAAATTGTTGTTAACTTGTTGAAGATAATTGCCCGAACAGCAACCGCTTCTAGGCCGGTGCGCAAATGAATAGATTGACAAGGGACAGCTTTTCGCATAACGATTGCCACGCCAACCGAGCAGTGCGAGCAGCTGTCTCTGTCTCTTCTAAATACTAAGTATTGGTTTAGGAAGTTGGTATGCTTAGGGTTCAAGTGAGTCTCTTGTAGACACAGGACGGTTGCTTGAGTTTTGTGTAGAATTTCATATATATTATCTAGGTTTTTAATTAATCCCCTACAGTTCCACTGCATAACTATTTGTGCTACCATAAATGTTTAAAGAAGATTTTGGCTGGTGAAGACTAGGGATGGATGTATCACCTACCACACTTAGGTATGATTTGGGCCAGTGACACGGGGGGCTGCTGGCTTTTGTCCCCGCCCCGCCATGGAGCGCTGTTCTTTCACACCGCCTTTGGCGCTGGCTGAGACGGTGGCCATTTCCATGTCCTCGTCTGAGTGCTGGGACAGCGACGAGATGGAGTCCTTGCGGCCTCCGACACGGAATATGTTCGAAGTGGAGGAAGGAATCCCTCCCACCAGAGTTTGTTGCGTGTTTGGACGCAGAGGTGGTCGAAGGACCCCGCCACATCTACATCCATGGCCACCTGAGGTCTGGTAGCCGGAGGAAGGGGACCGACGGCAGAGCCGTCACTCCTGGCATTCGTGGCCGACGCAACACTTGCGGGTGCCACAGGTGTTGTGTCAGCTGGTTGGGCAGCCTTAGGCAGCACCTCGGGGGGCTGGGGTCGGCACCAAGTCTGCTTCACAGTACTGGGTGGCCGCAGTGACTAGACGCCGCTCCGCCCCCCCGGCAAGCCACATCGGCATACTTCGCAGAAGCAAAGGCGCTGAGCCTTTTACGCGCTTCTAGGTAAGAGATGTTCTCATTGACTTTAAGATTGATTATTTTCTTCTCAAGTTTGAATGTTTCACACGTCCTTGAGTACGCTGTGTGCGGGCCACCGCAGTTCGGACATTTGATCAAAGTGCTGTTGCAATTCTCTTTGGGGTGGTCATGCTCTGAGCACTTTGCACACGTGAAAACGCCCACGGCAGTTGTTAGTACTGTGCCCATAACGTTGGCACTTAAAGCACCGACGCGGGTTGTGGACATATGGTCGGACGGTACAACGAAGAAAGCCTGCATTCACAAATTCAGGTAAGGTACTACGGTCAAAGGTGAGGACAACATGTTTGGTTGTGATTTCCTGATTTTCTCGACGCATAGTGATCCTCCTTGCTGCAATGACGCCCTGGTCGCGCAGGCCCTCGAGGATGTCAGAGTCAGTTTCATTGTAGAGATCAGATTCGGATATGACACCTTGGGATGTATTTAGCGTTCGGTGGGGAGTGACTTTGATTTTCAGGTCGCCAATGAGGGTTTGTTCAAGGAGCTTTTTTGATTGAGCCGGGTTGTTTACTTCTACAAGGATTTCTCCAGAGGTCAGTTTCTTGGCTTTGTAGTGTTTTCCTACATGTTCAACGCACTTAGCTATTAAGAAAACGGATGTAGATGTCACTGGCTTTGTACTGTCTTCGGATGCGATGATCAAGAACCGGGGAAAGTTGTCAGGTATTTGGAACGATAGGGCAGGCAATGGGGGAAAATTCGCTTCGGTGCGGCCCCTTTTGGGGGGCCGATCAGTGTGTTTAGAAAATTTTGAAAGAACCATGCAGCATGGAAAAAAAGCAGAGAACGGGGGTACTTTCTTCGCTCGGTTTACCCTGATGCCGAGAGAGGTCCCGGAGCTCCCTGCCTGGTAAAAAGACAGGGAGCCCATCCGCCGGAGCTTGACCACGGCTCCGACGGCCACCGTTTGTGGTTTCTACCCTTCACCTTAAAACTCCTAGCCACGGTAGGATACAGCATGAGTATGGGGGTTTGGGGTCCGCGGTGTTACCAATACCGTCACCAAGATTACTCAAGGTGCCCCGTGCGGGGTCGAGAAAGGGTTGAATTGCCTGCAGTGTGGGAGAGACTGTAAGGGGGAGAGGGAAAGAGACGGGTATATCCAATACCTAGTGCTTCAATTTGTTCTTGTCAGTTACACTAGTACTACCCTCTGTATGTACGGAAGTGATTCAACGTTTAATGGTGCCTTGCAGTGTACGGCACATGACCCTGAAGTGCCAATCATGCATTACGGCAAGTGTTGACATGGTCTTGGTGTGGAAGTATTCTCACAAGGCACTACTTATAAGGTTTCAATAAAACCCTCAATATTTGTGTATTCCAGTGCCTCTATGACATTCCTATGATAGTTATAGGTGTGCATTTGGAGGGAGAGAGATGGTGACTTGAGTGCAAACAACATCAATCAACAAGTGCAACAAAACTATTAATTTATGAAAAAAAAAAAAAACCTGACGGAACACCTGGAGAGGACATGTGTGACAAATCGCCTGCGTCCCCGCCTCCTTTGTCCTTCAGCCGTTTTGGTCTTTGTGACACTCGCCGAAGGATTGTGTTTTTCGGAAACCAGCCCATATCATACTTTTAGAATACAGAGAGCAGGTTACCCATATAGCTAAGGCCGACCAACCCTGTTTTCTCAATTACGATATCTCATACCATGCTGCGCTTTGGGTGGTATACATGGACTCTTATTTTTCCAGTTCAGAATAGTTCTGAGCAGTTTGTGGGCATGGGCAGTACACGATATCTTGCTCTAACCCTACTTTCAAGTGCCCGTTGGGATCTTTCAGGAATAAATAAATAAACACATCGACTGCTTTCGCAATATGACTTCGAGGGGCTAAAAACAAGAAAAAAGTACGGTGCAGCTCTGGAGTAGTTCTCAAGAGTCCGAAATGAGAAACCGGAGAGACCCCCACAAGGAGAGCGAAGGTCATAGTACCCGCAATGTAGCAACCGGCCGCCAGTGCTTCAACACACGACAGCTGCTGGGGGCGGCCGTAGTTGACAGGGTTGGCAGCCACCAGATGTGGCAGCAGGCGCGGGTGAGGGGTGCGCATCTGGCCGAAGGGAACATCCGACAGGCGTGCCCACGAGCAGTCCACAAGGGCCAGTCCGTGGCCCGTCACGATGTCCCTGAAACATCAGCACCATTCTATAACTTGTTGCTCCATTTCCTTTTGGCCACATACCCACAGGGGGATTGGCCAAGAATCGGGCGTATGGGCTAATGCGCCCGCTTGACAAAACTATAAATTAAAAACAAACATTTGAATGAAGAAATAGCGCATAGTCATAAGAGAATTGGTAAACAGAAAGATCGAAAACTGAAGTAGGAAGAAGAAAACTAACTTTTTGTACAGGTAAGATTATGCTCAAGAATAACAGCTAACAGGTGTAAACGTAGGCATAAGCGGAAGCAGCGACCTCTAGATTTGTAACAGAATGTCGGGGATGTGGCCCCTAAGTGAAGGCAGATCATGGGCGTTGAAAGAGGAAGTCCCAGCCGTTCTAATGGCGTGGCCAGGTTACATCGTCTCATTAGAGAAAAACCGCGGCAATACAAGAAAAGCGGTTTGTCGTTTCGTATGCACAGCAAACAGCAAGAATTTCGGAGCAACACTACATCGGAAGTTGTGTAAGGCAGCTTCGATCGCATTGACGAGTTTTACAAAAACGTGGACTCCAAGTATGTTTTAAATAAGCGTATTCTTAAAAAGTACAACTGGTGGAATGCGCGTATTACAACTGCACCCACCGGTCTTCCGGTGACAAGCACCGCGTGGCATTGGGAGTAAGAACGACTCCCGGGAAGCGTTGACCGAGACGTAGAAGCCGCACGAGCCCCTTGCGTGCGAGTTTCCGGCCGGTGCAACGCTTCGGATCGCAGTGGCCCAGCTCCCACATGGCCACAGCGAAAGGCCACCGGACTCTCTCATCGTCGTCTGCATGCGATAGAGGTTTTCATTGGTTACAATTTGCGCAGAGGGCTCCAACGTCAAACTTTACCATCGTCCGAGTCGTGCTCTGGTTTTCGCCCCATACTTTCTCCGGAAGCTAGCCGTTCTTGTTTTCTTGCGCGGGCAGCGGAGTGCTTACCTCCTCTACATTTCTTGTTAGAACGTTTATCCATTTACCTTGATTGCAAGTTGACACAGCACACGGATACCACGGATACCGGCTGCTGCGAATCTCGTGCTGCTCGTGCATGTGTTGTTTGTATCACGTGACTTGTACTATTGCAAAAGGTAGAGAAATGACCCTGATTACCAAATAGACGTAAACTTGGTAAACTGTTGAAGCTTGCAGTGGGACAGGGGCTGAGCTTACTCCTTTTTTTCTGCAAGTTTCTTTCTTGTATTCTATTGGCTGCACTGCATTAGTTGAAGTGAGGTTATCAGAGCCATAAGCTATGCTGTCGCAGATTCAAGTCCAGCCAACGTCAATAACGATGATGATGATGATGATAGTTGGGTTTTATTGGCGCAAGCTGGCGCAAGGCCGACTATGGGCAAAGAGCGCCAAAGATGATGTTACTGAATTGTGATGAGACGGTACATACTAAAACATGTGACTAGAAGTAAAAGTGATGCAAAACAAAAGACAATGGAGATGGCTGGTGTATAGGGCCAGGATGATTACACGTGATATGACAAGAGCTGCAGAAAGTTCACCTCAGCTAAAAACTTAAAAACACGCTGACTAGAAAACATGGGTTCGTCGGCTAAAAAATATGATGGGTGCAAAGGAATGTGTCGTCTGTATAATTCAGGGAAATGTTTGTGTCGTGTTGTGTCAAGTGCCTTGCATGTGATTAGTATGTGGACTACGGATAGGCAGGGATAGGCCCTTTCCACACCTGCTACACGTGGGTCCCGAAGTTCCAGTGAGCAGGTGGGAGTGTGTCGCATGTGTGTGGCCTATCCGCAGCCTAGCCCTAGCCAGGGCGACTTCAGTGTATCTGTTGTGCGAGTCAGTTATGTAGCGTCCCAGTTGTGGTTTTATTACGTGTAGTTTGTTGTCTGTTTGTTGACTCCAGTGTAATTGTCATGTGTTATGAAGCTGTCGTCTGATGTGTGTCTTTAGGTCGGTGTAAGGTACTGTTGTAATGTCAACCGTAGTCATAAGAGCAGCATCACCAGCCATTTGGTCGGCGGCCTCATTACCAGGGATTTCACAATGCCCTGGTACTCAGCATATAGTTATTTCAAGATTTGAGGCATATGCAGACATTAGTACCTTGAAAAGAGCATTTATCACATAGTTTTTAGATGACCTTCCTAATGACAGTGCCTGTACAACGTTTTGAGAGTCTGTGTACACAATGGACTTGGGAATTTTATGTTTGATGATGTGGTTTGAAACGAGTAAAATGCCATATGCTTCTGCCGTGTAAATACTGTTATGAAAATTCATTGTTTTGCGTACTCTAAAATTTGGTTCGTGCGCTGCACAAGATACTGTAGAACCAGTTTTCGACGCGTCGCTATAGAATTCTGCGCACCTGTACTTGTCCTGCAGGAACAGGAAGTGCTGCAGAATTGCATTCCTGGGTACCCTATTTTTTTTCTACAAGAGTGAACGACAGGTCGCATGGTACAGGACGAAGATGCCATGGTGCGATGAGATTATGAATGGGTGTCTTGTGCGTGTCTGAAAGGGGGACATTGAGTGCAGAAGCCTCCTCCCTAACTCTGAGAGAGAACGGTAAGGGAATAGATGGCCTGTTTAAAAATAGTTGTAAATTTGATGTATCGTTCATGATGGGATTAAAAGGATGGTTGGTCAGAGACACGATCTTGGATGCATACAACAGGTCAACATACTCCCGCTGATGCCCTAGGCACCATTTGTCGCACTCGACATAAAGACTTTCAACAGGGCTAGTGCGGAATGCGCCACATGAGAGGCGAAGGCCAAGATGCAGCACGGGGTCAAGCATTTTGAGTGCTGTCTTTGTAGCCGACCCATACACGACACTGCCGTAGTCGAGCCGAGACCCCACCAACGCTGTGTACAGGCGCAGCAGGAGTTGTTTGTCGGCCCCATAAGATTGATGTGAGAGGACCTTAAGAATATTCATTGTTTTTAAGCATTTGCATTTGAGCCGTCTGATATGTGGGATGAATGTAAGTTTTTCATCAAATAAAATACCTAAAAACTTGTGTTCCTTGTTCACAGGAATTGGCACATTCGCAAGAGTGATGTCTGGGTCCGGGTGGACGCCACGCCTCCTGGAGAATAGAACACAAGAGCTCTTCGCGGGATTAAGATTAAAGCCATTCTTGTCAGCCCAGCCGGCAAGTTTCTTGACGCCGAGCTGGACTTGACGTTCGCAGATGGACAGGTTACACGATTTAAAGGATATCTGCACGTCATCTACATACATGGATTAAGAAATTGTAGGTGGCAGTGCTTTTCCAAGAGAGTTCATTTTTACTATGAAGAGAGTGCAGCTCAACACTCCACCTTGCGGCACGCCATTTTCTTGCACGTGAACATTTGACAGTGCACGACCAACTCTGACGCGAAAGGTTCTCCCCGACATATAACTACAAAGGATGTTTATTTATATTTCTCCTAATTTATATTTCTCCTAACCACGCTAAATATAGCAGGGTCTTTCATAAACTCTTTCATAAATAATCTAGAGTAAGACTGTTTGAAGGGTAAGAATGAGCAAACTGTTTGGCTAATACCATGCACAATTTTCAAGGTTAACGTGTCCCCTTTTAGAGACTACACATTATTTGACATATCGGCACTGACTTTTAGATAGCATTTTTATTTTTAGAGAGCTTAAAATATAATTTATTAGCCTTATCGAAGTACTCGCTCGTTATTTCAAAGTGAGAGGTTGTTTTCTCATAAACACCACATGAGGCTTTTAAAAACTCTTTCGCTCTTTCTTTTCAGGCAACATGGTTTTCTCTATGATCCACTGTGGCCGTCGAATATCAGTTGACAACATACCATTCCGTGTGGTCAAGCAAACTGCTAAAGTATGCATCCTCGGAGTGGAATACTACAAGAAAACTGAGCAGCAAAAGGACAAGGCATGTATATTACATACTAATGAATGTGAAAACTTCCTGCACCCTCATTTGTGTTGTGTCGGTTCCACTCAAAGCCTAATTCATACATGGTGAAACAAAACAAGTGAACTCAGTGGCATGACTTTTCGAATTCACAAGTAGTCACAGCAAGCCATGCCCACGAATGCCTGCCAGCTCACCACCTGTGTAAGGCTTTCGTGTTCAGCTTGGCATAAATGGTGTTTCACTACTCCAGCGTTGTTCCCTCATTCACCCTTTTGTGTGTTAGCTAGCTTTAACCGAGGCAGCAAAACGGCAAAAACATGTACAAAATTGGTCCTCTTGTCGCTTGTTTGCCGCAGGAACAAGGTTAGCAGGCTGCTTTTGAAAGGCAGAGTGGTTTCAACAGGGAAGAGGGAGAGCAGTCGCGTTGGTTTGGACATTTCGGTTCTTTGCATTGGGCTAGTGTAGCAGCAGTTGGTGCAGACGCAAAAGAAAAAAGGATGATATGAATGAGAGTACGTGATTTCACCAAGCTTACCCACTGGTGCACAGGTCACCAGTGATCCACCACACAATGGCAGTGCCCACAATACTGGCATATTTATTGGGAAGCAATTGAGCACTAATGCTTTCACATTCACTAAATCGTAGGAGAGTGCTTACGTGTCCAAGTTGTGCTAACGAAAAAGTAACAAAAAAAAATCTTTGGGAGCATTGAAGCCTCTTGCTCCCTTTTTTTTGTGTGTGCACTAGGTCACAGGATGCCACACTGAACATATTTGGGTACTGGTTGTTTGGCACATTGGTGCATCACGAATAAAAATATATCTCTCTCTTGAATTTACAGGGCCCAACAGCTACAGACTGGCCTAAAGAAGTCTTCCAGAAGAAGAGAATCCTGCTCCAAGGGACAAAGAAAAAAGGGTGCACAGCAACCCTACATTTCAAGCATGTAGAACTTTATCCCGACTTCAAGGTAATTGTGTGCAATCGTTGGTGTAAAGTTTGCTTTCATAAGTTCGACCTGTACCGGTTACTTGCCCATTGTTTGGATCTGAACAAGGAAAGTTAGATGCAAGCATTTTTATATAATTAATCTCTCAGAATGAGATGTAAAAGCTTGGTTAAGAGCTGCACATACACAGCCTACAAGTAAATGTAAAAGTTTTTTCTAAATTATGATATGGCACCCAAAATGTTCACTTCCAAATAATTGTGCATAGTGCAATCATTTGTTCCTTGTTCAATGAATTTTATAGCCTCCTTAAGATGCTAGTTATCAAAGTTTCTTTATGATGTAATTCTCCTAATTGGATCCAGCTGCACAAGAGCTAAAATTTCTCAGCATCTGTTGCATTACATTTCAGCACTTGCAACTTGTTCCAGATAACAATCATGTATTATACCCATTTCATACATAACTGTGTTTCATAGCATGTCGTCATAACTGTTTTAAACACCATTTTTTTACTGTTATTGCAGTCTAGTTTATACCTTCTATTTGAATGGTATGTTGATTTCACTTATTAGTTTTGTTGGTCAGCAGGGCTATCTTTACCTCTGCAATAATGTAAATGGCTCTTACAAGTTCTCTGAAAAAAACATTTTGCTGCAGGCTTCTATAGTCATCTGAGAAACTTCTACTGACTGAATAGTGTTAGCACATTATGTAATCTTTTTTGCATTCATAGCCCAGTGCCCATGTGACGAAAGCCATTGTGACTGATGTATACGTTATAATCCATAATGCCTAATTTTCAGGCGGACATACCACAGCCATGCGGCCGAAATAAGGAAGAGAGGCTCAAGTCGGACAAGGCCAGACAGCTGAACAAGGCACTGCAAGCAAAGCAGGCAGTAAGCACTGAATGCAGGGCATACGTTGCAGTTGCTGACTTGGACTCTCATTGCAATCATGGTTTCGATGAAATTGAAGCCTTCAGCCAGGGGTGTAAACAGGACATTGCGAGAGGATTGAAATTCTTGTGAGGGGAGGAATTGCAATCTGGTAGCCGGATGTGAAAAAAGTGGCCTTCTTTACTATGTGCGTGATGTGCTTTTCTCAGGAAAAGAAAAGCCTGATACCAGTAGCAGGGCATTCTACCCTACAAACAGATGTGAGCAACCAAATTCAGGCAGTACTGAGGAAAGACCGCTTCAGCACGATAGACCAAGAGAATGCTGGCGACTTAGTTAAAAAAATCAGCTGCGAGCAGACCAAGACAGGCTTTGTCCTCTACCTTCCATACAGGGCACGCAGCTGCGTAACCAGTACTGAATCAGAGAATGTGGAAGAAGTTGTCGCCAGTGAGTGTAGGAAACCTGCTTTTCTGTTTCAGTCCCAAGTTTATGAACACATGCTCTTAAGTAACGGCAGTGCAGTTGTATGTTTAGATGCACGCACAAGACGAGTGATTATGCGTTGCCTTGTTTCTTCTGGTTGTCAAGACACACCATCAGCGTTACGCAGCTGCTGGCACTTTTATTGTGCAGTTTGAAACATCTTTCTGCATTGCTGAAGCCCTGAACATTTTCAAACAGTGGGGCAACAACTTTTCCCCACAGTACTGGATGGTGGACTACAGCAATGCAGAAATCAGTGCCATCCGGCAGGTGTTTGTGAACAGCAGGGTAACGATCTGTGATTTTCACAGAATGCAGGCATGGCAAAGGTGGCTCCGAAGAAAAGAAAATAACATTTCTCATCCAGAGCATGCCCTGCAGCTAATGAAACGCCTGGGCAGTGCTTTAAATGAGGGCGAGTTTGAGAAGGCACTTGAAGACCTTGTTAGCTCAGAGTACTGGAACAATGGGAAACTTCGCAGCTACTTTGAAACGGTGTGGCTAAGTGTGAAGGAGCTGTGGGTAATGTTTCATAGACTTGAATTTGACGTTGTTCTAACGACAAATAACGGCATTGAAGCCCAAAACAGGGTGCTCAAGGCCCACTATGTCAAAAGTGCGAGTGGAAAGCGGTCACTGACGTCTCTGATCGCAGCAGTTGTTTGTGGCTACCTTCCTGACAACGAGAAAATTTCCACGAGTCGACAATGAGGCAGTCGTCACTGTACAGACAGTACAACGACACTGTCCCCGCATTTCTTCACAACCGGCCCCACAGCTTTATTAGGCACATGCTCAGGCGGCTTGTAAATGCAGAGGAGTATACACGCTCTGACATTAGGGAACTGCCTACTGAAGGTGCGTTTGCTGTTCAGTCGGAAAGAGACGACGATGAAGTGCACACAGTTGAGTTCTGCAAGCCTCTATGCACTTGCCCTGACTTTGCCAAGCACAAATACCCATGCAAGCATTTCTGTGCTGTTTTTAAGCACATTAGTGGGTGGTCGTTTTCATCACTCCCAGATAGTTACCGTAATCGGCCCGAAATTACTTTGGGCAGCTGTCCACCATCAAGATACATCTTCAGATGTTCTTGATCTCGTAGAGCTGCCTGTTTTTGAGGCCCCTCAGCAGGCTCTGCATTCCGAGAGAGAAGCTCTAGGAAATCCGGCAGCATCAGTGCTGCGAAAAGCCATAGCTGAAGAATGGGAAAAATGCAGCTCCCTTCTTCATTACTGTCATGACGTTGATACACTGTTGGACACCAAGAAAATGGTTGAATCAGCGTTTCGTAGGTTAGCTGAATGTGTGCCACACAGTTCAGGTCTTCGAATTCGAGGCTCACCAACGAAAGGATGCTCATCTTTCAAACCCCTTCCAAAGCGAAAACGCCTATAGTGCGCTATCCTTTTACTGTAGGCTAGCTGACTTGCGAGTGGTGTATGAACTCCTTCAAAGTTGTCCACAAAAATGGCTTTGCACTCAAAAGGCCATGAAAGCAAAATACAAGTTTGTGAAAGATTTGGTGTTTAACAGTGCCTCCAGCACTTGTCAGGCAGCAAACAATGCCTTATTGCACTGAGAAATTAAACAGTTTAAGTCGAAATTTTCTCCCGGTGCATTGCGTGTTTCGTGACATCAGCGATGCATATTTAGGGTAGGTTCCTAAACAAAAGAGTGTGTTGACTAAGTCCTGCCGCAAACGACGAGACATGCCATTTGTTGTCTTTATTTACCGTCCACGTTCCTACGTGGCACATAATACTGCGCAAAGACAGCTGTCCACACTCGCTTTGTTTTGACCCGGATGTGTACCTGGCTTATTTTTGTAACGGTTCATAGTAATCGTTTCGTGAAACACTGGTTATGCTCGACAAACAGAGTTACGTAAGTGGCAATGTAGCTTATGCCAGTTAACAGTGTCGTGTCAACAAGCCCACTGTGCCCGACGGCTCCGCAGCTTCGGCCAGCATTGTGCGTCCCGTTAGCACTGGTGCTTTTAAGTTTATGTTTGTAGGCTTTCATTGTTTATCCTATCATTCTTACCGCTATAAAAGGAATATGCAACCAAACTTAGATGGCAAATATCAAATTTTACAAAGCTTGCGACCCCTGTTGAATTTGTGTTGCACTTTGTCGCATCAGCCAATCGCAACAAGCTGCTCATAATGCATCATACAGTGCGGAAAAGTAGCTCGGGTGTTGCATGCCTTTTCTGTTTTGCTTATTATATAGCTTATTTGAGTGAAGCTTGCGCCTAAAGTGGTATCAGGGTTATTGTAATGAGGCACTTTTTCAAATGAACCAAACTTGCATTTTGTCTTCGTGGCTTCTTTAATGTTGCATTTACACTGAAATTTTGACACAGATATCCCGGGAGTGTGTTTTTTGCTGAACTGAACTCCCTGTTCTAAGGACCACAGTGAAGGGAGGCTTGCCTGATATGTTCGTGCTCACTTGAGTTCAAAAATGTTCCATCGGCGGGCTGTGTCATCAACTGATATGTATGTTGTTGGTTGGGCGTCATTACTGCATCTATGCCACATGCTAGTTTTTCAACTGCTATAACTAAAAGGGTCACTTGAGAGAAATTAAATTCATCAACAAAGTACTGGTCTGTAGTATATGCTTAGCAGTCCTCAAATAATAGATATTTGTGTAATGTCCATGCTTTGTTCAAGTTTATCAGAGTGGTGTTGCCTCCTGTGTGGCATACATGTAAGCTACACATGCTAATGTATTGGAATTTACCTGACTTCGTGGCATTTTGTATTTTGAGGCACAAACTCTTCTCTTTACTGTGTTTTTTCTAACTGATCATGGAACAATTTTTGTGGAGGCTTTGTGCAATGCCCGCTAGTTTATAATTTCACGGATGGTCTGTACAGCGAAGTGCAAGGTCGTCTTGTGTTCTTTGATTTCTATTTTATTACTCCACATTGGATTGTTTACCTGTGTATATTATGACATTAGTCTGTCTTTCGTGTTTAACTTTGAATATGTTTTGTACACCCACATGTACCGAGGCCTGCTCTCAAATAATTGGTGTCTGCTCAACTATCCTGTCTCACAGATCTGTAGCATTGCCGAGTGCAGTTAAGTTGCTTATAAGCTACAGCGTAGACAGTCATTACCATTGAAATGCTTCACACAGTTAAGGCAGAATTACAGGGTACCAACAAGCAGTCAGTCATATCACCAATAAACTACCTACCTGCAAGATATTCACTTTTTGGTAGTAAATATTCTTTGGTTTTTCTCGTGTTTAAAGTGTACTTATTGAATTCTAATTTTACTTTCGCAGTTAATGCCTTTTTGCACATGTCTGATTTATATTTTATATATTTTGTTTTACCAGCAGTTTCTCTCAAGCATGTGGGCAATGCTTGCTGTCATTCTAACATCTGCCCTGATTAATGTAAGTTGTGATGTACAGAAGCGGCAATTTAAAACATCCCAACTGTATGCGCCTTAATGTCAAGCATAATGTTTGGTAGCAAAAATTTGTTTACAGCAGGCTCTTTCAGTTGTTGCTGACACACAAAATAAATGTAAAGTTCCTTTCAGGCTTTGGTAACGGTTGCGACTAACGTTCGTGCAGTAGCAGTATGGCGGTTTCACAATTAATTTGTAAAATTGGGTTGCGAACTCGGAATACTCTTACTAACACTGCGAAACTATGCAAGTCATTACATGAACTTTGTTTAGTGCAGGCTTGAAATAAAATTGAAGAGAACAAAGAGCAGAATGCACAGGGACACTTCAATCCCAGAGGAGGATATATAGCAAAAGGCGGGGGGTAAGCGCAAAAGGGTTTAAGCGGAGGTTGTTCAGATAACATGCCTGAATTATAGCAGCCCTAAAAGGGCACTAGTAAAGTGGCCATTTAGTCCAGTGTAATGGCTGTATTTTTGTAAATCTGAAATTCGAAGCTGTTACTAGCTACAGAACCTACTTTGTTGTCGTTCATAAAAGCTAGGTTAGTGACGTCCTAGTAAATTGGCAGAAGTCTAGCCTTTATGCTGGAATAGAATAATTGCACGGGCGAGGGATAAAGTAAACAAGCGTCCTGCTGTCAACATGGTCTCCGTACGCTTTCACCACCTCCGGTGCCATCTTTCGTCCCCACAACGCGCAGCATGTTACGCGGGTAGCAGCTCTACTAAGCGAAACAACCTCCCTCGGGCGCTAACCGAACGCCAAAGCGATCGTAACTGCCAGCGCAACCGCGCGTTGCTTGCAGCGGCTGCCTGCAACAATCGCTGCCAAGCATCGCACTTCACCGCAGAGTGCGCTGACATGAAGGGCGACAGCACAAAGTAATCGGTACATATGACACAACACACCCTCCACTCGACCACATCTCAATTGCACATTTACCGCAAAAGCCGAGTGTGGTAAGACGTCGAGCTCTACGCTCCGATGCACGCAATCGAACCACACGTCGCCACGTATCACGTACATCACAGCACGGCGTTTGTTCGTGTGGTGATCTCTGGCACGTTGTTGCATGTCATTACTGATGGCAAACGTGACCTTGTAGGATAGGTAGTGCAGAACTAGTGGTGGCAAACTTCATCCTCGATTCTTCACGAGACGGATCGGTGTCGTCGAGGTCACCGTTTCGGCCAACGAGGGGCTCAGCACGCCGGCTTCACCCGTGAGCTCCCAGCACAGCACACAACGTGAATTCGAGCGTTTCCAGATTGACGCTGCACTTGGTTCAAATAACCGGCCTTGACAACGTAACATGCGGATAGCATCGACGTTTAAAGGTAGACAATGGGGCCTCAAACGCCGACCCGCCGCCCCCACGTAGAGAGTTTCGAAAACAAAAAACAAAACAAAAAAGTGGCGAAACAATTTTGGTCACGTGACTTTTCTTGACGATGTCTTGACGTGACGACATAGAGGAAAAAAAAGTTAGGAGACGGCATGACGTCACGCAGCTAGCCTTCGCAACGCAAGCCAGGTCCGTTGAAGCCGCTCCCTCCGCCGTTTCCCTTTTTCAAGCCGCCGCAGTCGGCCCTCCAAGGTCGGGTGGGCCTCCCTCCCTGTTCTGTGGCGGCAACGTCTCCGCGGCGGCGGTCTCCGACTCCGGGGCATCTCTCGTGTTTCGTTGGCGGTAGCTGTTCTCCGTCCTTCCTGCATTTGTCTGCTCGGCGATCTCATGCCCGTGTGCGGGCAGGAGTGCCGCGTACGTGCGGAAGACAAAGCCGTGGGAAAAAAAAAGCAAACATATAGCAGGCTTCGCGACAACGGGCCCGCAGAGCAGTTTCGAGCAGACGAAAATTGAAGAGTGCGGCGGCCCATACAGAGGCTAGAGTGAACTATAAAAATAAGTTCGAGATGTCCACCCAAGAAGCGGAGAAGGTGGAAACATCTCAGCAGACACTCTTTGATGTGCCCTGTAGACAACGTGTGAAAGAATCTGAAGTGGATGGCGTAATCCATGACTTTGTTCATGCTTTAGTGTAAGGTGGAATAAGCATGCACAAGATGAACGGACCACTAGGAAACTTCGTGCGCAAATACTACAAGGTCTGAGCACCACTTGGAAAATGAGGATATATCTTGCTCCAGGGCAATGCAGTCATTAATGGACTCAATCCGTCTGAATATTAGGGATGGGCGAATATTCGGTATTGTCGAATATTCGATCGAATAGCTCTCTATTCGTTATTCGCTTCGATCCGAATGCAGGTATTCGATATTTTCGAATTATTCGATGCTCCCGAATAGGCAGCTGAAAGCCAAGCTTTTCGGTCAAGCTTTCCGAGAGTTACCCCAGGCTTGGCTCAAGACCCACCGACGCGGACATTTCTATTATCAGTGCCGGCACTGCCGAGTTGCTGCCTTGCCTAGAGGTTCGACGAAGCTCTCGGCCGCCAGCACACTTTAGGTTAAAAAAAAAAAATGCGGCACTGAAACGACACCGCTCCGAACATCGCGGCACCAAGCCAGCAGACTTGTACAGGCCGCCATTTTGAATAGGCATGCCGCCATTTTGAATAGGCTCGCACAGCGCGGCAGTACGCCGCACTAAGCGAGCCTATTCAAAATGGCGGCCAGCCACTTGCCATGGAGGAATGTCGTCACGTCAAGACATCGTCAAGAAAAGTCACGTGACCAAAATTGTTTCGCCACTTTTTTGTTTTTGTTTTTTTGTTTTCGAAACTCTCTACGTGGGGGCGGCGGGTCGGCGTTTGAGGCCCCATTGTCTACCTTTAAACGTCGATGCTATCCGCATGTTACGTTGTCAAGGCCGGTTATTTGAACCAAGTGCAGCGTCAATCTGGAAACGCTCGAATTCACGTTGTGTGCTGTGCTGGGAGCTCACGGGTGAAGCCGGCGTGCTGAGCCCTCGTTGGCGAAACGGTGACCTCGACGACACCGATCCGTCTCGTGAAGAATCGAGGATGAAGTTTGCCACCACTAGTTCTGCACTACCTATCCTACAAGTCACGTTGCCATCAGTAATGACATGCAACAACGTGCCAGAGATCACCACACGAACAAACGCCGTGCTGTGATGTACGTGGCGACGTGTGGTTCGATTGCGTGCATCGGAGCGTAGAGCTCGACGTCTTACCACACTCGGCTTTTGCGGTAAATGTGCAATTGAGATGTGGTCGAGTGGAGGGTGTGTTGTGTCATATGTACCGATTACTTTGTGCTGTCGCCCTTCATGTCAGCGCACTCTGCGGTGAAGTGCGATGCTTGGCAGCGATTGTTGCAGGCAGCCGCTGCAAGCAACGCGCGGTTGCGCTGGCAGTTACGATCGCTTTGACGTTCGGTTAGCGCCCGAGGGAGGTTGTTTCGCTCAGCGGAGCTGCTACCCGCGTAACATGCTGCGCGTTGTGGGGACGAAAGATGGCACCGGAGGTGGTGAAAGGGTACGGAGACCATGTTGACAGCAGGACGCTTGTTTACTTTATCCCTCGCCCGTGCACTTATTCTATTCCAGCGTAAAGGCTAGACTTCTGCCAATTTACTAGGACGTCATAACCTAGCTTTATGAACGACAAAAAGTAGGTTCTGTAGCTAGTAACAGCTTCGAATTTCAGATTTACAAAAATACAGCCATTACACTGGACTAAATGGCCACTTTACTAGTGCCCTTTTAGGGCTGCTATAATTCAGGCATGTTATCTGAACAACCTCCGCTTAAACCCTTTTGCGCTTACCCCCGCCTTTTGCTATATATCCTCCTCTGGGGATTGAAGTGTCCCTGTGCATTCTGCTCTTTGTTCTCTTCAATTTTATTTCAAGCCGCACTAAAACAAAGTTCATGTAATGACTTGCATAGTTTCGCAGTTTTAGTAAGAGTATTGCGAGTTCGCAACCAATTTTACAAATTAATTGTGAAACCGCCATACTTCTACTGCACTAACGTTAGTCGGAACCGTTACCAAAGCCTGAAAGGAACTTTACATTTATTTTGTGTGTCAGCAACAGCTGAAAGAGCCCTGCTGTAAACAAATTTTGTACCAAACATTATGCTTGCATTAAGGCGCATACAGTTGGGATGTTTAATTGCCGCTGCTGTACATCACAACTTTACATTAATCAGGCAGAGTTAGAATGACAGCAAGCATTCCCCACATGCTTTAGATAAACTGCTGGTAAAACAAAATATATAAAATATAGAATCAGCACATGTGCAAAAAGGCCATTAACTGCGAAAGTAAAATTAGAATTCAATAAGTACACTTTAAACGCGAGAAAAACCAAAGAATATTTTACTACAAAAAGTGCAATATCCTGCAGGTAGGTAGTTTATTGGTGATGTGACTGACTGCTTGTTTGTACCTGTAATTCTGCCTTAACAGTGTGAAGCATTCAAATGGTAGTGACTGTCTAAGCTGTAGCTTATAAGCCACTTAACTGCACTCGGCAATGCTACAGATCTGTGAGACAGGATAGTTGAGCAGACACCAATTTATTTGAGAGCAGGCCTCAGGTACATGTGGGTGTACAAACATATTCAAAGTTAACACCGAAAGACAGACTAATATATAATATACACAGGTAAACAATCCAATGTGGAGTAATAAAATAGAAATCAAAGAACACAAGACGACTTGCACTTCGCTGTACAGACCTCTGTGAAATTAAAACTCGCGGGCATTGCACAAAGCCTCCACAAAAATTGTTCCATGGTCAGTTAGAAAAACACAGTAAAGAGAAGAGTTGGTTCTCAAAATACAAAAGGCACGAAGTCAGGTAAATTCCAATACATTAGCATGTATAGCTTACATGTATGCCACACGCGGAGGCAACACCACTCTGATAAACTTGAACAAAGCATGGACATTACACAAATACTATCTATTGTTTGAGGACTGCTAAGCATATACTACAGACCAGTACTTTGTTGATGACTTTAATTTCTCTCAAGTGACCCTTTTATTGTTATAGCAGTTGAAAAACTAGCATGTGGCATAGATGCAGTAATGACGCCAAAACAACATACATATCAGTTGATGACACAGCCCGCCGATGGAACATTTTTGAACTCAAGTGAGCACGAACATATCAGGCAAGCCTCTCTTCACTGTCCTTAGAACAGGGAGTTCAGTTCAGCAAAAAACACACTCCCGGGATATCTGTGTCAAAATTTCAGTGTAAATGTAACATTAAAGAAGCCATGAAGACAAAATGCAAGTTTGGTTTATTTGGAAAAGTGCCTCATTACAATAACCCTGATACCACTTTAGGTGCAAGCTTCACTCAAATAAGCTATATAATAAGCAAAACAGAAAAGGCATGCAACACCCAGCTACTTTTCCGCACTGTATGATGCATTATGAGCAGCTTGTTGCGATTGGCTGATGCCGACAAAGTGCAACACAAATTCAACAGGGGTCGTAAGCTTGCAAAATGAGATATTTGCATCTAAGTTTGGTGCATATTCCTTTTATAGCGGTAAGAATGATAAGATAAACAATGAAAGCTACAAACATAAACTTAAAAGCACCAGTGCTAACGGGACGCACAATGCTGGCGAAGCTGCGGAGCCGTCGGGCACAGGGGGCTTGTCTGACACGACACTTTTAAAACTGGCATAAGCTACATTGCCACTTGCGTAACTCTGTTTGTCGAGCATAACCAGTTTTCACGAAACGATTACTAAGAACCGTACAAAAATAAGCCAGGTACACATCCGGTCAAAAACAAAGCGAGTGGGGACAGCTGTCTTTGCGCGGTTTTATTGTGCCACGTAGGAACGTGGACGGTAAATAAAGACAACAAATGGCACGTCTCGTCGTTTGCGGCAGACTTAGTCAACACACACTTTTGTTTTAGGAACCTACCCTAAATATGCATCGCTGATGTCACGAAACACGCAATGCACCGGGAGAAAATTTCGACTTAAATTGTTTAATGTCTCAGTGAATAAGGCATTGTTTGCTGCCTGACAAGTGCTGGAGGCACTGTAAAACACCAAATCTTTCACAAACTTGTATTTTGCTTTCATGGCCTTTTGAGTGCAAAGCATTTTGTGGACAACTTTGAAGGAGTTCATACACCACTCGCAAGTCAGCTACCCTACAGTAAAAGGATAGCGCACTATAGGCGTTTCCGCTTTGGAAGGGGTTTCAAAGATGAGCATCCTTTCGTTGGTGAGCCTCGAATTCGAAGACCTGAACTGTGTGGCACACATTCAGATACTAACCTACGAAACGCTGATTCAACCATTTTCTTGGTGTCCAACATAATGTAGTTATGGTTTTCTAGCATTGAGATTGTTATGCATTATCGATTCTCCGCGTGTTCGATGATGATAGTGCAAGATGAAAAAATAATGGTACGTGGCGAGCAATTCGGCCAACTTTGAATTTTTTTTTGTTCCGAAATTGTTAGCATCACTGTACCCTATTTTCCCTTCGTTTAAAACTAATTACTAAGCTTTTTCAGCAGAGAAATCACAAAAAGACTTTGCCAATCCCCCAGAGTGGGTATGCGCCATTCTTGTTCCGGGTCTAACCAACCAACTTCACGAGGATTCCTAGGTCATAAGGACTTACCTGTAAAGTAGTTCTCCCCCTGCTTTTTCTTCGTGCTTGAGACAGTTCAGGCCATCCAGTACAAATTCTAATTTGCTCCGACTAAAGTTTAATGAAACACATAATATTCACTGCACTCGGTCCCGCTGGAAAGGTTGCACACTCACCTCGTTTGTGAAACAAAACTTTTAAGACATGTTAGTTTTAAATTTGAATAGAATATCCCTGACGGCTTTGATGAAACATCCACAGCATATATGCAGCAAAATGAACCACGCTAGCTTGAAAAATTTTTTTTATTCTGGCCATCACAACCAAAGGCACTCCAAATTTTTAGACCTCAAAGAGGTAACTTGAATTGCATTTTGTTTCATAAAGACATCGTGTGAAGTACCAGGCTACACTGGCATTAAAAACGTTAGAAAACACAACAAATATTTCAACACAGTAACAAAAATCCTTTCAGGCAATCACATGCACGCATAAATTAAATTCTCACTCTAAGATTTCATGGACATCTGCACTTATATGGGCACTTGCTTTCTTCAAAATGTAACATAAGCTCAAGGTAGCTAAAGATGGAAGTTGTGCTTCAAACCAGCACCTAATGCCCTGAAAACAATCCATCCACCAGAAAACACCACACAAGTCCACCCAAGGTCCATCTCTTCGGTGGTCATCAGACATGCATTGACTAGTTCTTCATTCACACAACAGGTGTGCAAATATAAAGCAAATCGATAATATACGGTCGAGGCAGCCTGTGCAACATGAACATTCTGGACAAACTAAATGTGGGAGCAAAGCAGTTTACGGCACTGGCACTCCAACAGCAATGCACTGGAACCACACTTAACTGCACAGAGTGAGAATGCATATATGTAGGCTCATTGGCATGGTTTTTGTGCCAACACGTGCGTTCGCTGACTAAGCAGACGAATGCTTCTTCCTTCTGGTGACACCAGGACAAAAGAGACGAAAGTGTACTGTGATAGCTAGGAGGCTTACGGTTAAAACTGCCAACCAGCAGTTGATTGATTGTTTGGGATTTTTGATTGATTGTAGGGTCTAACGCGCCGACGCAACACAGGTGATGAGGCGCGCCGTAGTGGAGGGCTCCGGATCAATTTTAACCACCTGGGGATCGTTAACGTGTGCCGAAATCTCACACACAGAGGAATTTTTGCTTCTCGCCTCCATCAGGAAAGCGGGGCCAACCAGCAGTTTTCACGCGAGTTAGTGCATCACACTAATACAGCATCAAAAAGCCATCACGCCTTGCGATAAGGGCGGGCACAGTGTCAGCTAAAATGATTAGCAGCGATAGCCATGCTTGAGGGGTGTCTTGTAAGCGTCTTTGAGAGGGATGTTCTCACATTCTTCACAGACTTATTGTTGCAGTAGAAGCCCTGAAGGGCAGCATTGAACAAAAATATTGCAAAATTACGCCAGTGCGCCGAGTTGAAACTTACAGAAAACTACGGCTACCAGGATTTCAATCTCGCCTACCTGGTCACACACTATTATCAGATCGCATATGCATTGTCCCATCTTGGCAGTACATGATGCAACTTCATACTCAACGTGTGAGCCCATTGGCTGTTTACTTTTTTCCCACTTTTCTCCTGGAATTGAAGGCAGGGCAACAAGCTTTATAATTGCTTTAAAGTGCAACACTGTCTTGGTGTGAAGTTGGCCAGTTCCACAGGCCGACCCGCAACGGTGGCTCAGTGGCTGAGGCGTTGTGCGGCTGAGCCCAAGAACACAAGTTCAATCCCAACTGCGGTGGTCGCTTTTCAGATGAAGGCAAAAAGCTAAAAACACCCGTACATCGAGATTCGGGCACACGTCAAAGGGGCCATGCAGACAAAATACAGGTTTGTTTTATTCGAAATATTTTCTGTGGTGCCCCCAGCACTTGTCTGGAAGCAAACGATGTTTTATTCACTGACAAATTAATCAATTGAAGTTAAAATTTTAATTCTCCCGCCAAATTAACGTGCTTTCGCGACGTCTGCAATGGCATCATATGTGCTGGGAAGCCTTGTTTACCGTTAGTCAACCTAGATGGCGCCACCGTACCGCAGCAGGCCGTTTTCTGTCTGTTTTTGACCGTATTTATACTTGACTTGTTGTTAAGGTAGAAAATAATCATTTCGTGAAACATGGTGCTTGCTCGACAAATATGGTCAAGTAAGACATTGTCGCTTACGCCAATCAGTGTTAACCCCAAAGCACCGCAGTGCTGTGCAGCTAAAACAAGCATAGTGCGCACAGTACCTAGAGTAGTATGAATCGGTACTTCTATGTTTACGTGTATTTTCGTAACTTTCATTGTTTACAGCACCATTCTTATTGCTGTAAAAATGAATATGCATTACATTTAAGCGCAAATAGCTCGTTCGGCAAGCTTGTAAGCTCTGCCTAATTTGCGTTTGCTTTTGCCGGCCTCAGCCAATCGCAGAGCAGCCACATATGACATCATATGTTTTGTTGTGGGAAATGAACTAGTGGGTCGCAAGGCCATTCCCTTTTTTTCTCAATTATGTCGCTTATTTGACCGAAGTTTACGTTAAAAGTGGAACCAGTATAATTACGAGGCAATCTTTCAAATGAACCATTTGAATCAATTATGTTTTGTCTGCATGACCTCTTTAGAGATCTTCCAGTGGTCAAAATCATTCCGGAGCCCTACACTACGATGCAGCTCACTGCCTGTGTAGCTTCAGCATGTTTAACTCCTCAAATCTGAATTTGAAATACAATACTTGGCAACGAAGAACTCTTATAGTACAATTTGCATGTAGGGGCATTGCAGGCAAGGTTCATATACAAAATGAAGACAATAACCCTTGTTTGTTGCACCCACACAGACTGACACTATAATAAAAAAAAATGACACACGCCAACAAAATGACAAAAAGCCCTGTTGGCTTCACAGAATGCGTGACACATTCTGCAACATTTTGGGTATTAAGCTTGGAGGCACTGTCTTGCATCAGTGCAGATGTACAGTGTAAAAGTAGAAACATGCATGCAGCTAAAATGGTAGAGACAGTCACTTCCGCTTCGAAGCACATCATTCTGGGTGTGCTTTTCACAACACACGCAAATCCTATACACGGAGGAAAATGCGGTACAACGACGACAACCATGCAGAATGTATGTAACGCACTGCTGACTGTTTTCTGCAGGATCACCAGACGACGTGCAAGAGGTAGTGTCCACATCACCGCACCATCGTAGAACTAAACCATAAATGGAAGGAATGTGCGTCCAACAGTTCCCAAGAGTTCCTCTAATTGCACACAGCACTCAGGCCCGTTTGGGACATTGGTTTAGCAAATGGTACTCCAGAAGTCCCACAGCACGCAGCTGAAGCTTTGGTCGGCACAGGGTGTCACCCTGCGACACTCCGCATGTCTCACAGCACGCAGCTCGAGCTTTGGTTGACACATTTCGCAAAGACTGTCAGGGACTGGGTGCTACCCTGCAGCACTCGTCAAGTTTCACAGCAAGCAGCTCAAGCTTTGGTCGACACATTTCACGAACAAGGTTGGACACAGGGCTTCACCCTGCGGCACGCCGCAAGTCTCCAACGAGGCGCTCCATCTGGCGGGCAAAAGAAGGCAGGTCGCGCTCCCAGGTGAGTTTTGCCAATGGTTCGGCGGGCACCATGGATGGCAGTAGGCGGCCGTAGAATCCCTCAAAGTCGACGGCGGCCAGCTCAAACAGCAGCTGCTGCAGTTCATCCCTTAGCAGGTCACGCACGGCTGACGACACGAGGCAGCGAAGCAGCGCCTCCACAAACTGGGCCAGCAGGGGTCTCCCTAAAAGGCCGGCTTGCATGGTGGTACACACCAAAAAGTTTTTGTCATTTTCAAACAACAGTGGCTCTTTGGGTCTACTGGTTGATTAACAAGAAAAAGAAAAAAGCGCAGCTGGAACATGGACGAAAGAAAATCTTGTGTAAGTCGCGTCTTCCTTGTGTCCATATTCCAGGTGCACTGCCTTTTCTTAATCATTTCAAACAACAAACTCATCTTCGGTAGACTCTAAACTGGCAAGAAAGACGAAAAGTGAAATATTCCTTGGCGAGGGAGTATCGTGATTCTGCTGCTTCCTCCTGCTAGACGACGAGAATCTCTAGTGAAGGATGCAGGGTACCGCTACCTGAAGGATACAGTGGCGCTCATTCTACTTTCTAGGCAGTGATGGGAGGAGCAGGTCACTTCTGAACTGGGGAGGAATGGGTCACTAGGATGTTGACGCTGTGTCGAGGCATATGTACACATGTGGCATTTATGCATACGGATGTATATGCATGCATCCGTATGCAAACTCCAGGTGCGCATACAGGATGTGTGCATATGGGTGCATAAACATGAATCCATGATCATACTCCATATGTGCATACAGGTGCACAGAGCTGAATCCATGTGCATGCTCCATATGTGCATACAGGAGCATTTAGATGAATCCATACGCATACTCCGTATGTGCATACGGAGGAACACATTTACGTCTGGAGCCAGGCAGATGCCGCATTCTATGACAAAATGAAACAAGAACCTTGTGGAAGAGGCGGCAGCGGCTGTTGAGCCCGACAGGGCAAGGAGGTTCTGGCGCCGAGGGCTGCTCGGAAGGCGCAGGGACCAGCCGTAGGCGGCCATGAGGCGTCCAATTCCGGCGGGGTCGTACCTCCCGCAAAGGTTTTGCACGCCCCGTGCAACAGCCAGCACGTCCCAGCCGGGAAGAAGTGCCTCCAGTGGCACACCAGGCTCTGTTC
Organism: Haemaphysalis longicornis; assembly: GCA_013339765.2. Classification (NCBI taxonomy): domain Eukaryota; kingdom Metazoa; phylum Arthropoda; class Arachnida; order Ixodida; family Ixodidae; genus Haemaphysalis; species Haemaphysalis longicornis. The sequence continues at coordinate 58,857,161 of CM023458.1, forward strand.
GAGCAGCAGGAACAGCGGCGGGCCAAGCACAGCAACCAGACCGGGACACTGCACGGGCGCACCCACGTGTGACAGGTTGTAGTCAAATTTAGGAGGGAACTTCTTGGCGGGGCATTGCAGCTAGTTTGTAATTAACAGATTCGTATGCAGCCGACTCTCGATAATTCATTATAATTATCATCATCATCATCATCACCGTCATCAGTCTATCTATGCCCACGGCAAAGCAAAGGCCTCTCCATGTATCTCCAATTACCCCGGTCCTGTGCTAACTGCGACCAATTTATCCCCCCAAACTTCTTGGTCTCATCTGCCCAACTAAGCTTCTGCCGCCCCCTGCCACGCTTGCCTTCTCTGTTACCCTTAAAGGGGCACTGACACAAAATTTTGAAGGCGAGATAACTTCGGAGATAGATTGGTGGGAACACATATACATCATCTGCAAAATATCAGCAGCGAATACAGCCTAGAACATATTTAAAATCAATTTTGAAGTTTGCGAAACGCAACCGAGCAGCCAGCAGAGGACCACGCGCAATTGTAAATAAACAAACATCCAAACACGTCACGAGTTTGTGTTTACGCTTCCGCACACCGGCGTTTTTGCCGGCTCGCCCGGCTCGCCGCTCCACCGGAGGGCCGGAGGGCGGAGCTTTGCTCTCGAGAACGAACGATCCCCGATCGTTGGCGGCGGTGGGGCGGAGGCGCCGTGATTTCGTCAGCTCACTCGGGCAGCTGGCCGCGACCAAAGTTGTACAGCGATTTCCAGGCACTCTGTTTTCTATTACTGTTTATTACCATTGGATGCGAAAAAGCGCCGGAGGCACGAAAAGCTCACTGAACTAGCCGCACGGTCGCTGTGCAGGCGGCGGCCACGGCCGCGAAGTGGCCCAGGCCGGTGCAGGTAGCTCGAGTGATAGCTTGTTACCGCTGCACGAAATTGTCCCCAAGTCCCGACCATGGTGGCTTACGTGAGAAAAGGAGTTAATGATGCGTGCGGGGGTTGCATTAAAAAATTGTCATCTGACACGCTTACGAGAGCGGCACTCGAATATCCGCCGCAGTTGCTGAGCCTAACACATCTGTAGGCGGCCTGTAGGCAGACCGGTCGGCTGCTCCCAGCCGCGTCTTGCACCCACCGTCTCGCGCGTCGCGCGTCGTTCTTTAGCCGCGGTAGCATTTGCACTCGCAGCGCCTGCGTCCACATCCACGGTCCACTTTTAATTAAGCGCCTCACGAAGATCAGTACGTGGGGCATTCGCAGAAACTGCCGTCGATGCGGATTCGACAGTGCTACGGCGGCTCTGCTCTGTGAATCCCTCCGACGGTCACGGGTCAGCTTTGTTCACACAAAATCCACAAAATCCATCGTTTTCGCGGGCACTCGCTGAAACCGAAACTGCGACTGGCCGCATTGAAAATGCCTCTAATTAAACAACCGTCGCACGCTGAAGCAAATGAGGTTTCTACAGGTTATAAGTAGGTCACTAGCTACTTATCGCAACAAAAAAAAACAAGATGCAAATTTTTTGTGTCAGTGCCCCTTTAAGGGAGCCATGAAGACAAAACACAAGTTTGTGTTATTCGAAAGATTTCGTGTTTTATAGTGCCCCCAGCGCTTGGTCCGAATGCAAACGATGCTTTATTCACTGAGAAATTAATTAATTTAAGTTATAATTTTGATTTTCCCGCTAAATCGTACGTTTTCCTGTCTGCAATGACATCACAGGGCCTTATTTACCGTTAGTTAACCTAGATGCCACCACCACACCGCGGCAAGCTGTTTTCTGCCTTTGGTTTGTCCGTGAACGTATTTGTACCTGGCTTGTTTTGTTCATGGAGACAATCGTTTCGTGAAACATGGTGCTCACTCGACAAATGCGGTCACGCAAGACATCGTCGCTTGCGTCAATCGGGCAGTCTCGTCTGAAACAACCCCAAAGCACCGAAGTCCTGTGCAGCTAACCCAAGCATAGTGGACGCAGTGCTAACAGCAGTGTGCATCGGTACTTCTATGTTTACGTGTGCTTTCGTAACTTCCACTGTTTTCCCATCATTCTTAGGGCTTTAAAAAGAATGTGCCCTAAATTTAGGCGCAAATAGCTTGTTCGGCAAGCTTATAAGCTTTGCCTAATTTGCGCTTGCTTTTGCGGCTCTCCGCCAATCGCAGAGCTGTCTCATATGACATCATAGGCTCTGTTGCGGGAAATGAGCTAGTGGGTCACATCGCCATTCCCTTTTTTCCTAATTATGTAGGTTATTTCAGCGAAGTTTACGGTAAAAGTGGTGTCAGTGTGATTCTAACGAGGCAATCTTTTGAATAAACCAAACTTGTGTTTTCTCTTCATGGCTCCTTTAATGACCAACGGTGATCTTCCCTCGCATTACATGCCCTGCCCACACCCATTTTTTCTTCTTAATTTCTACTAATATAGTAATAAGTCCTTAACACGCGTTTGTTCCCTGACCCACTCCGCCCTCTTCTTGTCCCTTAATGTTAGTTATACCTATCATAATTCAAAGTCGCTTAATAATTCAAATTTGCTTTTAAATTTGAATTCAAAATTTGAATTACACCTCGATAATTCAAAGTCGCTTAAATGGAATTTTCATTTGATTAGAAGTGGTGGTCTCGGTCCTGGAAGTGGTCCTGGCAATTTTATATGCAATTTAATTGAAGAAATTGGTTGATGATTGAAAGCTAAAGACCGTTATATCGGTTAATTGGAAGTTATTTCATATAAAAAGCGTCGACATTTCTCGATAAACTTCAAACTTTTCAAGCACCAGAACAGCACTGTGCACTGCACATGTCGGCGCCATCACAACCGAGGCAGTGCACAGTCGATAACGCGGCATGTCAGCAGGGTTCGCACAGGCTTCAAAAGCAAAAATTCAATGGTTTTCAAGGACTTTCAAGGACCAGAAAACACATTTTCAAGTCCCCATCTAATGTTTTATCTGGGATTATTTATAGCTTTTCAACACAATGCAACAGTCTTTTATTGCACAATACCTAAGCACAATATTGCACATTTAGATAGCCACTAACACGAGCATGACTGCTCCCCCAGCTTTATTTTTTATTTCATGGTTGGTATTTAGACGTTTTTTTTCGTGTTGTTTTGCTCAGGCTGTTTGACTTTCAAAACTTCGCCTGCCTGCAGGAGAGTTTTGCCTGCATCTCCTGCTTTGTCAGCAAGAGTATCAGTTGAAACTGAATCAGCAAGTGTTGCTGTAAGGCAGGACGAACTATGTAGACTTCCACCATTTGCACGTAATAGCAAACACAGATGGAGCGTAGGAGGCACAGCAAACATGCAATGAGCAAACGTTCACAGACTTGGAAGATGCAAGATAGAGAACAGAAGCTGGCTTTCACTGGATTGTATTGTGACATGGATTGGATTGTCAAAAGCCTGCTCCCAATGTTGCCTCGTAATAATGAAAATCCACAAAACTTTTTGAAATTTCAAGCAATACACTGCAGCTTCATTGTTACGTTTCTTTAGATTTGTTAACACCTAAAATCCACGACAAATGCTTTAAATTCTTGTGAAAAGACAGGGCCATTGATTCTCTCTATAAAGATCAAGGATATTTAAGGACCATTAAAAAATTCCAGGACTTTCCAGGCCTTGAAATTGACACTTCTGAATTCAAGGGTTTTCAAGGTTTTCAAGGACCTGTGCGAAACCTGTGTCAGTTGAGACTGGCGCCAGCGTGCACATCTTTCTCTTATGAGGTCCTCAACCTTCTTTCAACTATCGGCCTTCTTTCAAGAGTTAACTATCACGACAACCCATGCCGTAAGCTTGACTTGGCGACAGAAGTCAAGACTCTGAAGTAATTTATCAAGAAGGAAGATGTGTTGCGACTAGTAACAATGCTGTTCTTGTGCTTTCAGTTTAATTAGAAGTTCAGTGAATTGGAAGTGCTTTGCGGTCCCCGTGTACCGTATTTACTCGCGCAATGAACCCACTTTTTTTCCAGAAAATTCGACATGAATTTGGGTGGAGGGTTCATTATGCGGGAAAAAATTTAAACAGGTTTTTAAAAGTTGAAATTTCGTACAATAAAGCTGCTAAGAGAAGCGCTATCAGAGCCTTACCATTTTTGTAAAAACATGCAGGTAATTATGTAATTAAACAAAAACATGCAGGTAATTATGTAATTAAATTTCTTTTTTATTTCCAACATGCTAGTGGCCCCCTACTCGCCATGGAGCTGTCCTCACTCAAGTCGCTTGCGGCTTCACATTCGTTGTCGGCCCACAGCACACCATCTTCCGCTCCGTCAAGACACTCTAAAACTTTTTTTCCCACACCGGGAAACTTCTCTTCTTTGGGGCCACGAAACACACGGGGATCCCTGTTCATCGCCCCAAAACGCCTCGCACGCACTGGGTCAACACTGAAGTGCCGCCCAGCCACGCAGTTTCCATGTGCATCAACGCATGCTCCACTACATTCAATTTAAAATTGGCTGTGTAGCTCACGTGCTAGGCCAACGTACAGTGCGCTCCAGGAGCACAAAGAAGGTAGGAACAAAGCTGAAGAACAAAACCACGGAGCACAATGGCGACATCGCGGAACAGCAAGAGCAGGTGAGTGCGGAGTACCTTTAGTGCTTTGTTCGCACGCCGCTAGAAGCAGCCGGCACAGCAAAGAGCAGGGAAGGAGTGCGGTGTACGTTTTGTGCTTTGTTCGCACGCCACAACGTTTTCATGGCGTAAGAAGGTCCGTTTTATGTTCAGCAGATGGCGCTATGCAAGCGCACAATTTTTAAATTGTGAGCGACAGCATTCGCGCTCACGTCTCCGGCTACCGTTGAGATTTCTTTTTGTTGGAATGCGTTTTTAGCCTATCTGTGCATACTGTAGTGTGATATCAAGTTGCTGCAATCGTTTACGGCATCAGCAACCATGCTGAGAGAAAAGCATCTTCTCACTGCATTTTCTATTCAAAGTGACAAAAAAGTAAATTCTCAAGAAGAAAAGCGGGGGGAGGGTTCATTACGCGAGTGGGTTCATTACGCCAGTAAATACGGTATTTGTCGATAACAGATAAGGAGTGCAATAATGTGGAAATGCTTGCATTCATGACGGTAACTCTGACCACACTTTACACGGACACAACAGAAAAGAGACATGAAGACCAGCACTTGTCTTTGTGCCTTTTTCGTTGTGGGCCCGTTGAGTGTGCAAAGAGTTAGCATCATGAACTATAAGGAGTAGCTCTAAATGCGGTAGACAGACCGGATGCACACACACACACACACACGCATACGGAACACAAATATACAAAGAAAGAGTAAGACAGTAAAAATAAAAATTCAGTTGTAAGTCAGCGCTCATGGTTGTCTCTTTGTTCGTCTTGTGCTTCGTCTGTGTTGCACTGTTCCCCTCTCTGTGACAAGGAGAGGACGTCTTGAGAAAGACAAGCAACTGAGTTCCCCACTCCACTCACTTCCCTCTGGCCCTTGAGAGGCACTGCCTGGCCCCAAGGTCGCTGCACCCACCTGGGCGAGCCGTGGCTGCACCTGGTCGAGACACAGTGTCAAGACGGCGGGGAGGAAGTGTGCCCCGAGGCTGGGCTCCTGCACCAGGGGCAACAGCAGCCCCAGCATCCACTCGAGCCCCTCAGCGGTAGCCTGATTGTTGTTGTCGCTGACCCCTGGGGGCGGCGGCAAGCGCTGTTCGAGGGCCCCCAGGAGGGGGCGCACGCGGTCGGCACCCAGCTGCGCCCCCAGCACCCGCAACAGCACCCCCACCAGGCACAGCACAGGCTCCTCCGACACCTTGCCACCTGCACAGCGGTGGCAGCCAGCAGTTTTCCTCTTTTATTTCTAATGCAAAAGCATTAAAAGGACACTGAAGGGGACCAACAAGGTTTGTTCTATTCGAAAAGATTTCGTGTTTATAGAGCCCCCAGCACTTCCCAGGCAGCAAATAGTGGCGTATTCACTGAGAAATGAATCAACTTAGGTTAAAATTCTGATTCTCCCGGCAAATCGTGTCTTTACGTGATGTCCACATGAAGTCATAAGTGTGCGCATTCAAATGAACTTCCACTGCGTCATTCGGCTCTGCAGCCTTGCTTGCCGTCAGTCCTCCCAGATGGCGCTACCATAGTCAGGTCTGTTGTCTGCCGTTGCTTTGTTTTTGACCGTACTTACACCTCGGTTGTTTTTGCTACTGTAGAAAGTAATCGTTTCGTGAAACATGGGGTATGCTCGATAAACAGGGTCACATAAAGACACAGTTGCTCACGCCAATCGGCCAGTGTCATGTAAGACAGCTCTAAAGCGGCAGGCTGCTGTGCAGCTTTTGTTTCTTTAAACAAGCATAGTGCGTCCAGTACCAACAGCAGTGCGCATCGGTACTTCTATGTTTACGTGTATTTTTGTAACTTTCATTGTTTACTGCACCATTCTTACTGCTGTAAAATGAATATGCATTACATTTAAGTGCAAATAGCTCATTTGGCAAGCTAATACGCCCTGCCTAATTTGCGTTTGCCTTTGCCTGACTCAGCCAATCGCAGAGCTGTAACATATGACATCATAGGTTCTGCTACGGGAAATGAGCTAGTGAGTCGCCTGGCCATTCCCTTTTTTCCTAATTATATAGCTTATTTGAGTGAAGTGCACGTTGATAGTGGTGTCAGTACGATTCTTACGAGGAAAGTTTTCGAGTGAACCAAACTTGTGTTTTGTCTGCATGGCCTGATTAAAGGGACACCGAAGGCAACCAGCAAGTTGCCTTCAAATGAAAGTCTGATCTGCCCATAGCCATTTGAGCAGCTAATTCGGAGCCGAAAGATGCCCTAATTGTTGAGAAATTGCTAATCAAACACCGATCAAACGTGACGCAAACGGCCACTGCAGTCACTGATAAACCGCAAGTGAGGCAGCGATGATGTATAGCGGTATAGATAGAAGCAACCGAATACAACGCTACCATGTACCGAGCAGCTTGGTCAGTTTCGGTCAAATCAGTCATGCTTTCCCCAACTCCCATGTCCTCTGCAGCTCCGGACCACTAAGCAAAATGTTCCTTCAAGGGACCTGTGATCGGTATTGGCGCTTTGTTGAAGAAAAACATTTTGTCCTTTTGAGGCCCTATAAATGTTGGGCATCAAACCACCCGCTCGTGCATAGCTCGCACGCTTCCTCAAAAAAAACGGTATCGCTGCCCCCAGTATAAACAAGTAGAGCCATCCAGCAGCTATCAGTAAAGACATTGCACACACCAGACGATTTACCACTTTCGGTGAGAGTTGCACGGAATAGCCATTGGCAGCAGCGCGCCTGTCTTCACGTTTTCACTATTTTCTACCTTGTTTTTTTGAAACAGCTACTCATAAGAGAGGCTGGTATATTCGTGTTCTCGGTGAGCTAATCTATCAATCTAGAGCAACTCGCATAGTGACATCAGTGCCCCTTTAAAGGGCCACGAAGACGACATTCAAGCCTGGTTTATTAAAAGGACTGCTTTGTGTCCCAATAACAATGGCACCAATTTCATCGCAAGCTTAAAAAAAATAATTTGGATATTGAGGAAGACATGAAGTAGATAGAGGCGACTCAGCGGCCACTTTGTGGTGATTTCTCTACTACGTCGCAGAATATATTTGTGGGACTGGTGGTTGCTCGTGTAAACCACCACCAAGAAGCATGACTGGGCAATAGTAGCCTGGGGCCTCTAGTTCCCTTTAATATAATCATTTAAACACTATTGTGCAGTTAACACACTGATAACTGCGTTTCCAGTGCTGGCCCATATTGATTGATTAATTGATTGATTGATTGATTGAAGCTTTATTCATTTTTGCAGAACAACATACGCAAAAACAGTGTTGGACCCAATAGCCAGAGGCTAGTTTTAGGGTCCACAAACAAAATACAATGGCACTTCGGTCGCTCTTGCCCAAGATATGTCACCGTAGCACGAAATTTGAACTTTTTCAATACTTCGTACATTTTTTCGGTTAAAACACATTTTTTTTTGTAGCTGGCGTAGAGCTGAGTGAGTTATGAGTTACCAAAGGCCAGATCTGTCAAATTGACCAAAGTTGTATTTTGTCTTCTCGGCCCCTGGAGGGGGAACATGGCTCTTAAAAGTTTCTTTTAATTTTAAAGTAAACTCTGTAAAATTTGTCAGCCTTGGCGCTTTTTCCCCACTGATTTCAAATATTCCATTATTTTTTCATTCAGTTCATTAGTTCCCAAGATAATTAGATATACTACTCAGCCATTTTAGAGGAACAATAAACGAATCAGTGTTAGTCATAAAACTGTAATCCTTATATTTTCCAGTACTATGAACCCCGGTGAACGCAATAAGAGAAGCGGTTTTTTGATGCGTCGCTTGGAACTAATATTACAGCTCATAAAACTTTGGTGTACGAAATGAGAATTTTAAATGGTTCCTTGCCACTGGTGCCACCCAGGGTTAAGGAGCTGTAAAATTCGTTCCAAGCGATGCATCAAAAAACCGCTTCTCTTATTGAATTCACCAGGGTTCATGCTAACACTGATTTGTCTACTGTTCCTTTAAAAATGGCTGAGTAGTATTCTAATTATCATGGGAACTAATCGACTGAATGAAAAAATAATGACATATTTGAAATCAGTGGGGGAAAAGCACCAAGACTGATAAATTTTACAGAGTTTACTTGCAAATTAAAAGAAGTTGCTTTAAGAGCAGTGTCCCCTCTTAAAGTCCGCTCACGTGCTTTGAAGGCACATCGCGGCTTACCCTTGGCAATACTAGTCAAACACCTCTGCACCACTACATTGTGTCTGCGTTTCTTTCTTCACTTTAATTTCGTCATCTTTCGGCGCAAACTACATTCGACAGGCCAACTGGCAACTCTCCAGGTCCCAGTTTCACCCGAATCAGAGTTCTCAGCAAATGGTGTGCCCCTGTTTCACTCGCACGCCGTCCATTCACCTGTCACCCGACGCAACATCACCGCCACACGCGCTACGTTAATTCTTGTTCCACCACTCGCAACACGGTGATGCGACTTGATGGCAACGCACTTGACTCTTACTCTCGAGACCAGATTTCAATTGCCATGTGAACTCACACGTGTTTTTTATTCCCTCTTAACAGCGGCAGCCATTTTCTCTGTACTGGACAACACCTAAATACCTAAGCAACGTGAATACCCGAGATTGTTGTTTGACATTCATAATGCCTGTCTGCAGCTCGAAAACAAGACTTGAAGCAACACGGGTAGTACAGTCGTCCACAGACTTAGCTGGAACGTCAAATCTTACTGTAGCGTGCCATAGCTCGAACATTCTGACGTCAAAAAACGATTCAACCAGTGGGGAGGACTTTGGAGTGCCACTTTGATTTTCAGAGCAGTGCAAAAGTGTGACTAAATTACCTTACACAAAGGAAGGAGAAGACGGTAAGTGCGAAAAGCGGTGCTCCAGCTAAGACAGTGGACGACTGTAAGCATTGCCTGCATCATTCTTCCTTAGTCCCTGTCATTTGTGTATTGTAAGCAAGTACAATGAGGTGACTGCAATAATAACCAAAGGTGACAAAGAACCAACCCAGAATGGCATTTCAGGCTGAGCAAGGCAGGTTTGGGGGAGGGGGGGGGAGGGGGGGATGAAAAGGAAAAGAGAGAGATCGCAACCTTGCAGGGTAGGCGGCAGGCGTTCCAGCAGCAGAGGCCAGACGGGGGCCAGACCGGTCAGGGCGACCTGCTTCGACCGGCTTCCCGCACCTTCTAGCACTGCTACGAGGGCACACAGCAGCTTCAGGCTGCGAGGCCACACTTCCACCGAGTCACCTGCAGGGTGGCATACAGGTAGCTTGATTGACGATGCTCAGTAGCTTGTACACTTCAAGACTACAAGGAACAGTTGGCAGTCAAACTTGCTGTGGCCTACCGGATTTTGGCGCGTATAACCCCCCTGCTGTACATACCAGTTGTACTGTTGTACATACATCGGTCTCGTATTGCGTATTGGTATTAGCCTTTGTATGTCTACATTGTTACGTAACGGCAGGACAAATGAGACGAATCGTGATGGGATGGGGTGAATTGTGATCTATTTAGATGATGTCAGCCATCACAGCTCTGAGCCAAGCCACGCCAAGCCACTGGGTCAAGCACTGAGCCAAGCACCGAGCCAAGCCTCTTCGTATTCTCTTCACCGTTACAATATTTTTGGGGTACCGTACTTACCCGATTCTAACGCGCACTTTTTTTCCGGAAAAATAGGTCGAAAAAATTGCATGCGCGTTAGAATCGGATACGAAACCGAAACTGCCGAAACAGCGGAAATTTCGTCCCACCCATCGCCATCGCCATCTCAAGATGGCGCCAAAGCTTTAATCAACGTTTCGGACGCAGGAAGTTTAGTTCACTGTATCAGGAAGCATAGGCGCCTATAATAGGCTTTTCTATCGGCGTTCACACAAATCGTCAAATCGTTCCACTTGCGCGCTTGATAACAGCAATGGCAGCAGCGGCTCTCACGCGTTCAAAACAAGCAGTCGGCTGAAGCGTGCGCCTCTGGAGAAGCTCGCGGGATGGGCATGCGAGGCGTGGGCCACGATCCCATCGACCATGGTTGAACGTTCATTCAGAAGTGTGGCATCGCGAACGCGCTTGATGGCACCAAGGGCAAGATCTTGTGGTCAGTGGAGAGCGACGAGGAGTGAGATGAGTGAGATTACTTCGAGAAACAAATCGCCTGTTTCTCTCGCATTCGTTTTTCTTGCTCACAGAGTTCCGTGCGCGTTACAATCGGAGGTGCAAGTTTTTTCGGTTCTTTTGCCAGGAAAATCGGGTGCGCGTTAGAATCGGGGGCACGTTAGAATCGGATAATTACGGTATGTGTGTGTATGTTGTACGCCTAGGCCTTTAGATTTTTTTACTTTGTTGTCTTTTGCCTCTCAATGTACTTGTAGTTTTGTTTTGTTACCCCCCCACTTTTCTGCAGATCACAAGCCTTTTCCTTATTCCATTTGTTCTGAGTGCAAGTTGCCACACCTGTATTCTCGCCTTTAGTTTTGTTGTAATCTGTATCACATTCCACGTTTTTTTTTTTTTTTTCTGTTGTTGACTCAATGCTCTCGCAAAGCCTGTAAGATATAAAAAATAAATAATACAAATGACTGAATAAATAAATAAATAAAAATACATACATAAACCGATCAAACCACAAATAAAATAAACAAACAAACAAATAAACATTTTATATTTTATTCATTATACCCTTAAAGGCCTGGAGGAATTACATAAAGGTCAGACAACGTTGTTTACAGGAATACAATTGAACTGAAATATTACATATATAAAAAAACATGACAGCACCAAAGTACAGTAAAAGCTCGTTAATTCGACACCCGTTAATTCGGAAATTCGGATCATTCGGACGGCTCTATTGGTCCCGGCCAAAGCGCATGTTAGTCTATGGGACCAAACCTTCGTTAATTCGTCAGAATTCGGCCCCGCACCGCTTAATTCGGACAAATGCTGGTCTGCTGACCAATGAAGAAATTATTAATGATGTCACGGGCGCCCAGCAAAACCACAATTCTGACGAAGAGTCATGCGAGGAGGTGCAGCCGCGACCTCATCGCACCTCACGAGAAGTCTCGGAGGCGCTTTTCATATATGGAGGACGTTTGCCTGAGCAGTTCCGACAGTTTGCGTGCTGTTGGCCACTTGGAAGAGTTAAGAAAAATTGTAATCTCAGCCAGAATCTGCGCGAAGAAGTAGAAAACTATTACAAAATACTGCAGCAAATAAAGGTATGCTTCTCCAACGTGATTTTAATGTTGTTTTTCCTGTTCATTCATTAATTCGGCATTCGGATAATTCGAACATTTTTCCTGGTCCCGTGAGATCCGAATTAACGAGCTTTTACTGTATAACAAAAAACTGACTTGAATGAGAAAAGCACAAAAATGTTACACATTTCTTCCCCACAAAAGTAACAATGGGTTCACACAGCATATACCGAACAAACAAAATAAATAAATAAATAAATAAATAAATAAATAAATAAATAAATTCTGCCAAACATGCTGTGATGTCTCATCATTTCTTTGCACTCTTTCGAATTCAGCATTCTTCTAGTGTACTGCAGTCGAACCTCATAAATCCGAACTCACTTAATTCGAACTTGCAGTTTATTTGAACTGACACCGCGGTCCCGGCAAAGTTATGTACATAGAAATAGCTTCTGTTAATTCAAACTTGTTTTAATCCGAACTAATTTTCGGGCCCCCTTTAGTTCGAATTATCAAGGTTCAACTGCATAACCTTACCAAATGCACTCGTACCATTTTTTTTTTGTAACTTCAAAGTGTTGCCCTCTCAGAAGTGTATTTTTGTGCTTGTTTGTTATCCCGTTTTTTTTTCTTTTTTGTGCCGCTCACACCTGCTCAAAACCTGGCATCCAGGATAGCAGCAGCATCTAAATAAATGCAAAAATAAGCAATTAAACAAACAAACACGCAAATAAATAAAACAAGGCTCTTACTGCAGTGGCCGCATGTGTCCCACTTGTTTGTCCCTATAAGTTATAGTTCCCTATAAGTCCCTATAGTTCCCTATAAGTTATAGTTCCAACCAAGCCTGTTTGCATACACAGAGCCAGAGGGGATCTCTCACCTGGCTGGGGCCTGAGCAGGGGCCGTCCGAGGGACTCCACCAGCCGGGCCTGCAGGGCAGCCCTCTGGTCCCAGCTCTGCGCTGCACTGGCCACCCCAGACCAGGGCAGGCACAGGGCGCCGTGCACGCTCTGCGCCACCAGCTGCTCGCACTGGGGGAGGGGCAGAGGGGGGGGAGAGAAGAGAACTGCCACACTCTCACCAAGACACCACCAATCACAGGGTACGCAACAGCACAAATAGCAAGGGTGAGAGAGAGAGACCATTTCAACCCATTAATACTCTCACCGAGGCAGCACAAGGTTCACGCAACAAGACATTTAAGGTTAAAGGACGGAGAGATGGAGTATGTGAGGGAGAGAGAAAAAGCGCTTCGACCCATCACTCTCACAAAGACATCACAAGGTGTGCAACAAGATGCTTAACAAATATGAGAGAGGGAGGGGAAAGGGAGGACGATAGGTAGAGAGAGTGCACTTCAATCCACCACTCTTACCCTGGCATTGCAAGGTGCACAACAAGACACTTAACAAGGTTGAAAGAGGGAAAGATGAAGTTAGTGAGGGGGAGAAAGAGAGCATGTTTCAAGCTGCACTTTCACCCAGACATCACATGGTGCGCAACAAGGTGTTCCAACAAAAGAGAGAGAGAGAGAGAGAGGAGAGAGAGAGAGAGAGAGAGAGAAGAGAGAGGAGAGAGAGAGAGAGAGAGAGAGAGAGAGAGAGAGAGAGGAGGAGAGAGAGAGAGAGAGAGAGAGAGAAAGAGAGATAGTAGCCCGCCTACCCATCACCGCTCTCACCAGGACATCACTAGGTGCACGCAACAAGGCATTCAAACCGCCCCTCACCTGAAGGCCCAGAGGGCGCAGGGTCCCCTGGCAGAGCTGCTCGCACAACTGCTGCATGGGAGTCAGTGTCAGCAGCGCCGCCGGCCGCACCTCGCAGCTCAGCGACAGGAGCAGCGCACAGGCTGCCAGGCACACGTCAGCCGGGCTCTGCAAAGGATCATCACCAACATTATGCTACAATTTTAACCTGGCAACAAACATGTTTACACAAGGGAATTTACCATTTTACATCAAAGCACATGTTGGAACCATACACAAATTTTATGGCACCAAAAATATTGTTGCTCCCCAGCACCAAGCTCCTATTCAAAACCGAGATTGGGGACTTCTTTGACAGCAGCTAAATTTGGCTTTCCGTCGTTTTCCCATCTGCCTTATTCTAAATGTCGTATATTCTGTATGCGAAACGTGATCATCAAGGTGGGAGATAAAAAGTGCAGAAGAAAAAAGGGGCAGTCTTAAGCTAACAAGCCCTGAGAAGTGGAAAAAAAAGCTTTTTCAAAACCTCGCATTTGCCGGCAAGGCGTATTGGGACCACAACAGGTGTTTTGGCAGAAGCTGAATATCAGCGGCATTAGCCCTTTTTTTTTTACAGCTAAGCTGTCTTGTGCTTGGTCGCGAACAAAACTGCGTGCGCCTATTAGGTCGTGTCGACAAAGAATTGCACCCGCTCGCTCCACACATAGCGTAAAATGCTCTGCAGAAATCAATCCAATGGAAGTATCTGAAAAAAATCATACCAAAATTGGCTGCTAAGACGACCCTATCGTTACGTCGAGTTTAAGGGGGGACACTGGTCTTAAAACAAGTTCTTTAATTTTCCAGTAAACTTTGTGAAACTTGCCAGTCTTGTTATTTTTTCTCCACTGATTTCAAATATGCCACTATTTTTGCAGTGGGTCAATTAGTTCCCGAGATAATTAACCATTTTTGCCCAAACAATAGACAAAACGGTGTTAGCTGCAAAACTGTAATCTTCATATTTTCCAATACTATGAACCTTGGTGAATGCAATATAGGAAGCAGTTTTCTGATGCACCGCTTGGAACTAATTTTACAGCTCATTAAACCTTGGTGTTTGAAACAGGCAATCAAAATGGTTCTTTGCCACTGGTGCCACCAAGGTTTAATGAGCTGTAAAATTAGTTCCAAACGGTGCATCAGAAAACTGCTTCCTATATTGTATTCACCAAGGTTCATAGTATTGGAAACTATGAAGATTACATTTTGCAGCTAACACTGTTTTGTCTATTTGTTTGGGCAAAAATGGTTAATTATCTCTAATTATCTCGGGAACTAATTGACCTACTGCAAAAATAGTGGCATATCTGAAATCAGTGGACAAAAAATAGCAAGACTGCCAAGTTTCACAAAGTTTACTTGAAAATTAAAAGAAGTTGTTTTAGTTCACAGTGAAGTCGTAAATGTTACAGAATTCCTAAGAGCTGCCGAAAATACGGTTACCAAAAACAGCTGTAACCCTTGTTTTATCGAAACTATCCCAAAACAAATTCTACACGAATTGATTTAGAATTAATTCCAAGGAAGTTACGCGCGTAAGCGTCTTTATTTGCCCAGTTTATTCACCATACATAACCCAGTACGGTTATCCAACAATACAGCTTTACAGGTCTTCACAGTAATAAAAGGGCCCTAAACTTTTTTCAGGTGTACCGCTCCATTTCACTGCGATGACCAAAAACATTGCTAATTTCGACAACAACCTTAGCAGTGCACATTCAGTCCACAAGACCATTGATTACGGGAGGAAACACAACACCAAACTTAGGCGCTCCGATAGCCAGAGAAGTCCCCTTTTCGCAAGATCGACAGCTTCTGCCGAACTCGGCACAAGCGAGACAGGCTCAAAGTTGGGCTCACCGGCTGGAGGATGAACGGCAAAGCGAGCTCAACCAAAAGCTCCGTCGGAGGCGGCGATCCCCGTAGGTAGCCGCACAGCGACCGCACGGCTGCCATAAGCTGCACCTGCCTGCACAGCACATGCACCAGAGGACCCCGCCTGTATCTCACCTATATCACAACAACATCAAGCCCAGACAACAAAAAATTCCTCTGGGCACTTCATCATGCCATGAAGACAAAATACAAGTAGTAGTTCAATTTGAAGGAAATAGCCTTCGGTAACTCACTGATCAGGTACATTCCGTCCATGAAAGACGTTTTCTTATGGGGGCATATGGGTCTTTGGGACCGAAAAATTGCCCAAAAAAGCATTTTTTTCTATAGGTATCCCTTTTTCCTTGATTTGCACAGTTTTTCCTCCAAAGATTTCGTACTTTAAACGGCACCAAAGTACTTATACACCATATAGTACTTATAGCCATAGAGGCCTGATTTCAACAAAAGAATAACAATTTTTTCATAATTCTCCACTTTTTCGCCACAAGTGGTATCGAAGTGATAGGAAATTCTCGAGAGGCCCATCCCAGCATGTAGTGCAGCTAGGAAGATAAATTCTTTTGCACTGTGAAGCTGAATGTTTAAACCACCAAATAAGAGAATCAGATTTTGCATTTTGTGTTTCAGTAGTTGTTTAATTAGCCGTGTAATTTTTAATTGGTTCTAGCAGTAGTAGTTCAAACCTAGACGTTAGAATTGATGCAAACTTGTATGTGATTGCAAAACAAAACAAAAAAACCTCCTTCCCGCATTTCGTTTTCCACAACTTCTGGTATTTATTCATGCCTTGATGGTATTGTTTTGTTGAATAGTTTTTACCTATTGCTCTCAAGAACAATCAAGGAATATTTTTAATTAAACCAGAAACTAATTATCGCACATCAAAACTAGTAATTGGATATTTGAAATTAGCTAAAAAAGCTAAACAAGCCCATGAAGTTTCATCAACACTGGTTGGAAAGCAAAAAAAAAAAAAAAAAAAGAAGTTTAAAAGACCAGTGTGCCCCTATTCAGCCTTTTCATTAAACCTTGTTGGCACCAGTGGCAAGGAACCATTCTGAATGCCCATTTCAAACACCAAGGTTTAATTAGCTGTAAAATTAGTTCTAAGCGGTGCCTCAAAAAACCGATTCTCTTATTGCGCTCATCCAGGCTCATAGTATTGGAAAATATACAGATTACACATTCGTGACTAACACTGTTTTGTCTATTGTTCCTCCAAAAGTGGCTAATTATCACTAATTATCTTGGTAAGTAATTGACCGACTGAAAAAATAATGGCACATTTGAAATCAGTGGGAAAGAAGCAGCAAGACTGACAGTTTCACCGAGTTTACTTAACAATTAAAGTAAGCGGTTTTTAAGAGCAGTGTCCTCCCCCCCTTAAAGGAGCCATGAAGACAAAATGCAAGTTCGTATTATTCGAAAGATTTCGTGTTTTATAGTGCCCCCAGCGCTTGTCCGAATGCAAACGATGCTTTATTCACTGAGAAATTAATCCCTTTAGGTAAAATTTTGATTTTCCCGCTCAATCGTGCTTTTCGTGGTCCCAAATGACATCACAGGAACCAACCGCTCTGCAGCCTAGGGTCCCTTGATTCACGCATCCACCGTACAGGGTAGAGACACGTGTGCTCTGGCACCGCCATTTTGGTCCACTCGATCGCTGCCGAAACAAATTATTGTATCAAAACCGCGCTAAAATTATCGCCGCAACGGGGTTAACTGGCGAAGTTTGAATCATCTTATCTGTTTCGCGTTGCTGGGTCTCGTGGGAAACGGAACGACGTGTTGTGCACGTTGACCCAACTGCAGCGGCACGAGACCGTTCAAAGGGTGTCTCCACCCTGTACGTTGGTGCTGGCACTGAGGTACTCGCGTGTTTGTTTACGTTACTGTACCTAGATGGCGCCACCATACCGCGGCGTGTCTTTTTCCTCCCTTTTTTTTTCGTTCTAGGAGAAAATGGTTTCGTGAAACATAGTGCTCGCTCGATAAATATGTTCACATAAGACACCGTCGCGTCAATCAATCGTCCAGTGTCGTCTGAGACAACCCCAAAGCCCCGCAGTTCTGTGCAGCTAAACAAGCATAGTGCGGGCAGTACCAACAACAGCAGTACGAAGCGGTACTTCTATGTTTACATGTGTTTTCGTAACTTACACTTACCACCATTCTTATGGCTTTAAAACGAATGTGCCCTAAATTTAAGCGCAAATAGCTCGTTCGGCAAGCTTTGTAAGCTCTGCCTAATTGCGTTTACTTTCGCCGGCCTCCGCCAATCCCAGAACTGGCTCGAATGACATCATAGGTTCTGTTGCGGGAAATGAGCTAGTGGGTCGCATGGCCATTCCCTTTTTTCCTAATTATGTAGTTTATTTGAGCGAAGTTTACGTTAAAAGTGGTGTCAGTATGATTCTGACGAGGCAATCTTTTGAATGAACCAAACTTGTGTTTTCTCTTCATGGCTCCTTTAAACACAGACCCAAGGATGCCCCCTACACCACCACGCTCGAGAGAGAGGTCAAAGAAAGCATCTCCAGCAGGGCCAGCAGCGGCAATGCTTACATACAAACCACTAGCTCTCTCTCAGAAACTTGGCGTAACACAGGCAGGTCTGTTTGAGCAAAATGGGCTACTTTGTTCACGTATGAAGCAGAAGCCAGACTTACACATCCACTGCCTCAGCTGCCAAGGCCTTGTCTGCGCAGGAAAGCAGCTCCTTCCCTGAAAGGGCCACCTGGCAGAGCCTGCACATGCAGTCAAACCTCGGTGTAACAAACTCCAATTAAAGGGGGAAGTGGGGGGGGGGGCATGGCTTTCTTTTTAATTTTTTTTTCTTTCTTTTAAATTTCTTTTAATTTTTAAGTGAACTCTGTGAAACTTGCCAGTCTTGCTGCTTTTTTCCCACTGATTTCAAATGTGCCATTATTTTTTCAGTTGGTCGAACCTTGGTGGCACCAGTGGCAAAGAACCATTTTAAATGCCCATTTCGAACACCGAAGTTTAATGAGCTGTAAAATTAGTTCCAAGCGGTGCATCAAAAAACTGCTGCGATTATTGCGTTCACCAGGGTTCAATAGTATTGGAATATATAAAGATTACAGTTTTATGACCTCCACTGTTTTGTCTATTGTCTGACTAAAAATGGCTAATTATCTCTAATTATCTTGGGAACTAATTGACCAACTGAAACAATAATGGCAAATTTGAAATCAGTGGGGAAAAAACTGCAAGACTGACAAGTTTCACAAAGTTTACTTGAAAATTTAAAGCAATTGTTTTAAGACAAGTGTCCCCCCTTAATTAAGAACCCCTGAAGTTTTAAGAACCCCTCAAGTCACAGAATCTCAAACTAACGAAGTAAACTCCGACTTTTACCAACTTTGTTACGTTGAAGTTTTGTTGTACAAAATTGAGAATGCTGCGACCCCACTACAACTGAGGTCAAGGTTTTGTAGTTATGGCCATTCGTGGTCTGAACTACTTCCAGACAGTGGGAAGGCGAGAAGCTTCAGGTTGAAAACGAATGCCTCTCACTAAGCGTCGGTTCAGATTTTCACCAACCTGATTTCCTAAGACTGCCAAGCTAAGCCAAATCATGACATTTTGACAGAGTTTGTGCAATACAACCTTCAATACACAAACAAAAATGTTTAACGAAAGGTACCGTTCTCAAACATACGGTGTTCATAACCGCTGAGCCTCTGCGAAGTCTCTTTTTGTTCCCATTGCCTCTTTGGAAGACAGATCAAAGCAACATACGCAGCAGATCCATTTTTCTCTAAACCAGCCCTCTAATGCTCTTTGAGCAGGTTCATTTCTAGCAACAGACCCGCCGCGGTGGCTCAGTGGCTAAGACATTCTGCTGCTGAGAACGAGGACGCAGGTTCGATTCCCGGCCGCGGCGGTCGCTTTTCTGATAGAGGCGAGAAGCAAAAACACCCATGTGTACGAGATTTCGGCGCACGTTAAAGATCCCCAGGTGGTCAAAATTAATCCGGAGCCCTCCGCAATGGTGCGCCTCATCGCCTGCATTGCGTCAGCGCGTTAAACCCTACAATCAATCAATCAATTTTTAGTAACAGAGGTGGCAATCATAACTCTAGCGTAATGCATTCCCTTAACGCCTTAAAGCGCTTACCTGGTGATAACTTCTTTCACTAGGTGCGGCTCCAAGAGGGAAGATAGCCTTTGCAAAGCCTGGAGGAGGACACACAGGTAGCCGAGTCGACCAGCGGCTGCCGTGCCCATCTTGTACATGCCAAGCTCTGGTTCCAACTGTGTCAGCTTCACAAGCACACACACAAGGCAAAAACACCATGAACAGATTACCCACACCTCAACCCCCCTTGGTTAATTACCGTAATTACCCGATTCTAACGCGCCCCCGATTCTAACGCGCACCCGATTTTCCAGGCAAAAAACCGAAAAAACTTGCACCTCCGATTGTAACGCGCAAGGAAGTTTGTGAGCAAGAAAAACGAATGCGAGAGAAACGGGCGATTTATTTCCCGAAGTAATCTCACTCATCTCACTCCTCGTCGCTTTCCGAGAGCTCCTTGTCGCCTTCCGCTGACCGCAACATCTCGTCATCGGTGCCGTCAAGCGCGTTCGCGATGCCATACTTCTGAACGAACGTTCAACCATGTTCGATGGGATCGTGGCCCAGGCCTCGCACGCCCATCCCGCGAGCTTCTCCAGAGGCTCACGCTTCAGCCGACTGCTCGTTGTGAACGCGTGGAAGCCGCTCGTAAGCCGCGGAAGCGGCCCACCTTCTTTGCCGCTGCAGCCATTGCTGTTATGGAGCGCGCAAGTGGAACAATTTGATGGTTTGTGTGAACGCCGAAAGAAAAGCCTAGGCGCCTAGATCCGAAAAATTGTTGCTAAAAGCTTCGGCGCCATCTTGAGATGGTGATGGCGATGGGTGGAACGGAATTTCAGCTGTTTTGGCAGTTTCGGTTTCGTATCCGATTCTAACGCGCATGCGATTTTTCGGCCTATTTTGGGGGAAAAAAGGTGCGCGTTAGAAACGGGTAAGTACGGTAACTAACTCAGGATCTGAACTTCGCATGAAAGAGAGAAAAAAAATTAAAGCCATTCCACTCAATGGGAAAGCTGTCGGAAGTTCAGAGCAGTGATTCACCATAATGGGCTGTGGCGCCATTATCCGCTCACAGCTACCACCCAGTGCAATTCAAATTTCCCGCCTCCACAGGGCTCGTGCGCCCCCTGCCTGAAACTGCGCCAGCGGGAGTTCTGTTCTTTTTGTGCTTGCTTTTCCTCCCCACGGGCCAGCGTTGCACTGCCACTTTTTAAATGCAGAGCATTTGTATAACTCACGATGTCACCCGTGCGTCGGCATCCGCAGCAGCCAGCCTCCCCCTACACTATAAAAAGAAATAACAGTTACCGGCGCCTGGTTTCGATCCCACGACCCTGCGGGCGGAACGCAAGGTACATGGTGCTCTACCCACTGCGCCACAAAAACCGACACAGAATGAAAGGCTACGAACGCCCCTTATATCCTTGACTCATTCAAACTACGTCAAGAAGCTGCTCATACAACGCATTCACTACCTATGGGCGGAACGCGAGGTACATGGTGCTCTTCACACTGCGCCACAAAACCGACACAGAATGAAAGGCTACGAACGCGCCTTATATCCTTGACTCATTCAAACTACGTCAAGAAGCTGCTGATACAACGCATTCACTACCTATGGGCGGAACGCGAGGTACATGGTGCTCTTCACACTGCGCCCCAAAAACTGACACAGAATCAAGGCTACGAACGCGCCTTATATCCTTGACTCATTCAAACTACGTTGTCAGCGGCGTGCGTTGGCGACTCAGCGGCGTGCTAACGGCGTGATAGCTGCGTGGTGTACACGTGATAGCACCAACCCCCCAAACACTAAACGTTAACGCAATACACCCTACCCCTATGCGACGCATTTACTCAAGTACCCCTCGCGGGGAGATGGGCCCATTTTTTTCATTTACTATTGTAAAAACCAAACCAACAAGCTTTCCTAACTCAGAGTTCGTACGGGCTTCAAAAGCAAAAATTCAAGGATTTTCAAGGACTTTCAAGGACCAGAAAACACATTTTCAAGGCCCCCATCTAATGTTTTATCTGGGATTATTTATAACTTTTTCAATGCAATGCAAAATTTTGTTATTGCCCAATACCTAAGCACATTAGTGCACATTTAGGTAGGCGCTAACGGGTTCGTGAATGCTCCCCCAGTATGATTTTTTATTCACAATTGGTATTTAGAGCTTTTTCTTTTTTCTTGCTGCTTTGCTAAGGCGGTTTTATTTCAAAACTTCATTAATGTAGCCTGTATCTCCTGCTTGGTCAGCAAGAGTATCAGCTGAAATTAAATCAGAAAGTGTTGCTGCAAGGCAGGATGAACTATGTACATGTCTACCATTTGCACATAAAAGCAAACGCAGATGGAGCGTATGAGGCACAGCAAACATGCAATGAATGGCTGTCCACGGACTAAATGGAACATGCAAGGTAGAGAAGAGAAGCCGGCTTTCACTGGATTGTATCCTGACATGGAGTCTATTGAGGAGTGCTTCTCCCAATTTCGCTTCTTAATAATGACTATCCACTAAACTCGTAATTTCACGCAATACACTGAAACTTGATTGTTACACTGTTTCTTTAAATTTTTAACACCTAAAATCCACGACAAACACTTTAAATTCTTGTGCAAAGACAAGGCCATTGGTTGTCAGCAGAAAAATCAAGGGTTTTCAAGGACCATTTAAAAATTACAGGACTTTCAAGGCCTTGCAATTGACACTTCTAAATTCAAGGGTTTTCAAGGTTTTCAAGGACCTGTGCGAACCCTGCTAACTAAATGAACGCGGGCACTGGCAGTTAATTGCGTATGTTTTGCCTCAAATGTACATGCCGTTTTCTTTACGCTAAACAACGGGGAGATGTATGACAAGCGCCAGCAGTTCGCGAGTTTCGAAAGCTTATGACTACATAAACCGCTTGGCGTTCGAAGCCTCTGGGTTACACCGCGATGACGGAACGCCATGTAGCCCTACTGGGGTCCAGCGAGCAAGCTACAACAAGGTGAGCCCCTAAAGTGCTGTGCACTTAAAATGTGTGCAAATCAGCCAAAACAACTGGCAACACGGCCTGCATGTTATGGGCCCTAACACAGCTTGGCACAAATTTGGCAGTCTTTATAACTCACTTCGGTGTCCCTTCACAAAGGTCCAGTGATTACCCAGACAATCTGCAACTGGATAGAGAGAGGATGAGGGAAGGAATGTCCTCACCACCAGCGAGCAGACATCCTTGGGCCGCACTTCGGCCGCTTTGGAGACGAGCGACAGCTGCCGATCGCACAGCTGGTGGCCGCGCCTTTGGAAGCACCGGACCAGCAACTGCGGTACCAGCGCCTGCACCAGCTCCCCATATGCCTCCCCCGTCTGGGTAACCAGCATCCAGCTCAACACGATGCCCCACGCCTCCAAGCACACCTGGTACCGCTCCAAGCTCGTCTGCGTGGTAACAACGCGCGGCGCCGAGCGATTTTAAAGAAACACACCACCAATTTTTTGCGGAGTATACACTCTCTATACCAAATGAAAAGGCATCACTTGAAACACTTCGAACAAAAATGGTTTTCCTAAAAGGGCCGTAGAGCGTTTCAAAGTGGAATCTTGCGATCTACCGGCCTCAGGTATGCTGCCAAAAGCAGTGCTCACAAATATGACAGTGAGCCACATGGTAACATACTTTTAACACTGCGTGAGATGAAAAGAGGTACGTGCTGTATTTAAAAACTTGTTCCCAGCTAAAATACTAACGCAATGCAGTCTTTTCTATCACTTAATGTGGGTTTCCGAGACAACACTGCGAGTGCATTTTGTGCCTCAAGCACGAGTAATACATGAACGTTCAGTGCGCAAACTTGCAGCTAACTTTATTAGGAAGAAACGCGTTTTTACATACACCAAAATACGTAATCACGTCCCCTTACATAGTCTTCCATACGACACTGCTGGGGAACGTGTTCAGACTGTCCGGTCATTACAAAGCCTCACCTTGGCTCAAAAAGTACACTTCTTTCTCGGTGAGCGTGAGGGCGGGCATACTCGCACAATTATCACCGGCACGTGTGATCTCATGTGCCTCAATAAATCTCCTAAGTCCGTCGACTCCTGTGTTTGGCGATAATGCTGCTCTTACACGAGATCACACGTGCCGGTGATAGTTGTGTGAGTATGCCTTCCTTCACGCTCACCGAGAAAGAAGTGTACTTTTTGAGCCAAGGTGATGCTTTGTAACGACCGGACAGACTGAACACGTTCCCCAGCAGTGTCGTTTGGAAGACTGTGTAAGGGGACGTGATTATTTTGGTGTGTGGAAAACCGCGTTTCTTCCTAATAAAGCTAGTTGCAAGTTTGCGCATTGTCTCGTCCTCTTTCTTCGTCTTCGTGTAGTTTGTGCACTGAACGTTCAAGCACGATATACCACCTCACCAAAACCTTTACCTTGTTATACGAGTAATACAGCTTTATAACTGTAACTCTCCGTCCACAATTTGCGACTGTCTTTCCACCACTTACTGCTGTCCTTCTACAACTGGCAAACAATTTTCCACCACTATAACAGTCTTTCCACAACACAATGTCTTTTCCAAGTTTACAGCTCCTCCGCAACTTACAAGTGTCTTTCCACAGCTAATAGCCATCTTTCCACAACTCACAACCGCCGTTGCAAAAGACAGAGCAGTCCTCGTGCCATGCTTTACCAAGCAGTTACGTGCTGAGCGCTCAAAGGGTATGGTGTGCAAGAGTAAAAAATGCCGCGTATCTGCTCCTTTCATTGCAAATGTCGACGAAAGACGATATTTGACTGGTGCCCCTGGCAGGTAAATGCCTCTCTTCGCTTTCCCACTCACCCCTCATGCTGTTACTCTCCTGTCTCACCCCTGCCAAGGTAAACAGGGTAGAGGTTTGCTCCAGTCAATTTAAATTTGCCACGTTCCATGGCTCCACGTCGAGTGCCTCGATGCCAGTGCTGCCGTACGGCGGAGACGCGTGTGAATTGAGGCACCCTACTACAACGTTTATAGAACCACGTTGCATATCCCCATGAGCGTGCCAAGAGAAATGGAACCTATCTAGTAGAAGCTTTCATTGCTGTTACCGTTTGATTTCTTAACTAAATGCCACCAGAAGCTATAGTTGCACGGGCAACAGCAGGCAACAGTTTTCCGCAGTTGATGTAGTATTTCATTTGCTATCACAAAAAAGCAAGCATCTGTGAATGTTTTAATAAAGGAACACTGCAAATATCACTTGTGTATTGAGTTTCTGCCTTATATTTGCGTAATGTCTTGTTCTTGTTCAACAATGTAGACAAGTACGATCACTGACACCGGACTCAGACATTTAGATTCGGCTGTGGGTATATAAGACTATTGTGCAGCTTCTGTTTCACTATGGCCAGGTGGCTGAATAGTCACAGACAGATACAGACAGACAGACAGACCAAAATTTCTGCGTTTAAGTAGCCCAAGAAAGACTGTCGTCTTTAAAAAGTTTACGGTTCTCCCACCTCTTGGAAGGTGCGGTCAAACAGGAGTCGGAGCAGCTGCGGGAGCTCGGCACTTCCGTTCCCGGGGCGAGACAGGTACACGTTCACAAACAGGCGCACAAACTCCGTCAACTTGTCCAGGTAGCTGCAGGGAGGGAATGCACACGCATGCTCAGACTCATTAGTGCGGAGTGGCAAGAGAAGCCAACGACTCCAGTCCACATGTTGGCAAATGGTAGCACAAGCAGGGGGGCCATAACCCAGAAACAGGACAACGAGCATCCTCCGCTTTGTATGCTGCAAGGGGAACTGCACAGACACGCGTTTACTTCAAAAGTGATGTCCCCAGAAACAAAGTAGGCACCACCCCACAGCACGGTTCAGTAATTGATTGATTGTAGGGTTTTAACGCGTCGACGCAACGCAGGCGATGAGGCGCGCCGTAGTGGAGGGCTCCGGATTAATTTCGACCACCTGGGGATCTTTAACGTGCGCCGAAATCTCAAACACACGGGCGTTTTTGCTTTTCGCCTCTATCAGAAAAGCGGCCGCCGCGGCCGGGAATCGAACCCGCGACCTCGTGCTCAGTAGCGCAACGCCTTAGCCACTGAGAGCACGGTTCAGTAAGGCACGCCGATAATGTGCAGACACATCCCTAGTATGCTTAGCTGAGCTTCAACCCTTCTCTCCAACCTTCATCGTCTATCAGCCTTTCTTCGTTGCCTGTTATTTCTGGTACGGCAGCAGCGATTCGCGGTACGGAACCGAGTTTCTGTTAGCTATAACCAGATGGCGACAGCGTCTAAAGCTTGAAAAATCCCTTCCCCAGATGGAAAAACATGTGAATGGGTCTCATATTTCAGGTACAGCGACTAGTCAGCCCCTCAGTAACTACTGTACCTGTACCATCGGTACAAGCGCTGTTAAGTGACGAAACAATGAACCCCGACCTGCCCCTCTCTCCTGTTCTGACCTGTCGTCCTTTGCTGTGGGAGTGGTCTGCAGCGCCGTGATGGCCAGCCGAAGCAGCAGCTGCAGGCAGTCAAACCCGAGGTCGGCGGCGGCGGCACGGGACAGGGCTTCGCACAGGCAGGTCAGCGCAAGCACTGCCTCCTCTGAGGACCCTTCCTGCAGGAAGCATTAAGGGGGGACACTGCTCTTAAAACAGATTCCTTTAATTTTTAATTGAACTTTGTGAAACTTGTCAATCTTGCTGCCTTTTTTCCACTGACTTTAAATATGCCATTATTTTTTGAGTCAATAAATTAGTTCCCAAGATAATTCGAGATAATTACTCATTTTTGGAGGAACGATTGACAAGACTGTGTGAGCCATAAAACTGTAATCTTTATATTTTTTAATACTTTAAACCCTGGTAGATAATCGGTTTTTTGATGCACCGCTTGGAACTAATTTTACAGCTCATTAAATCTTGGTGGCACCAGTGGAAAGGAACCATTTCAAATGCCCATTTCAAATAACAAAGTTTCACCAGGGTTCATAGTACTGAAAAATATGAAGATTACAGTTTTATGACTATCACTGTTTTATCTGTTGTTCCTCCAAAAATGACTAATTACCTCTAATTATCTCAGTAACTAATTTACTTACTCAAAAAATAATGGCATCTTGGAAATAAGTGGAAAAAGGGCAGCAAGACTGGCAAGTTTCACAAAGTTTACTTAAAAAAAATGAAAAGAAATTGTTTTTAAAGCCATGTCCCCCCTTAAAAGTTGGATGGCAGGGCAGGGGACTTCTTTTCAACAATCTCAATCCAAAACTACAGTGTAGATTATAGCGTAACAGTTTATAGCGCGGGACCAAATATAATGCCGGTTTTTGTGACCACCAGTTTGCCTCCCATAGAACTCAATGCATAAGCATACCGCTTAAAGCGCAATACTGTTTATAGTGCGGTTTTCTGGCAGGCGTGCCGATTGACCGGCACAGCTAGGGCGTCGCGTCGTTTTATGGTCGCGAGAAAGAAAAAAAAAGATGGAATCAGACATTTGACGCAGCGTGTGCTCAATGCTCCCCTCTAAATTTGACACAAAAAACCAAAAAATAGGCACCCTTTAGTTCGTGTGCGTGTTCCGTCTGCAATCACCCCCCCCCCCCGCGCTGCTTCACCATGCCCATAAAAGTTGTTTCTATTAGAACAGTATGCAGATAAGCAACCGCCATTTTCCTTTCTGAACATCTGGAGATAGTGAGCCGTGACGTCAGAGGTTTCCACTACCTGTTCGCTGTGCAAGGTGGGGTGGAAAAACAAAAGAATTCCCAAACGCGGTCTTATCACAATGTCCTGCCTTATCACACACACACACACACACACACAAAAAAAAAAGACGGAATAAAGACTGCACCTCTGTTTTTAGAGGCTTTCGTTTGAGTAACGATAAACAAAGAATGATTGAAAGGTAGGTTGCAACGTGGTTAGCTTCGCGCATGATTGTTTAGAACGCAGTACCGCTTATAGTGCGGATTTTCACGGCTCCTGCGACATACGTTATAAGCTGTCTACACCGTATTAATGTGACAGTGTCACAACGCTACACTCTCCCCTTGAACTTGTGTGTTTGTGTAAGGGGCATGTGCAGTATTGGCTAAAAGCCAATTCATCAAACCTTTTTGTTAACTCTTCTCTTTGTTTTGAATTTTCGAAATCATAAGCATGCTGCTGAAAATCCCCGGGACAACATGCGGCTTGATATGGTTTACTGACACCTGCCGCTGCTAATCAAAATGCTTTGGTGGTACAGCATTACTGATTGATTTGAAAATTTTATCAAAAGATGGGTATAAACAATTTAATGGCATTACACATAAGAACTTAGACAGTTTTAGTGGTGTACTGCTCAGCACATGGCAACTATAAAATGCGCTTTAGTCATGGTCAAAGTAGGCTAACGGCTAGCGCTGTCAAAAACAAAACCAGCAGCCAGAGTGAACACTGGTTTAATGTCACAAGCATGTGAACAACGGTCACAACACGTGACTCAAGAAGTGACTATCCTGACTGCTGTACCTTTCCGAAAAACTAAGCCAAAATTCCATTTTAAGTGCGAATGCACTTCTTAAGCGAGCCTGAATCGTCTGCCGCCGTCGTCCGCATAGCAACAGCTGCGGGTGCGCGCCCTCGTCTTCCATAGCAACGGGGGAGATGGGGCGTGCTACCTCCTCCTCCTCTCTCCGCTCAGTGACTGCGGGTGTTGGGCGCCTCCTCTCCACTTCGGGCGGGAGAGCTCTCGCTCGCGTGCGGGCGCTCCGCATTCCGACGCTGAGGGCGCTCGTGTAGCGGCCGCGTGGCGCGGGAGGGTATTAGTCGAGCGCGCGCCGTCGTCGAGAGCGGTCGCTGGTCCTGCATCTCGATAACGATGATGGCGGACCGGGCAACGGTACCAGAAATAACGAGTGAAATATCTTTTTTTGTAGTTGTGTGCGTGTGGTGATCTCTCGACTACTCATTAAGATCACGATATCACCGTAATCGCGCAATCAACAACCGTGCATTCGCAC
Organism: Haemaphysalis longicornis; assembly: GCA_013339765.2. Classification (NCBI taxonomy): domain Eukaryota; kingdom Metazoa; phylum Arthropoda; class Arachnida; order Ixodida; family Ixodidae; genus Haemaphysalis; species Haemaphysalis longicornis. Next base: position 58,885,679 of record CM023458.1, read on the forward strand.
TTACACACTCTCCCCCTCGGGGAAGTGCGAGGGAATTTTTTCACGAACTGTCTTTGCAGTGAAGCCTTTTTTTAAGAGCTAAGCTGTTGTTGTTGCTTGAGGCTTTCTTGGGATGAAATGTGGGTGCAGCGCTGTGGAGAGGGCATAGCCTTGCGAAGAGGAGAGCAAGCACCAAGCACACATGCAGAAAGTTGAAAGAAGGCTTAAACTAGACGCTTACATAGGCAAAGCTTTTCTAAGCTACCAAATCTGGTGGCAACGTTTATACTTGTCAACATTGTTCAGGAAAAAGAAAACATTACACATATTTGAGCCAAGACATCAGTATATAAGGGATGTTTGCATTGTTCTTTTAACTGAAAATACAGGGCTGCTTAATTTTCGCTATAGCAAATAAAACAATATGCCACGAAAGAAACAAAAGGCACTCGTAGCACTCCCTTGTGGCAGTGTTCCAAGTTCTGTGGGTATACTGGGTCTGGCTACGGGATAACAAACGACCCCGGCTAGCCTCGTTAGAGACGTTGAGCGACGATGTCAGCTCGACGCCCGGAAATGACCCATCCAAAATGCCCCAGAGAGGTACGCGGCGTCCACAAGGGAGACGCCGCGACGGGTTCGACTCACCGACACAGGCGACGACAGGCTCCAAAGGGCCAGGACGAACCATGGGGTTTATTGGCCGAGTCGTACAGTGCATAATAACGCCAAGACCGGGTTAAGAACTACACTGTACCGACACGCGTCCGATCGGGGCCAAACAGCGCCCGACCGGCCGGCGCGGCGGGGAGGAGACGAGCCGGCCGGGGGCATGGAGCGCCCCGGTATCCGACTCCCTTCTCCTGGACGTGGGGCGGCGAGGGTGCGATACGATCCGCGGCCCCTCGCGTTCCCTATCCTCCATCCTCCATCTCCTTCCCGAGTCCCTGGAGTCAGGGAGACATCCAGAGAGCTCGCGAGAGAGCCGACCGAGCCAGAGAGCAGAGAGAGGGGCCGCGAAACGGGCGCGTCCGGTTTTAAGGCGCGGAGGAGAGGAGGCAGGTTCCCGGGCGAGGAGGAGCGACAGCGGCGGCGGGACAGTCGGTGCCCGCCGGCGCGTCGGCCCGCGAGGTGACGTCACGAGCGCGGGAAAGCGCGCTCGTTCGAACATCGCGCTCGCGGGAGGAGGAAAGGGGATCAAGCGGATCCCCACACCCCCCCCCTCCTCAAGACCCGAGCCCGGTCTGAAGGACCGGCTCGACGACTGCAGGCACAGCACATACCCTACGGGTCCCCAGCCCAAGAAGTCCGCGAATGTCCGCACGTTGGAGTCCACGCCGACACACACACGCCCACACTTCGAAGACACGCCGTTCCAAAGTTCGACATGACGCCAAAGTGGTCGGCACGAGCAGGGCCGTCTAGATGACTCGCCAGGGACACCGGGAGCCAGGCCCAAGACCCCCAGCCCGCGGGGCAGGTTCACGCCGGACGCTCGAGAAACCCAGGCTGGGCCCAAAGGGTTGAAGCTGCCAGGCGTAGCTCGACCAGCTGCAGCGGGGAGAGGGCCACCGGAGGTGGAAGGTAGCCGCAGCTGCAGGGTGCCGTACCGGCTGAAGGTCCCGAAGAAGCACCCAGGGCGCGCTCGTCGAAGGCGCCAAGGAGGGGAGCCGCGGCGAGCGACGCCGCACGAGGCATCGTGAGGGAGTGCCCCGAGGAGGCGCCGGAGCGCCCGAGTTGCTTGGGTGTGCCATGGCCATGGCGAGTGGCGACGTTGAAGCCGCCGGTCGGTGCAGGAGGCGTGTGGCAAGGGCTGTGTGTGGTGCGGCAACTGAAGACTAAAAAAACACCGGGCTGGGGACCGAGCCAAGGAACAGTGCTGCAAAAAGGGAGACGAAAGGCGAAACCCAAAACTACCTGCCGGGAACAGCGATAGGGGCGTGCAAAGGCTCGGGCCGAAAAAGCGGCCGTAACGCCGGTGCCGCGAGAAACTGGGGAGGGCTAACGGCTGCGTGGTGCGTAACAGCGGTCGCACGGAAGGTAGCCGGCATTCCCCGTTTCGCTTCGTCGGCGGCCATCCTCCCCCCCTTCCAAAGCGTCGCTATCGGCGACGAAGGCATGGAGGGAAGAATACTGGAACGAAGGGCGTGAGGCCCGCGTCGTTCCCTAGGCCGCCGATTGAGTGGCGTGCCCTTCTCCCGCGGTGTCTCTCCGACATCCGCCATGAGAGAGGGTCTACCTGCCGTGTCACGTGCTCGCTGCCCCGCCGGGCGTCGCGAAGCAACCTCTCCGTGGCTGCGGCGTTGGCGCTCGCTGGCGCTCGGTAGGGTTGGTCATGGGGCGGAAACGTCGCCCCGCGCCAACGCTCCGCTCGGACGTGAGGACGCATGATCAGGCCCCGGAAAAAGCCAAACGGGTGAATATCGCGGTCCTTTGTCCTCATCGCGCATGCCTAGGCTTCCGCAGGGCAAAAAATGTCGCCGATCCGCGAAGCAAACAGCGGCAGCCCGAAAGGAACCGACGACTACGGCTACCGGGGTGGAGCCCCCAAGTGTACGCCGCATTTTGCCGTGGTTGCGCCTCTCGATTGGGTGCATGAAGTGGGATAACTTGCGTGATCCGGACTTCGCGCTGTGGCATGCGCGGCACGAGCGAGAAGAGAAAAGCCTCCTCGCTGTGTGCGCGGCCGGACTATTTCGCAGAGTGACTCAACTTCGTAAAAGTCTTACGGTCGCTCGCTTATCCGGCCTGTCGCGAGTCGGGGAAGCCCAACGCGGCCTCCCTAGACTGCGGCAAATCGTCACCCTAGATGCGCCTCTCGGACATTGTCGGGGAGATTTTATCGGCAGAACTCCCATCCGCTCCTTGCAAGCACGGGTCCGGGGCAAAAAATAAAAAAACGCGCTTGCAGCAGCCTGGCTGCATAGCGCACGGGACCTACCGCAACACCAGCGGTCATCAGCCTCCGGCGACAGCGTCGCCCGCTCCATCTCGGAGCGCGACTCACACAGAGCCAAACGACGTACTATTTACATATTTACAAAGCGGACCTTACTGCTGCGTTCGGAGGAGGTTTGTTCTGCCAAAGGCGATGCCGGCGGACATGTGGTCCCCGGGTGCGCCTCTCGTCTGGGGATTGCCATATTCCTGGCTGCGTTCCCTTCGACGATCGCACCGACGAACACATTCGAGCACGTGGTCGTATGTTCCGTCAAGTGCGGCGCGCGTCAGGAACTCCGGGTTAGCGACGGGGGCTAATATCCGCCGCCACGTTCGCGTTTCCCTTCCTTTAGCGCAACGGCAAGACCCAGGATAGTGGAGATCAACTCGCTACATGCTTGGCCAGGTCGTGGAGCGGCACAACTTCGTAAAGTCTTGCGGCCACTCGCCCAGCCGCCCGCGAGTCACGGAAGTATCGTACACCTTCCTCAAACTGCGGGTGCTCACCACCGTGAAACTCTCAGGGGGAATTTCCTTCGGTGGGATAAACTTCAGCGAGAGACCTTGAGCATGTAGCAGATACGAATCCGAGAAATAAAAAAAAACGCGCCTGCAGCAGTACGAGCTGCAAAGCGCTCGAGGCTGACCACAATACCAGCGGTTAGTAGCCTCCGGCGACCGCGTCGCCCGCTCACACAGAGCACGACTCACACAGAGCCATTAAAAACATATTTACAACACGGATCGTTCTGATCACCGGGCACCTGCTCGTCTCTGCTGGATGCAATACCGGCTGACAATGGGTCTGCTCGGTATGCGATATCGCCCGGGAATTGCAACGTTTGCACGCTTAATGCATTCCCTTCGGGGCTCGCCCAACTGGCCGACGTTCAGCACGTGGCTACGGGGCCAGTCGGGTGCTAGGCGCGTTAGGAAATTCAAGCGGCCACGGGGGCTCATGACATGCGTCCGCCCCCACGTGGTGCTACCGCTCCCCTTGCGCACCCGGGGACGTTTTCACGGGCGCAGCTTATATGGCCAGCACGCGTGGTTCGCGTATCCGCTTAAGCCAGCTGAATGCCACGTGGTCCGTCTCCACTACGAACGAACTTTTGTCGACGAAACGGTCAAACTCGTTCAGAACGTGTGGCCCGATCTCTAAGTAGCCGTAGCACTACGCGGCGAGCGGGCCGCCGTGCTTTGGAAACACGAGATCGTAAGGCGAGCTATGCCTGGGAAACAGAGTGCTCCCCAGTGGGCCTAGCTGTGGACTCAGCGCACTGCATCTCACGCGCGCCGGGGAAGATCGACAACAAAGCGTCGTACAATGCCTGCGCGGGGATGTGCTATGCGGTCCCGGCCGTGTCGTGGGAGCAAAATGCGCTCTTTTGCGACAGGGCCTTGGCGTCCGCGCGTGCGATGATGCACTCGGTAGGACGAATGCGCGTTCTCGTCGTCGGAGCAGGATGCCCCCCGACGAGGCGCAAGGGGCTCCTTGGCGAAACGCAAACTTGGCCACAAAAGCCGTTTGTCGTCTGCACGTGGAGATACATTGGCCGCAGGCTAACGTCGTCCGAGCAAAGGGTGTTCTCGTTTCCGACGTAGCGAGCGTATGGCTCTGCTCCAGGTTCATATCGTACGTCAAGTTCGCAGGCTCGGGATCGCCACTACGTTGAGTCGTACAGAACACAGGAGATGCTGGCGCGGGTCGGGCGATAATCGCCTCGGTTCCCGGGCAGCGGTGAGCGGCGGGAGCACGTGAGACGAAAAGCGTCGTGCTCCCAAAAGCCATGCTGGCGCGGGTTGGGCGATAACTGCCTCGATCCGCGGACAGCGGTGAGCGGCGGGAGCACGTTACGCCGAAGCGTCGTGCTCGGAAGCCGAACCGCTCACCTCACAGTAAATCGCACAGGGACTAAGGCCAAGGGCCTGCTCCGTCGCGCAGTGTCGATACCGTGTTGGGCGCCAATGTGGGTATACTGGGTCTGGCTACGGGATAACAAACGACCCCGGCTAGCCTCGTTAGAGACGTTGAGCGACGATGTCAGCTCGACGCCCGGAAATGACCCATCCAAAATGCCCCAGAGAGGTACGCGGCGTCCACAAGGGAGACGCCGCGACGGGTTCGACTCACCGACACAGGCGACGACAGGCTCCAAAGGGCCAGGACGAACCATGGGGTTTATTGGCCGAGTCGTACAGTGCATAATAACGCCAAGACCGGGTTAAGAACTACACTGTACCGACACGCGTCCGATCGGGGCCAAACAGCGCCCGACCGGCCGGCGCGGCGGGGAGGAGACGAGCCGGCCGGGGGCATGGAGCGCCCCGGTATCCGACTCCCTCTCCTGGACGTGGGGGGGCGAGGGTGCGATACGATCCGCGGCCCCTCGCGTTCCCTATCCTCCATCCTCCATCTCCTTCCCGAGTCCCTGGAGTCAGGGAGACATCCAGAGAGCTCGCGAGAGAGCCGACCGAGCCCAGAGAGCAGAGAGAGAGGCCGCGAAACGGGCGCGTCCGGTTTTAAGGCGCTGAGGAGAGGAGGCAGGTTCCCGGGCGAGGAGGAGCGACAGCGGCGGCGGGACAGTCGGTGCCCGCCGGCGCGTCGGCCCGCGAGGTTGACGTCACGTGCGCGGGAAAGCGCGCTCGTTCGAACATCGCGCTCGCGGGAGGAGGAAAGGGGATCAAGCGGATCCCCACAGTTCAAAGTAACAAAAGTTTCCAGTAGATGGCGTGAGCAGTGGAACAAGAGAAAGATGAATTGGCATGAACGGGAGTACCAATCTGCTGGCTTTAATGACTTCTGTGAAGGTTGGCCTTGTGATTAGGGAACGCCAGGCAGCCTCGCTGTTAAAGGGACCCTGCAACACTCTTTGTGCAGTGCAAGTAAACCTGCATGACGTTTAGATTGCACTGCCAGGATACCTGAGCCAAATATTACACGTGAAGCAACGAGAGCGCAAATTGCTGTGAAAGACGCGGAAAAACCATCCGTGGTCTCTTCAATTTCCCTCATTGTGCACCGCTGGCATAGCCTAAACAATGTCATTGAGGCCATGGCTGTACTATTGATTGGCTGTCGCTGGCTAACATCACGGCTTATCCACGCACTTCCTGTGACGATCCGCCATCGGCGACGCTGTGTACCAACCTCCTATTATGGCTGAACCTGTATGCCCAGTTCTGGCGTTTCTTTTGTGTTTTGAGTGCGTGCGGAGTTTGAGTAACGAACTCAATACTCCCCTTTCAACCAGACCACTCGACAACAAATGTTTATTGCTACAGAAACGTTGTACCAGCCTGAGCACGTGCTTGCGAGAAGGCAGCCATGACTGCTTTTTTTGTGGCGCCAGACCAGAAATAGACCCCACCATGTTATGGAGAAAAGGAGAAAACTCCCCGGCCTGTGATATATCCAAGGCCACCGACGAGAACACCACAAGCCGCACCCCTCTTTGGGAGAGAGCGCAAAGCTTTCGTCGCATTGCCCGTGGTTGAGTTGAGAACGATTATGCACGATTTCTCACCGCGCATAGTTTCGGTGATCATGAACAGATTTTCATAATTCTTGCAGGAGAAGATTGCTGGAACAATAGACTTTAACCCCAAATACATTCCAAGTAGTTTATGGTAAGTGCTGCAGGGTCCCTTTAAAGGAGCCATGAAGAGAAAATACAACTTCGTTTAATTTGAAACAACTAGGATTCAGTATCTCACTCAGCTCCATTACAGCCACAAAGGTGTTTTTTTAACGAAAAAAAAAAACAAGAAGTATTTAAAAACTTTCAAATTTTGCGCCACAGTGACGTGTTATGAGCAATAATGACGTCATACGGGCCAACAATAAAACACAATTTTCAGTGTGTTAACTGCACGTTAGCATTCAAGTGATGCGGTCAAATGGAACTAGAGGCCCCATTACAGACGTCCAGTCATGTACTATCATAGCAACAGGTCACTTAGGCGGCCGCCAATCGCACAAACAAGGTTCTGTGACGTCATGGAAAAGTTGCGGAAAATTGGCTAGGGGGTCGTGACTGCTTCACACGTTTTCTTTCATATATCCGTTATTTGTTCGAAGATTGCGATGATATTGGTATCATTGTTATCGGGACTAAGCAGTCTTTCTAATAAACCCAACTTGTATTTTGTCTTCATGGCTCCTTTAACATCAGCATTTGTGATGTTAGAAGCTGAGCGAATTTTTTCATGTGTGTTTGTGTCTCACCTGAGGTGTGCCACTGCCCAGTGCACTGGTAGCCCAACGACAGAGGGCGCCAACTAACTCGTGGCTGACCTTGGCCAGCGGCAGCCAGCTCAGCAGGTGTTCCACGCAGCACAGCGCTTGCTTGACACTCCCCCGACAAGCTTCAATCCCCAGCACACCTGAAACATGTGCCAGCATCCACAGTGAGCCCTCTAATTGGCACTGTTAACCTTGGAGCTCATACAACACAAATTAAAGGGACAGACAACCGATTTTTGTCGAGTATATATTCTCTATCCCAAATGAAAGGGCATCACTTAAAGCACCTTGACGAGAAACGGTTTTGCTGATAACGCTCTAGAACTTTTTAAATCGAATTTTTTGATCTACGAGCCGTATGTGTCCCTCCCAAAACTAATGCTGGCAACCATGACATAGAGTAGCTCGGCAACATACTTTTGTCTGTATGCGAAATGAAAAACGATATTTAAAAACTTGTTCCCAGCTAAAAAAGTTTGAATCGCAGGCTTTCCTGTTCCTCTTTGTGTTTTTTTTAATGCAAGGGTCTATTTCGCACGAATGCGCCATCTGTTGGGATAAACAATAGGTAGAATCTGTCTTCACGTTGTGGAGGCGGGAAGTTCGATTGTCCCCGAGCGCGACATTCTTTTTTTTTTTTTTTTAAGCTGCCGTTGGCGTATTTGGAGACTGAAATCAAATATTTTGGCAGAACAAACGCCCCTGACCCAGACAGAAACATCACAGCTCCTTCGCTGGGTCTGTTTGCTGAACGCTGCCGTTGATTCTGGGCATGGTGGCTCAGTTAGCCACACTGAGAGCAACCCAGCGGCGGCGGGCGGCGTGTCTTCAGAATTTTCAAAGTAATATTTAGAAATACATATACTATTTAAGCTTGTACAAATACTTGTGTTAAAAGGTTTTCTATACGTAAATGAACGTTTCAGCAGTTACAGTAGCTGCTAGGTTTGCAGGTCACGTGACAGGGACACATATTGTAGTGTCAAGTTTCGACACTACGAACCGCCACCCTTCCGATTTTAGGAAGTTTGCTGCCAAATTAAAATTATTTCCACCAGTTTGTTTAAAAATTGCTTGTGGTTACCAGGCTATGTAAAACGCTGGCTTTCATATGAGCTAGAGAACATATACGCGACAAAAATCGGTTGTCTGTCCCTTTAAGCATGTGATTGGCAACTAAGGGTTTATAAAAAAAAAAAGTAAAAAAGATGTTTCAGCTCCCATGCAGAAGCCTTGTTCACTGTCAGTGAACAAGGCGAAACTTCTTTTTTACCTTTTTAACTCTTTCACGACGCCGCCATAGGCAATTGGAAGCTGGTGTCTGATGATTTCAAATCTCCCGCAAAATCTGAAACGCGCGCTCCACAGACAACTATCGCCATCTGGAGATAGGCAATTGGAAGCTGGTGTCTGATGATTTCAAATCTCCCGCAAAATCTGAAACGCGCGCTCCACAGACAACTATCGCCATCTGGAGTGTTCATACGCAACCTCTCTTTCAATTTCAGTTTCGTTTGTTTATGTGTCTCGTGTGGTGGCGGTGTAGCAAGAGAAATTTGAACCAAAGGTAGAGGGGAGCAGGAGAAAAAATGACGTCAGGTTCGCGCCGCGCTCCGCACAGTCGGCCTGCTGTAGCAAGCACTTCGGCAGCTCCTGCTGTCGATTTTTCTGATTCCAGCAGCAGTGAGGGGTCAAGCAATGATGTGGGATCTTCAGATTTCAGTTCGGATAATGAAGCTCCGGTTCAGGTGCCTCGCACTTCAACAAGCGCTGGCAGATAATTTCGTTGTGACTCCGCGCTGTATTTATAAACAAAACATGCTTCTTATCTGACGACTGCGGTTTTGATTTTGTGTTTAGGGTCTCGACAACGTACGGCCAGGATATTTTGCCAAATGCACAGCGCCATATCGCGCTATTACCTTTAAGATAACCTAGCGCTCGTGTCAGATTAGTGTTGCAGGTTTCAGGTGCGACGCTTCTCGAGAGCGCTGGATTTTTTTTCTTGTTTTTTACCACCGAACTGATAAGGATTTTGTGCAAGAACACAAAAGAGTATACTTGGATGCGCATTTTACAGAGACTCACTCACCCTTGAGTGCCTTCGCGGCGTGGTACAGCCGTCAGTTCCACTAGGTTGACGGGCCCTCAAAAATTGAAAACTTGGTGTACATTGTTGATTTATATATTGAACCATAGCCAAAGAACGTAGGAACAATTTGTATATCTTAAAATTCCTGAAATACGTTTTAGTCTCGGTAAAATTGCCGATTTGTGTTTTTCGTATACTTTTCTTGGGGGCTTTTTTCTGATTACTTGACGAATAAACTGTAAGTAATTGTACCTTTGACAAAACTGCTGGTTTGTGTTTGGAAGAGCAATCTATAAGCTACAATTTCATGCATAGCAAGGCTAAGTGTGTCCAGTAGCTCAAGAGAAAAAAAATGTTTTGTGGAAGCACTCAAAATCGGCGGTTTTTCCGCCGTAACGAAAGAGTTAATAGACTGTTTGTTGGCGATCACACGTTTTTAACTGTGAATCTTCTCCCTGACTAGATGAAATTTCGTTGAACTTTAGATTTTAATTAAGCACGTAAGTAGCATGCTCTCCTTGTTCTTAGCCATCTTCACATCACCTCCTCATCATCTCACGGCTGACCACTGTAAGATGACGGCAGCTGCCGCCATTGCTTCATCTGTTTTCTCTAATACCTCAATTATTTGTTTGAAGTGTGTGATAAAATGGACGTCATTGTTGTAAGCGCAAAGCAATCTTTCCAATGAAAAACTTGTATTTTGCCTTCACAGCCCTTGCAAAACAAATCAGAGAGCCTTTTCCAAAATAAATCGCGGGGGGGCACCACGCTGGTGAAGTCCCTCCTACCTGTGAGCAGTGCCACAACCTGCGGTGCCCGCTCCTCCACCAAACGACGCAGTTCCTCCCGTTTCGGACCACCCCGGCGGTCTTCCCGTGGAACCCCGCCCACCTCCTCCGAGGTGGTCTGCAGCAGGAGCAGCCCCAGGGGCAGACTCTCTGCCCCCGGCCGGCACAGCTGCGCAGTTGGCAGAGCAAGATTCAAAACACTGGTGGTAGTTGTTCCATTGGCTTGCACTAGTTGCACCTGAGTTACACCAATTACACCTTCGCTACACACATCTTGCCACTCTCTTTACACCAATTACGCCTTCGCTACACACATCTTGCCACTCTCTTACCCTGGCCAGCCCGGCTGCACAATTTGGAGAGCAACATTCGATACACCGGTGGTAGGTGTTCCATTGGCTTAACTTAGCTTGCACTATTCACGCCTGAGTTACACCAATTACACCTTCGTTACACACATCTTGCCACTTTATTACCCTGGCCGGCACAGCTGCACAATTGTGAGAGCAACATTTGATACACTGGTGGTAGTTGTTCTATTGGATTAGTGTAGCTTGCACTAGTTACACCTTAGTTACACCAATTACACTTTCGTTGTACATTTCTAGCCACTCCCTTCCCCTGGCCAGCATAGCTGCACAATAGGGAGAGCAACAATTGATTCACTGGTGGTAGTTGCTCCGTTGGATTAGCGTGGCTTGCACTAGTTACACCTTAGTTACACCAATTACACCTTCGCTACACACATCTTGCCACTCTCTTACCCTGGCCAGCCTGGCTGCACAATTGGGAGAGCAACATTCGATACACCGGTGGTAGGTGTTCCGTTGGCTTAACTTAGCTTGCACTATCCACGCCTGAGTTACACCAATTACACCTTCGTTACACACTTCTAGCCACTCCCTTCCCCTGGCCAGCACAGCTGCACAATAGGGAGAGCTGACACTGGTTCGATACACTGGTGGTAGTTGGTAATTCGATACACTGGTGGTAGTTGCTCCGTTGGATTAGCGTGGCTTGCACTAGTTACACCTTAGTTACACCAATTACACTTTCGTTGTATACTTCTAGTCACTCCCTTCCCCTAACCAGCCCAGCTGCAAAATTGGGAGAGCAACATTCGATACACCGGCGGTAGTTGTTCTGTTAGATTAACTTAGCTTGCACCAGTTACACCTTAGTTACGCCAATTACACCTGTTACACACTCCTTACAATTTGACAGACTCTCTCCCTGGCCACCACAGCTTCACAATTGGGAGAGCAACATTCGATACACTGGTGGTAGTCGTTCCGCTGTCTTACCTTGGCTTGCACTAGTTACACCTTAGTTACACCAATTACACCTCTGTTACACACTTCTTACCATTTGCCAGACTCTCTCCCTGGCTGGCACAGCTGCACAGTTGGGAAAGCAACATTCGATACACCGGTGGTAGCTGTTCCATTGACTTGGCTTGGCATTAGTTGCACCTTAGTTACACCAATCCCACCTCAGTTACACACCCCTTACCAGAGTGACTCAACATACACGTGTTGCAAAACTCCCCATACGCCCCACGTATCAAAAACTGGTATGCGGTTGACCCCCTGCACTGGGGGTAAATGGGGGCAAGCGTGGGGCAAGTTGACCAGCATGCCATCTGTCGACAGACAGTTGAAGTAGTACTCAAGCTCTTGCCGCTGCTTCACTGCACAGAGGAACCCACCTGTAGGATGCAGTCAAGGAATCCGGCCTGTTCCTGTGGCCCACCCATGCACGCCAGTTCGACGAGCAGTTGGCACAGCTTGTTGCGCACAAAGGGCGGCTGGGGGCCCGGCGGAGACAGCAGCAGCCGCTCCAGGGCACACCAGACCGCCTGGCGCGCTGCCTGGTCCAACGTTGGGCCAGCATCCTGCAAACAGCAAAGCGCACACACCATGTTTTAGGGGCGAAGCCCCTTAGGGGCTGGGGCTGTTGCCGTCTCCTGTCGTCGTCATCGTTGTAATCGTCGTCCGTCTCATGTAGTCACTGTACTAAAACCCCGGGAAACTCATTTACGCCTCGCGCTGAAACCTAACGCCTGCTAAAAAAAACACCAGGACACTCGTCTACGCCTTGCGCTAGAGAGCTTCGTGCTTCAAAGACAAGAGACTTTCACAGCAAAGCTGTATACCTCTACCCCCCAACGGTTTCCTCTCCGTTGGCAAAAAATGCCAAGGTGCCAAGAATACACTTATAAGCTGCATGCTTCGGCCCTCCCTAGGTTTCACCTTAGTGGAGATGCGCTTGAATATTTTTGGAGATGCGCTTGATTTCTAAAATCCTTTTTGGCCTGCCTAAAGACAACAGTTTATCCAATTCACGCCAATTCAACTGCCCTGCCAAAAAACAGTAAAAGAATACTTGGACACAATGTATGTAAAGGCAAGATGGTTCCAAACAACTAAAAATGTTGCTACTAGTATATACAGTCCGGCCCGCTTATAAAGAACAAACCTGAAACCGGAAATTCATTCGTTACGTCTGTTTTTCGCTATATGTGAACATAAAATTGCGTATACAAATGGTAAACGTTAAGGCTAAAAGTTGGGCTAGTTGGTGTTGACTTAGAAACATTTTACTAGGAAAAAAAAGACAGGGACCTAGAAATAAGCAAACAGGACAGTCGCTACAGTTTTCTTTCTAGACCCCTGTCTTTTTTCGCTCTTTCTAGGTCCCTGTCTTTTTTTGCTAGTAAAATGGTTCTAAGTGCTCACAGGAAATGACGATTTGTTCTTTATAGCTGGGATTTCATTAAAACAGGGTTCACTATAAGTGGGCTATACTGTGTCAACATCATTTGATGCAAGAGAAACCTTAAGCATATCTGAGGCAAAATGTAAGTACATAATCAAGAGTACCAGTGTTCATTTAATTAACCCTTGTTTTGTATGGCCGTTTCTCACTCCCTGCCAGGTTCCTTTTTTCATGTTTGTTAGGTGAAATTTTATGCTAGTAATGCCCTACGACGCTCTGCAGGACACGTGCCGCATTTATTCGATTATAAGCTGAGGGTGCAGTTGGGATAGTAAAAAGCGTGCGCGCACACGCACGCATGCACCCCGGCGCGCACGCACGCACGCACCCGCGAAACAACAGACTACATGAAGTGGGAGCTGGCAGCTAACACCCAGATAAAAAGATTCCCGTGGCTGCTTTGGTCGTGATACTGAGATAAGAGGAAGCCACGTGGATGAAAAAACATGTGCTCCTTTGGTTAGCCAAACTTTACCCAACAGGATCTGTGTGTTTTTCAACAACTTTTCATTAGACAGCCCGACATGCCCGCAATAATTTTTTACACGGTCTGCATCGGGAGTGGCAGGGAGTATGTGTGTGGTTGCCCTAGTTATTTCGGGAGTGGCGGTGATAGGGTTAAGAATCACGCTGGGTTGGTTTTCCCAATCAACTGAAAAAATGTGTTGGGCAATGTGAAAGAGAGGCAAGATAAAAGCGAACACTAAAACGAAAGAGCTCAAACTGTTTTATGCAGAGCAGAAACAAAGGTACACACAGATGGCGCGCAAGCAGTGTGAACATGAGAAATTCAAGTGAACTGAGCAAGCCTCCCCTGCATTAATCACTGGAAGAGCTGGAGGGAAAGAGTGTGAGGGGAGTGAAGAGCAGTTGTTACGTGGCAGGGGCGGCAAGAGACTACAGTTTTTCAACGACATTTGCAGTTCTACAAGCAGATACATGGCCAATTTTCCTGCTTTATTCTTTGCAAAATATAACTGTTTAGAACAGATTGAAGTTGGGTTAGTTGATATGGGTTCATGGATTGCATGTAGGGTTGCCACCTGCCCGGTTTTGGACCGGCCCGACCGGTTTTTTAAACAGCGGGCCGGTTGCCGGTCCATACTTAAAACCGGCCGTCACTGGCCGGTTTTTTGGCTTTCGTGCAATGATTATGTCCGTTTTGGCGTTTTATAAGCGTCAATTCAACACTAAACGATAAATTGTGTTGACAAGCTCCGCAAAGACACGCAAGCAGAGAAAATACGCGAGCGAGCGCGCTACCTGAGATGGAGGGGGACCAAAAAGAGGAACAAAACAACGAAATGCTGCCGTCGTGGTCAGCAACTGCGGTTACTTTTCAGTGAAGCGCCCACACGCAGAGCCATAACCAAGCTCTCAGTCACTTTCAGTACAGACGGTATGTTGATTTCTCTCTAAAAAAACGGTACAATAGATGGCACTGCATGTCAAAAACATGGTGTCTTCTTTTCAACACAAATTAAACATCCTATATACCATGCACCCCCCCCCCCCCCCCAACAAAGGGCCAGTTTTTTTTTTTCGGGAAAGGTGGCAACCCTAATTGCATGAAATGCCTCAAAACAAGGTTGAAAACAAATGTGGACTTTCCAGTCCTTGCCCAATCCCTCCCTGTGGCATGCACTCACAGAGGGGATTGGCTAAGGTTCAAGAAGAATGTCTAGTATGTAAATAATGTTGCAACAACATGTGTAAGCGTGCCCGCATATGAGGGAGTGAGTGAGCGAATCTATCTTTGATGCTCATAGCGCAAAAAGTCAGACAACGGACAGAAAAAGGACAACAAACAAGCGCTGTCCCTTCCTCTGTTGGTTGTTTGGTTCTTTGTGCTGTGAGCATCACGGAATACCAAATACTAGCTGGCGCCCTCCCGCTTTCAACCTAGCTGGCATTTTTTGCCATAGCAGTAGCTTTTTTGCCAAGTATGAGTGCAAAATGCCATCACCCTTTATCTCCAAGTTCTTAATCCCTCTATATTTGACCCTCCCACAAACATCCCTACAAGCTCCAACTCACAAATATTGAATGTAAGCAACCATGAGTCGATTCTTCCAAGGTTTCCATGTATTTTGAGGTGTTTTACGACTACAGAATTCTTGTAAGACAGCCATTTTATGCAGCCAAACGCTTCATCGACGATTTCTTCTTCAGTGCACGATGTGCCTGTTTTCTGTGGTTGCCTTTTCTCTCTTCTGTTGTATGCGCTGCAAACTTGTATCGTGTAAATTCCACCCAATGTAATTCCCCTTGGGGCCCTTAAATAAATAAATCCCATTTTCCCCCACAACAAGGGGGGCTAGCCACCTGGTTACCAGGAGAAGTAAGTAGCCCACACACTCCACTCACTTGAAGCGCCGTGAGAGCAAAGACCAGCAGCCCGGACTGGCTTGAGGCTGATCCAGTAACCGCACCCATCGACACCAGCTGTCCGGCTGCTGGCGCAGTTCTGCCAAATGGCGCTCTGCGAGTGCAGCAAGACATCTGAACTGATTTATTGCTTGATTGATTATAATTGATTGATTGATTGTAAGGTTTCACACGGTGATGCAACGCAGGCGATGAGGCCTGTCATAGGGGAGGGCTCTGGATTAATTTTGACCACCTGGGGATCTTTAACGTGCGCTGAAATCCCGCGCGCGTTTTTGCTTTTCGCCTCCATGAGAAAAGCGGCCGCCGCGGCCAGGAAATGAATAATTACATATAACTGAAAGACCTTCATTATGGCAGGAGCTCTGTGAACGCAGCAGCGAGAGATTGATTGAAAAACTTATTAAGACAAGAAGACCAGAAATCCAGGCGTGGGTAAGGGAAAGCAGAGTCCTTGAAACCGTATAACATGCAGGCGGCACAACGAAACAGCAATTTCTAAGGGATCAAAAGCTTGGGTGTGCAAATAATGGACAGCTTTGCTGTTACGAGGAACAGAATAGGGCTTAATGATGCCATACAACTCCTAACCAATAGTCTGCTCTTTACAATTGTATGCAGGAGCTGGCAGAAACACAAGTCAGTTTAATGTCCACTGTATTACTGCACAAAGTGTACCAGTCAAAGTAGGCAGAGACTCGCCTATCTAGGGTAAATTGGAGAATTGCTACCACTATCACGGACAAAACTTTTGCAAAATCACGCCTAGTAACTTTCGGCAGAGCTCGGGAGTGAATCGAAACCACCTTTAAAACTAGAACAACTTGCGATACTGCACGGTACAAGGTAAATACGAAAAAATGACTGCTTACTGTTCTCCTCTGAGCTGCCAGATATACCTTGTCCCACACTGGCCTTTTACTGTATTGGATGAGACCTGCCATAGTAGGTGATATGTTCCCCTAAATAGAGAGACATGTTGTAGTAGCTAACAAAGGGAACTGACAAAATTTAATTCGACTCCTCTTTGCGAAACCTAGTGCAGGAAAAAAAAAGTGCCAACGCTAGCAACTACCCACACATCATCATCAACAACAACAACAACGCATCAGCAGCAGCCAACTAGGTCCACTGCAGGACGAAGGCCTCTCCCATCGACCTCCAACCGCTCCTGTCCCACGCCACTCGAGTCCACTCTTTGCCTCCAAAGTTCTTTACTTCGTTTACTAACTAGTACTACTAAATACAGTTAAACCTCGTTATAAGAGGCATGGATGTAAGAGACAGTTGGGTTTATAAGAGACGCTATTCACCCACATGGATGGCCGCCCTATCTTTCCCGTTAAATTGACCTCTTTTATAAGAGACATCAGATGCAGAAGATAGTTGGTTATAAAGGACAAGTTATCCTCGTATTTTGGTCAACAATCTCACCTGTAACAAACATTTTTACATTAGATGTGTTGCCACCAGTCACTAACGGCAGTTGCGTCCACTGTGAAATCAGAGGGGACGATATACGCCCGCAGTCGCTATTTATGAGAACATCAGCAAACACACAGTGGTTCAGTCAGCTATGAAATGATGACAAGAAGCTCTGCCAATGGAAATGCAGCGTACAGAAGTGGTTAAAGCTTACCGACATGCGTACGAGCACGACCACACATGCGAGCTTACGCGCAAGCCAGAAATACCAGGAGTGTGCAGTGGGATCTCCCAATCACGTCGTAGCTCCCAATCAAGAAGCATCTCATATGTTGAATCCCACAAGCGTGATGAATAGCTAGAGTGCAGAGCGGAAGAAGCTGTGCACTCTGGCTATTCATCAGGCTTGTGATCTCCACATCTACGATTCATCTTCCGCAAACAGTGAAAGAAGAGGAAGATTGTCGAAGCTGTTGTAAAAAACTGTAAATGCAGTCATGAAGCAAACAAAGATTCAGAACGATTTCATAAATTCTAGGGGTAAAACATAAATTAGAACAAACCTTTTGCAACATGCTGCATCATTCTATTGAGCTTATTTTAGTCACAGGGTTCCCACATTGAACTAGCGGTTAGTGAAACATGGTTCCCTGCTTATAAGAGACCTCTCGTATAAGATACAGAAACTGCTCCCCGGTACGTGTCTCTTATAAAGGGGTTCAACTGCAGCTAAAAACCTCTACCCACCGGAAAGAGTATGCATATTAGTCAATCTGAGTGGCAAAGATAATGCTCTATGAATTGCACACTTTTACGTTTGATTTTTACCCCCCGAATATCCTTAACGCAACAAGCTCCTGTAAGCAAGATCATTGACCAATCGTCTCGTCATCTCGTGCAGCACATCGTTTCAGAGGCATATCATCTGCCCAACCACATCGTCATAAAGGAAACACATTGCTCTGTGCACATGTTCATAGTCAAGTGCTCAGCAAAACTTTGTCAGGTCAGGGGTCATATTTTCAAGTGTAAAATCACAGTCACTGATCAAGACAAAAATGAAATGTGACATTTTGGAACCCATACGAGTTCCTTGTTCACAATGTGAACAAGGGACTCGTATGGCTTCCGAAATGTCAAATATCAGTGGCAATGTGCTGCTGAGCGCAAGGATGTGGGTTCGATCCCAGCCGCAGTGGCCGCTTTTTGGATGGAGGCGAAAAGCGGAAACGCCCGTGTACCAAGAGTTCGGCACACTTTAAAGACTCCCAGGTGGTCAGAATTCATCCGGAGCCCTTCACTATGGCGCATTTCATATAGCCCAAGTGCAACCCGGCGCATTAAATCAAAATCAATCAATCAAGAAATAAACTAGGGATAGTAAATTTGAGGCTCGAAGCAAACTCGAAGCGAATAGTGATTTGGTCGAACAATTTCGAATCGAATAGTTCGAGTACTACGCATCACAAATTACAAAAAGATGAGCAAATTGTGACTTGACTAACAATTAGAACTCATGTAGGCACAGCATTTCATGAAACTATTAACAGTTGAGTATCTATTCAGAAAGTACACGCGCAGCTTTCCTTTACTGTGTTCACAAGTTTTCGTGAAGAAATACTATAGTTGCTCCACTTTCTCCGGGAGAAGCACCTCCCGTCAGCTGCTGACATTTTCTGCTGTCGACAACGACCTCTCACTGCTTGCCTGCGTGGCAGGAACTGAAAGTTACTTTCATGCCCCCTCGGCCAGCGCTGGGTAAAGCCGGCTGCCACGGTTCCTCCCCCACTCCGGATGGTTTTCCGACAGGGGCATCCAAGTAGTCTGTCACGCATCTAATTCTAATCAATTAAATTCTAAGCAGATACTGAAAAAAATGTAAATACGAATGTGATGGATGCACTAGCATTAGAACATTTACATTCGAGCGCAAGTAGTATTCGCCAAAATATAAAAGTGAAACGCAGTTGGCTCCCGAGTTTTTAGCGCTGCCTAGAAGCTCCACTAAAAAAAAGCGTATTGTAGCGACTTGTATCCACGGCCATAGGCAACCAAAGTGCAAGTTACAGGCCGCCATTTCGAACAACGTTCGCATATTCCACATCGAATAGGCAGTGCAAGTGCGCCGGCTTGCTATCGCTACGTCGGCAGCAATGTTGTTACAGTGCCTGAAAGAGTGATGGCAGCTTTGAACGGAAAGAGTGATGGCAGCCAAGAGCTCGTCGAACCTCTAGGCAAGGCAACAACTTGGCACTGATGATGATAATTATGACGATGGCGGAGCCTTGCGACAAGCCTGGGGCGACATCTCGGGAAGCTTATTAACCGAAAAGCTTGGCTTTTGGCTGCCTATTCGGGGGGCGCCAAATAATTAAACAACGCCGAATACCTGCACATGGATCGAAGCAAATAATGAATAGAGAGCAATTCGATCGAATATTCAACAATGCTGAATATTTGCCAATCTTTACAATAAACATCTTATTTTCTACTTGATCAGTGACTGTGATGTAACGTGTTCATAGCCAAAGAGACATCCGTAAACACACATGGAGGGTGCAATCTACCTATCTGCTGTTTCCGCTGGTTGCTCGTGCCGTCGTTGAAGAACTCCGACACCAGGGCAGCAAGTTCTGCATCCTCCCGGCAGGCAGCACCTGGCCCCTCCCCAGCCATCCTACAACCACCAGCCTGCAGGCAACAATAAGGCTATGCACAAATATAAGGATATATGCTTTCATAAGGCAACAACTATAAGGCAATAACGCTATGCACAATAAACCTATGCTTACAACTAAAAACGGTCAAGTTCAAACACCAACTGCACTCAAATTTCCCCTCAGCCAAACTTATTTCGAACGTACAGCATGTACCACCACATCAACTGGGACATGACTGGTAGCCCCGTGAAATGCCTTGTTAATCAGCTCGAAGCTTCTAAAATAGCTCCGTAGCATACGCCGCCATTCCTGCCAGAGGATTGCACAAAACGCCATGAAGCGGACGGGACAACCCGGCCGGCCGGCTGCCATGTCCGCCAGCCAGCCAGAAGAATCGGTCGAGCTCCGCTGGGCATGCTTCTCCTACAACTGCCGCGCCTACGAAGGTTTGATTTGATTGATTGATTTTGGGGTTTAACGCGCCGACGCAACGCAGGCGATGAGGCGGGCCGTAGTGGAGGGCTCCGGATTAATTTTGACACCTGGGGATCTTTATCGTGCGCCGAAATCTCGTACACACGGGCGTTTTTGCTTTTCGCCTCCATCAGAAAAGCGGCCGCCGCGGCCGGGAATCGAACCCGCGACCTTGTGCTCAGCAGCGCAGCGCCTTGGCCACTGAGCCACCGCGGCGGGTCCCGCCTACGAAGGTGTTGCGCACAGGTTTGCTCCGGTCAGCCGGCCGCGCTCTCCTCGATTTCAGTTTCAAAACAGCCAATTTTCGCAGGTCATTTGCACCGTGCATGCGCGTATCTCTGCTGTCATGTTTTTTAGGCAGACTATAGGGAAATGGGATTTTCAAGAGGACGAAAGTTTCGGTGCAGTGGCCTTTAAAGTTACAGGTTGGAGCCACCACTATCTGATATGTACACCATAATAAGCTGCTAACGGCTCAAGGATTACACCTTACGTCCTTTTAGGTGGTCCATTGCACTCTGCACGTTGGTGTCGTCCTCTACTTACTGTCAAATGCACACTAAGTGCAACAACCCTGAATGTATTGAAATGACAAACAAGGACCTGTCAAGGAGAGTGCTTTTTCTTAGTTTAAATATCCGTACCACTATGGCTTATTGCAAAGCAGTTCCATTTCCATTGCAAAGCAGTTCCAGTACCAAAACATGCTGAGTAAGAGAGCGAATTGGTGTGGAAGGAGTTGAAGCCCTAACTAAAGAAGGAAATAAGCATTTGGCAGGATGTGTGGTGAAGAGGATGAACAACAGGTGAACCAAGCACACGACCAACAAAAAGGGGACCAACGAATGAAAAGACAAGTACTGCAAGAAAAACTAGGAGCAAGGTTGCAGCCTTGGGGGACGCCGGAAGTTACTGGGAGTGACTGAATCAAAACATTATCATTTGGTAGGAGAGATCTTTGCCATACAATGAACAAGTTCATGATGAAAATGATTGAAGGTCTTCTGCCCATCCCAAGCAGCCTATTTAAGCAGCCGATGTCACTGCAACAACTATGGAACTCAGTGGTTACACTTCTTTTCTGTCAGAAGTGGGCATTCAGCCATGATGCTTTGACTAGCAGCTGTAAAACCGAGGCACATTTTTTAAGCATTCTTTGTGCCTCACACTTCTCACACAAATTGCTAGCACAGCCAGATTAATTATTTAGAAGCACTGCATACGATTTGCAATTGCATGAGTGCACCCAAATTCTATATAAACCGCCTGCTTCAGAACTGAGCTAGAACCTTCTCCTGTTGACAATGTGGCTTGTAGATAACTTTGGGGTTCACACTTACAGGGGACACAGCAGCACGTGGCTGCAGCTACTACTACAGCATCCTAACGCCGCCGCGTAAAAACAGCGTGATTGTGCGTTGTGGGATCTGGGAGAGTATACACTCATCGCGGCCATTCCATCATCAGTGCTGCCACAAGTCATATTCCGCTTGAGTACTTTTAGCGCTAAAGAAGCAGTCAACCTTTGTATTGGCTGTGAGCTGGAACACTCTTCGTCACATGCCAGCGCCTACATTCTGACGTCTAATCGTGGCACTTATTAAAATTATCAGGCTGAAACATATCGCTACTGGGTGAGCAACAGACGCGTCAGTGGTGTTCCTTTGCTACCAATGTCATGCTCGAGAAACAGAACTCCAGCAGGTTGCCGCAACTTTTAACAAGGCTGCTTGAAGTTACGAGCACATCTATGCTGCTGTGGCATGTTCTGCAGATTGTGGCGATAGTAGCTCAGGTTGCGATGTGGAGACGCGCGTTGTAGGACTGAACAGCAATTTGGTCTTGCTTTACTGCATCAACCATTTATAAGTACAAGAAACACTAAATCATCTTAGCGCCGCAGTATTTGTTCGTTAGTGGCCCTGGCGATGTCAACGGCTCTTTAGCGCCAGCTGCACGCGAGTAGCAGACGACGCAGCCGCCCTGATTAACATGATGTGGGCAATGAGTGCACTGTTTCTGCATTGCGCTGTTAGGATGCCCTGGTAGCAGCAGCAGCCATACACTCCCAAGTTCCCCAACTGCTTAGAATGAACCTGATGGAGAGACGAAGCACTATGCTCGAAATGGCAATCTATCCTATCTGGTTACAATAGTTATGACTAGAAATGCCAGCATGTAGCACAAGATATGCTTATGAAGCAGAAAAAATGGCTTTGTCGGGATAATTATTAACGATCGTTTTCACTTACTATTTCCAAAACTCTTTTTTTTGGTCTAGCCCCATTAATTCACCTTTATATTCCGTTGAATTACAAAGGCTGGTGTGGTAGGACCGCTGTTATTTCACTGAATGCTAATGACCTGAAGTAAATTGTCGCTCTGTCAGCTGAACTTCAGTCAATAGAATATACGTTCCTTAACTGTTGATTTACATTTTTAGCCCATCATGAGCTTGCTAGAACACACATAACACGAGGCAAGAACATGAAAAAGGGCTTGCTGAGCAAGCCTTTTACTGCGTTAGATTAGCAATTAAAATGTCCTCGTCTCTGTTACCAGTGCTAACTTGATCAGCAGTACGGCTTTAGACTT
The DNA here is from genome assembly GCA_013339765.2 of Haemaphysalis longicornis. Lineage (NCBI taxonomy): Eukaryota > Metazoa > Arthropoda > Arachnida > Ixodida > Ixodidae > Haemaphysalis > Haemaphysalis longicornis. Next base: position 58,908,047 of record CM023458.1, read on the forward strand.
GGAAAAAAGTCTTCAGAAGTTTCAACAACAGTTGTAGCCGCAACAAATGACAATTTGTCAAGTCGATGTTGTTCTGTTACTTATGCACTTACGCTAATCACTTCGAGTAATTTGTTGCTTTGTCAGCACAAGTCATTACCAATTGTATATAGGAACCTGAAGTGTTGATCTACATTTCTGAGTCATGGTGAGCTCGCTAGAACCCAAAAAACACAAGGCAAGGAGGAAATAACAAAGGGCTTGCAAAGCAAGCTTTTCACAGCGCTAGATTATCAATTAAAATGTACTTGCATCTGTCACCAGTGCTACTTGGTTGGTAGTACGACTTTAAACTTCACAAAAGTTTTCAGAGGGTTCAACGCCGCAACAAATGACAAGTCAACAAGCATCAACAGAGCACTGCAGTCAAGACGTAAACAGTTCGACGTTACCTATGGATCTTGCTCAGACGTGACGGCAGCTTTCATGCTCCGGCGAACAGCACGCACGGCTCGAAGCGAAGAAAGTGGCATCACCTCCGTAGGAGTGGGATGGCACCATTTCCGCCGCACAGAAACACGACGACTGTGCTTGACGATCGGCTCCGTCGTTGCACTTCAGGATCAAGACGGGATATCACCCGCTACGCCCGCAACACGACACTGACGGTACACAGCCAGAGATCACAGTGCTAACGCCGGCGTTGGTACAAAGCTACCGAGTACACACCCGTGTTCGGAGTTGCACCCTTGAGAACGGGCCGGTACCAACGTTTGGGGAGTTACTAGGTTACTAGCATGGAGGAAAAGTAAGCTGGTACAACAACCGAAGCGTAAACAACCACGTGCTAGTCCGAAAACAGAGAAGGGCGGGGTCGCAAAGCAGCAAACAAAGCCAATGCAGCCGCAACGTAAAAAAATAAAAGCACCCTCAAACTGAGAAACGGCAATTTTGTCACCGCACATACGCACGGTGAGTATGTGGCGACACGAGCGCCATTATGGATAGTGGCAGAGTCGGCAGCAACCACAGGCTGCCGCCGCATGCTGCACTATCACCGCAGCAGCCATGGTCGTGGATTGTGTGTCGATGTTTGGAGTTTGTGATCGGGACGCTTTAATTTGGTTGTGACAGGAACAATCAAACCGAAACGGCTCTTAGCTAGCCCGTGAACATGCATGGGCTTTACATGGCTGCGATGAGGCCTTGCCGGCTCAGCTTGAGGCGGAGTGCGGTTGGCAATGCTCTCATCTACGGACCGCAGTTCTCGACAGGGTCTCGCACAACTGAGCCAACGGAGCCTGGCCAGGAGGTAACGCGCGCCTAGATGTTCGCTGATACAACTTCGGGTTTGCCTGATACTGGCTGTGTTCCTTTTATCAACAGACGAAGGACCAGGAGGAAGCGTTCCTAGGCATACCTTCAGGTAAGCACGTCTGAGAGCAATATTTAATTTGATTGCAGGAACTAGTCTCGATTTCTCGCGCGGCTATGTTTCACGGCTAGAAGGAAAGTAAGGAAGTAAATACAAGTTCTGTAACAACGGCTGAAATGAAAAAAAGAAACGCAGAAAATAAAAATTGGTTGCACGCACTGGCAATCACACAGTGCGAGTCCAACGTAATGCAACGCGACGTTTTGTTTTGTATGCGACAAGTTCCATTTAATCCAGGTCTGTTATTCTGTGTGAAAACGTGCTTTACACCTAAACAGCGGCTGCAGTTCGATATGCGAGCTTGCCTGCGAATGTTGCACTTATCTCATGGATATCTTTGCTATGTCGCTTCTAGGAGCGCTTTCCATCTCCTGCTGCCGAAGCAGTGGTCCTGGTGGTCAGAACGTGAACAAAGGTAGATGCTGGTGGAAAGAGAACCACTAGGCCGTTTATGTAGCTCACCTCCTGGTAGTGTGCAGTGAACAGCAAAGTGGAGATCCGCTTCCATCTCGAGTCTGCCGCCTGGATACCCACTGAGGGACGACACCGGATCAAAAGCCAGGTATGAAACCCTTGCCACAGCATGCTTTGAAATTTTCGGCTCGGCTTGAGGGAATGCTGCCCATGAAACATGCTATTTGATTGCACATAAGTACGCTCTTTAGAGCTGATGGCTCACATCCCCATGTCCTCTAATGCATTCACGTCAACTCATCAATTATCCCTTCCTGCACTGGCTACACCAGTGTTATGCTATTGTTACACTCAGTGTAGCTGGTGCAGTCCGAAAATAGCACTAGTGGTGGATCACCCCTCCTGTTATGAAGGGAGTTGACTGACACAAAGTTGTCAAATTCATATTTTACAATGCAGCGACGGAGTGATATGATCGTCCTGTGCATTGCTTGTCGGTGCAGTGGGGACACCTGGTGAACAAGCAGGGTGACCTGGTGTTGACCTGTGATGAGCGCCGCAGCCAGGAGGCCAACAAACGGCTCTGCCTCGACCGACTGCGTGCACTTGTGGAAGAAGCCTGCCAACCACCATCGCCTTCCATACCAGATGCTGCCACGCAACAGCGACACGCAGAAAGGTGCGCTTAAGTCACTGCCGATTGCTGGTGCTATAGTCCTCAGGTCTTTAGCTAGACTGCCATTTGGGACATCTTTTCATTACTTCTAGCCTCGGCGATTTTGACAGCGACTAGAGCCTCGCTGGGTTGTCCTTTTTGCCCCAATGAAGAGGTTGGCCTGTTGCCAAAACATGTTTGCCACCAGCAACATCCAATTAAAAAGCAACGCAAAGGCGAATGGCTGTCTTGCTGCCGAATTGCGCTTATTTTGTCCTTATAAAAGGGCTTTGTGAAGCGTTTTATTTAGGCAGACCGAACAGTAGCTGCATGGAAAAACTGTTGCAGCTTCGAATATCAGCGAGTGGAAATTTTGTACTTCAAAGTCGGGTTTAGTAGTGATCTGAAAATGTAATCAAAACAGTGGCGAGTGCCGAATACTTACAGAGTTTACCCAGAACCACATGTACTACACCCTGAGAGATTTTAATCGAGCAGGCTGCTCTGCTGGTTGCCCGTAGGCACTAAAACACTTGCACTTGTTGGGTCGTTTCCACAGACATTCGTTTTTGCAGCAACACTTTCAATATCGCTTCAGTAGGTGATTTCAGCCACAAAAATTTAACCCAGCAAGGCCTTAAAACTAAAGATAGCCTGCTGACCAGGGCTGCTACCATCTCACAGGTGTCCGTTTAATTATCTTGTTTATCGCCCACTTTCACAGATGGCGGTACAGTACCACTGAGGTGCCTGTGTTCGCACTTTGCTTCTTGCTGGACTTCAATACCTGCCGTATTTTTATTACGGTTCATGCTAATCGTTTTCTAAAACGCAAGCTATAACTCGACAAACCTGGTCATGTAAGTGACCATGCTGCTTATGTCAGTTGGTGAGTGTTGTGTCAGAGAAGTACAGTGCTCATGGATTGAAACGCGACACTGCGAGCGCGTGACCTGCGGTACCTGCAGCGCCGCCCATGGACGCCCGTGGAAGCTAGGTGTTGCATTGTGGTATACCACGAGGATGAGAGCGTTTTGACCGTAGGCTTGCTGCTTCAGGTTGCCAATAAGAGGGGCTGTGGTTTCCCGCAGCTACAGCAGTGTGCTGTGAGCCTGGAGCGCAGGAGCGCGTTTGTGCGCTGGTGGTAGCCGCCTGGCGGTCCGCACAGCCAATTTCGCGACATCGTCCGCTCGCGCGCTCTTGTTACACGTGCCTCTTCGATGCGACACAGATAATGTGCATGTAAGGCACGGTCACGCTTATCTGAATAAAACGAGCATCTGCACGAAGGAACAGCCAATTTATTCCATGATATAAACTAAAAAAATAGGAGAGCCGACGAAGTACAAATGCACCGCACCACACTCAAACGTGCCTGCAAAGGTGTCTTCCCTTTTTTTTAGTTTACATCCTGGAATAAAGTTTGCTGCTCCTTCGTGCAGACGCTTGTTTTAATCAGATAAGCGTGACCGTGCATTACATGAACATTACTGTGTTGCATCGGAAGGGCACGAGTACGGCACGGAAGGCGCGCGCACACGATGTCGCGAAATCGGCTGCGCGCACAGCCGGGCTAGTACCGTCGGCACACAAAACGCGTTCCAGCGCTCCAGGCTCGCAGTGCCCCGCTGTCGCGGCGGGGAACCACAGCCCCGCTCATTGGCAATCGGAAGCAGTAAGCCTACAGTCAACACGCTCTCATCCTCTCAGTATACCACAATGCAACATCTAGCTTCCACGGGCGTCCACGGGCGGCGCTGCATGTACCGGGGGCCACGCGCTCGCAGTGTCGCGTTTCAATCCGTAAGCACTGTACAACGCACATGACGGCTGTGTTAGGCAGTGTCAGCCACCAAAGTGCCGCACTAACTGCTTCGGTATTTACGTGTCCGTTCGTAACTTTAATTGTTCACCCCACCATTCTTACTGCTATAAAAGGAATGTGCCCTAAATTTAAACGCAAATAGCTCGTTCGGCAAGCTTATGAGCCCTGCCTAATTTGCGTTTGCTTTTGCCAGCCTCAACCCAATCGCACAGCTGGGCATATGACATCTAAGGTTCTGTTGCGGGAAAATGAACTAGTGGGTCGCATGGCCATTCCCTTTTCTCCTAATTGCGTAGCTTATTTGAGTGAGGTTGGAAAGGTGTCGGTATGATTCTAACGAGGGAATCTTTCAAATGAACCAAACTTGTGTTTCTTCAGAATGGCCCCTTTAACCGTATTCAAAGATTGTAAATCTCTCTCTCTTGCCACACATCACGCACTGATTTGGCGCCAGAGGATGGCCTGTGGGAGGGGCAAATGCACGCTTGCTGAGGCGGTGGCGCCCTCTCTTGCGTTGAACTGGATTTAAGCAATTAAATGAGGGACAGACTGACCATAAAGTTGTCTTTGTGTTACACGCTACCGCACGCTAAGAAGTATGCTAAGGAGTACCGCGAAGTGTTGGAAAACGAGTGTCCTGTCCCGGTGTGTTCTATTAGTACGTGTTTTTGCCCATGGAGATGAACTAGCGCGAGGCATTGTAAAACGTGTGTCCCAGTGTTTTAGTACCGCGACTACATGAGACGCCAACGACATAAGACGCCGACAGCCCAAGCCCCTAAAAAAAAATGACTAGCGGAAGTCATTTTTGTATTGGCCGCTTTTTGCCTTTGCCGTCAAAGGATGGCCCTGGTCATGCATTGTGGCTGCTCTAGCGCTTTACCATCCTCATTTCTTCTTCTAGCATTGGCTGGAAATGACGCTGGTGTGATAAAATTACCACAGGAGAAAAAAAAAGTTTGCTCAATCGATTTAGTTTTCTGGCATTCACACTGCTCATGCGCTGTCTGCTGGGACTTTTTCTTTTCGTTCTTAGAACAGCTTGAGGAGACATTTTGTTTTTGCATTTAATTTTATCTCGCCTTTCTTCGACACTGTGTTTACCAGTGTTTTGTTAAAAAAAAAACAAGAGTACATCTATTTTTAATTTAGAAAATGCTGCGACTATCAGTTATGTACTTATGTATTGTTTCAAATATGCCTAATGTTTTCTTTTTGATGAATAATGTTGATATGAATGATGCACACCACCAGTTCCAGTAGCTTGGAAGGTTTTGCCTGTAGATACTTCTTGTTCAAGCATGCTTTAAATTTCTGGCCCGGCAAATGAATCCAGTGACAGGCAGATGGACCAAAATTTTTGCATTTAGACAGCCCAAGACAGAATATCGCCCTTAAAAAAAAGCAACAGTTTGCTTTGGAGCATACGCTGATATTCTTGTGTGGTGCATAAGAGAGGTCGAAGTTGAGTTTGTTGTGGAATGGGGTTGCCTTGTGCTTGTACTGCAGGCAGGCCAGAGCTGCTGCCCGGAGGATAGAGGAAAAGCGGGCTCGGTCCCGGTGGCGTCGCCAGAACGAGCCGTCCAGCCTTCCCTAGGTCAAGCCAATCCAATCCAGTTCTTCCAATGCAACAACCACTGCCGTCAAGCCATTAGCTCAAGTCTGTATTTCGAGTGACACCATCCACTCGTCAAGGAACCACTGAGGAGAGAGAAAAAACACACTCGATCCTAAAGGTGTCGGCAGAACAAGCCATCCAGCTTTCTCTAGGTCAGTCCAATCCAGTCTAGTAGTATTATCCAATGCAGCAACCAATGTCATAGAGCTTCTGGCTGTGTCAGGAACAGTACCATCCACTCGCGAAGGAACCACTATAACGACTTTTGAAATTACTTCTTGCTGCTTCGCTAAATTAAAATACTTTTGTTGGAGTCATTGTAGTCTGTTTTTGTGTGCTGGTCTGCAAATATTTCTTGGTGGTGCAATTCGAGCTTAAGGCTGTCTGAAAGAATACTTCCTAGCTTTGTCAACACTCATATGTCAGCAGGATGCATGGTTGCAAGTTTTGCACTCGTAGAATGGTTCATTTTTAGGGGGAAAGCCTTAGACCTCTATGGCTTATGGAACGTGGGAGGTACAGATTGATTGATTGTAAGGTTTAACGCGCCGACGCAACTCAGGCGATGAGGCACACCGTAGTGGAGGGCTCCGGATTAATTTTGACCACCTGGGGATCTTTAACGTGCGCTGAAATCTCGTACACACGGGCATTTTTGATTTTCGCCTCCATCAGAAAAGCGGCCACCGCGGCCAGGAATCGAACCCGCAACCTCGTGCTTAGCAGCACAACGCCTTAGCCACTGAGCCACCGCAGCAGGTGTGGGAGGTACAGAAACGGCGGTGAGCCGGGAAAGGGAAACAGCAGCCACTTCATTCCACATTACTGTGGGTGACAATGCACCAGGCCCTCGCATCATTCCGTACGTTCATTCGGCTCTAGACGTCTGTTTCCGGGCCGATGGTTGTATCATGCGTGTGCGTGGGACGTCCGGATTTAGTCACGTCGTAAACTGGATGTATTTTGGATGTTCAGTAAAAATTTCCAGAATCACATAACAAAAAGCGTGTTCCTGCAACGAATATGACGCCGCACAAGACCAACGCACTACCGGGCGGACAGGCACACATGAACACATGGAACTTGGTTTTCACATGTTTCATTAGCTGGCTCTCAATTCTTATACATCCTTCCCCAAAGAGATCATTGCTGGAGTAAGTGAGGTGCTTCCAACGAACTAAAAAGAGTAAGGCATAATTTTTTCAGAAAATATGCAGATGATGAAACTTTGGATTATACAGTCAGGTAGTGAATGTTTATGGACACAAATGTTTGTAATCTAATATCTAAAAGCAGTGTAGCTTGTTCTTCGTTTTTGGCTATATATTCAATGTAAGCCACTATTTGACGGTTTTCGCTTAGTCAAGTTTGTAACGACCATTGGCAGGATGTTATTCATACTGTACATCTGTTTCTTCTCTACAATGTCCACTGTAAGTCCGAAAATGTCCATCCCAAAACATAGGACGTACAGTGGCCGTCCCCAAACTGGGCAGTGGATGTTCGGCTGTGTTTCGGGCATCCCACGGGCGGCTGTGGTGCTTGGGTAGTTACGGACAGGGAAGGCCAAAAAAATACGCCACGGCCAAAAGGCCTAGGGCAACTTGAAATGCTGCTTTTGTTGTCAGCGCCGTCGAGAGGAAGCGGCTATGGATGAAGATGCGACAGTGCACCGACGAGGACAACATGAAAGTTCAAGAGAAGGTCCAACTAGGCTTTCGCCTTCACATTATTAGAAAGTTCTAAGCATTTCTCCCAATTTTTTTTTGCAGCAAATGTTCTTGCTGCATTTATTAACAATTGCTAGGTAAAACGCATGCAGCCTTAGGAACTAGTTCGAGTTTGTACAGTACTTGTTTCTCCCGTAGGTGGCTCGTCTAATCAAAATTTCCAGTAGTTCGAAAGTAGGAACAACTATAGCCTGTGCCTCCTTCGGCTATATGCAAGAGAAGTAGTTAGGTATTACATTACAGCTGTGTTGTCATTTTTTAAAGAGAGTTGATACTGTTGGTGGCCAGTGCTTCCACGTGCCTCTCGTCAATAGTTTACTCAGTTATCGCTTAACTCTGGTCAAAATAAATACTAAATTCTTTTGTATTCGTAGAAGATGAAGCGCGGTTTTAATTTACTTTAGGTCTAACCGTCTACTGGAAGGAGCACTGGCCAGCGGTAGTGCTGACCCTAGTATTGCACTAAAACTGTTAAAAGGTTTTGCAGAACTTTTTTTGTCCCACATTCCTGGCAACTAGTTCAAGGCGGCAATAACCCAGAATGCAAGTTCTTTTTGCTGCGCATGCGCACAGTGAACTAACTGGCGTCCTCTGGAAGGAGAGCTTAACATTTTTTGCTCGGCCACCAGACGGCGCTGTAAGCGGAATCCATCCCATAAGTCTGTCCTCCCCACCTCGTCACCAGCTGTCTGCACAACACAGAAGTCAGATCACCGGGCGGGCAGTCCAATTCACGTAATGGTCCACGTCTGACTGAAGCGCGTCGCATCGTAGGCGGCCGCCGCCGACACCGCCGCTCCGCCACCGTGCTCGAGTACGGCGGCGGCCGCAGCCTTGCGGTGATTGGCCGCGCGGTTGGCGGGGTGCACTCTGCGAGCGGCCAGCAGCCACCCGCAGCAGGCGTTTCGCAGTCTCTGCGGCCGGCAGAAGAAGAGCCGCAGCAGGCAGAAGAGGAACCCGATGCCCACCAACGGCGGGCCCAAGCCCATCACGGTGGGTCGGGACTCCGGGTTGCCGAAGCGGCCGTACGTGGCCAGTAGGGTAACGGCCGACCCGAGGAAGGCCAGAAGCGCTCCGAGCAGCAGCAGCACCTCGGCGCCGAGGGTGTCTCGAAGAAGCTGACCAGGAGGAATCAGGAAGCGCGCCTTGCTGTGGCGGGTGCCAGGAGGTGGACAGGCGATGCTGACCTCTGTCCAGTCGGCCGCGGGCGCTGCCGCCTCGGCGACGGGCAGCTGCAGCGAGTTCTGCTGCTGCTGCTGTTGCTGCCGTAGCTGCTGCCGCTTGATCATGATGTCGCGGAGGCGCCGGGCCACGGGCGTCAGGGCGGCGCTGCGCATGTTCCGGAAGGACTTGACGGCCAAGGCCACCGTCGGGTTGGTCAGGATGGGGTCGTTGGGGTCCAGGGGCTGCGGTGGCGGCGAGCCGCCCGGCGCCGGAGACGCCACGGCTGCGCCTGCGCTGTGCAACCACCAAGCAGCGTGTGCGGCACAAGGTTACAACGACTGACTTATATGCACAGTCCGCAGCAACCTCTGGACTTGTGTCTGGGCATTGGCACCTTACCTCATCGCTTACCTCTTGCGGCATATCGGGCCGTTCCTCGATTGTTCCTTGCGCAATCCTCTCACCCTCACCCCCACATTTTGTATCGCGCGGGTGGGGGATCACTTATGGAATACCCCTCCCTCTCTTCTCCCAAGCCCCCTTTGTGCAGTCCTGCGCACAAACGTCATTTCATTTCCTTATCTGATTTTCTTATTTTGTTTTTGCGTATAATCCGATTCGGAGTGTGAACAGCGCGCGGACGATAAGAAGGCGGAAAAGTAGATGGGATGTATACCGGTCAGAAAATTTTGGGTGGGTGGTGGTGATTTATTAAGAAAGCACGAAGAGAAAAGAACTGGGGATATTGTTGAACCCAACGGGGAGTTTACCCTCATACAACCCAGTTCAGGGAAGGGAAGGGGGGTTTCAGGATAGGAAGAGCTAGAGAAGAAGGAGTTAAGTGGGGGACAGTCTATGTCGAGTTCGTCTCGTCCAAGGATCGACGGCTACAAACGATGCACTAGTCCTGTCAAAACCAGGAAGTTGAGGAGGTGCTGGAAGACCTCCCGTCAGAAGGCGTCCGGACCCGTTGGGAACAGGAAGTCTTCCAGCTTGTGGCTTAATTGGTGCACCTAGGGTTCACACTGAAACACCCCTCCCCCCTGGCTACGCCCCTGTGATGCACTGTCTAGCGTTGACTACGACGAGTAGTGCCGAACAATCGAGCAGCCACAGGCGCCGTGGAGACGAGCCCTGGGCTAGGCCGGGGCATCCCCCGCCAACGTTGCACACCCCGTCGTAACAATCAACGAAAATAATAAACCTATTTTTTTAATCTCCCGCCAATGCAAGCCTTGCACATGACATTTGCCTATCATATGCGTGGAAACCTCGATACCGTGTTCGCCTGAAGTTGGAACTGCGGTCGCGCTGTGTCTACGGAAGGCGCCTAGCGCGAATGGGCGAGCGGAACGCCGCCGTCGAAGTCTTCCCTCCTCGTCTTGATCTTAAAGTTGCATAAAATGTGGTTTGCGCACTTTCAGACGGATGCCTGGAGCCGTATAACCACTGCATGCTGCCCTCACTGCTTCTGGTTTTACCGTTTCATAGCAAAATGGCGGGAGCGGTTCCCCATCTGCAGCATGTGGTGCACGGTATACCTGTTAGAAGCCCTCAGCGAGGCAGGCTGTAGCGTGTTTTACCCCCGCTTGCAGTTGAAACTCAGAAAGGAAAAATGTGAAACGAAAGGGGAATGGAGCACAGTGCATGCGCCCCGTACTTAGGCTTACCGTGAGCTCACCACCGAACTCCGACCGTCCGCGGGCTGGCCGGGACGCCATACGGCGCTCGGTTTCCCCGCGTACTCGTATTCCTGCGGAACTTATAATGCCGAAGGCAGTCCGGCCTATCCACGACCGGCAAATAGAGCAAGCCCACTATATGTCTTCTCAGAACTCTAGCGAAACCTGTATATCACCCACCGCCCACGAGTACAGATTCCTGGGCGAGTTGGTGTTGCATTGCAGAAAAATTAATCGCGCATGCGGACAAGGACAAGAAAGCGCTCCGGGGTGTCTCTCCTTTGTTGTCCTTTTCCACATGCGCTATGAATGTATCTGCACTCGCCGCCGGCCCCCCTTCGCTACAGCGCCTATGTACAGCCCCACACATGCCGATCTTCAGCACCTAATGTGGCAATGTACGAAATTCACCCGCTACAGAACCTTCACCCCTCCTTCGCCTCACACATCGTGCAAAGCGTATACCATCGCGACCAGTTTACAGCCGTGATTCTGCTCTCTTCATCCCGCACGACGTGTCCCGGCTCCTCAAGGGCTCCACCGCCCTCCCTGTTGGAACTCCAGGAGGCCTTCAAGATGTCCCAGCCTTTAATGACCCCTCAGGTCGTAGAAGGAGTCTAGTTGATGATTTTTTTTATAATTCTGGTATTCTTGGTTTTCCAAAATTCCGGTGAATAAAAAAAGGCTACCTACCCTTTACCACAGTCGTCATCATAACTGTTAGTAGCTGACTCCCTTCTCAGAAAAAAAAAAAAAACTGAATCCGTTCTCGATTGCAACCGCATTTCTGTCAAATAAAGTTCTTTGCAGTTACTACTAAACCTGTCAACGCGGTAGTGCCCGGGCATAGAGATAATATACTTGCCCGGGCATGGCGGAAATTGTGCATATGCGTAGAGATCCTCCATGTCAGTTGTGGAAGAGGCGCTTCAGCGCTTGCGATGTTCCATACCAGTGTGGGTGTCTGTGTTTTGCTTTGTAGTTATATGCAACTGTGCACCTAGTCCAGCTACCTGTATGGTACAATTTTTATTGCAGATTGGGCTTCCCATGTGCCGCCCTGCCTCCGCGCAATCTATATATATATTTTTCTTCTAGAAGTACGTAGTACCTACATACACCTTTAGAAAGGAGGTACATCACTCCAAGTAATGACTGTGTCTAAAAGTCTTGAAAAATAGTTCGAAATCACTCTCTAAGCAACGTGTTCTACAGAAAGGTAAGCGCTGTTATATCTGTTAATTCAATCCTTGTCGCTGGCGTTAGCCTTGCGTGCAGTACGACGTTCTCGTTTCGGGAATGCCTACTTTACTTGTATGCAGGGGAGACGCGTACGCGAAAGCTTTCTTGGTGGAACTGATAGTGTCCTGTCAGAGAACTAATGCATTTCCCCATAGACCAGTTGGTCGACCGAAAAGCTCTGATACGATCTCTGGACCAGGGATTCCTCAACACCCCCCCCCCCCCCCGAGAGGATTTTCGCCCCCCCCCCCCCCCAAAAAAAAAGATTGCACAACCACGAGCACCCCCGCCCTGGGATTTATACATACAAAACGTCCCCCCAGCCCGCCCCCAGGAGGATTTCGACCCCCCCCCCCCCCCCCCAAATCGAAATCCTGGATAAACCCTTGCTCTGGACACACCGCGCATGTGCGTGATACCGGGCTTCTATTGTGTCAAAACGGTTAGATGAAATTCGCGAAAAAGGAACGGTTTATTTAGTAAGACAATACACGCATCGACCGTAAAGGAGAACAATATATTATACCTTTGTCTCGTAAAGCACGCATCGGTGTACGCTTAGAACGTTCGTAGATGCGCTTACTTTTATAGTGCGCGAAAAGTCGTCGTAGATGCGCTTACTTAATGCGCGAAAAATCGTCGTATGGCTTCGTTCTTCGTTTGCCATTTGGGTCGTTGAAGGCTTCACGATCGATTGCACGCACTTTCAGCGAAGGTTAATTCGGATGCACTTTTGACGAAGTTCTGGTGTGAGAAAGCTTTCGCGATTCTCTCAACTTTCTTTAGGAATTAGGATGGTAAAGTTTTATTGATAGCATTCCGTAGCTGATCGGGATATCTGCAGGTTCGGTAACTTTTTGCTTCATTCAGCCGTTCACTGCTTCCAGGAATATTCCTCAATAATTACCTGATATGCATGTTCCTCTTTTAACAAGGGGTAATTTTAGAAATTGCCACGATAACTTTGCGGCAGTGTTCAATTGATATTAATATATATACACTACCATATTCCACCGACAGTTTCCCTACACGTATACGGTCTCTGGAGAGTACGATCGATACATCTTCGTCGTCGCAGTTGGTTATAAAGATACGTTATCTGTGTATGCTTGACGTTGCTCATTATCTGAATTCACCACATGATCCCTTTCCGCTGTGATTCCCCCATTTTCCGTCTTCAAGCTATGTAGATGTGTGAACACGTATGGTCCAATAAACGTCTTGCTTCTTTCTTTCTCTAGCGCATATGCCTGAATGGAAAAGTCACGATAAGACCGCGCGCTGTTTGGACGAGGAATGGTACAGTCAAACCCGGCTATAACGAACCCGGATAGAGCAAATTATGCTATATATCGAACAAAAATAATTCAGTTACGGAAATACATGGGAAGCATATTCCTTATAACGAAGTTCACATCCGATATATCGAACTCTGGGCGCCTAGAATGGCCGCCGAAATGCATTATCTCGGAGCGGCGATTGAGATGCAGATTGGCCGCGACCACGGAGCAAGAGCCGCGACTGAGACATTGCGCCTCGCACGGAGCGACGTGACGCCCAATACTTTCCGTAACTGTTTCCGACGCGCGGGACTCGCGACGGAACCCGCCCAGTCAGCGAGTCCGGACCAAGACAGCAGCATCGGTGAACTGGGTGAACTGGGTGAACTGTGGGAAGAGCTCGCCGGCGTTCCCGATGATGTCGCGTGTGAAATCCGTCCGACGGTTATAATGAAGCGCTTTCGGCAGTCGATGTGCTCCGCCAATGCTTCTTTGATTTTTGAGGACGCGGACTCGAACTGGTGCAAACAATGTTTCGTGTAGAGAATGCTATGATAGTTGAAGCCGCCAAAACGGAAGTGAAAACAAAAATCGCCGCTTTTTTTTGCAACGTGGGCAGTTAAGGCGGAAAGTAGCTTTATTACTTGCAATAAATGGATTATGTTGGTATGTACTGTGTTCGTTTCTGCTTACGCGGATGGCGGAGTTAGTGAGGGGGCTCCCGCGGATTGCGGAACTCGTAACAATAGGCCCGATAGGCGGGTTCGGCTATATCGAACTATTGGATATATCGAACTAATCGCGGTGCATATTGCAGTTCGCTATAAACGGGTTTTATTAGTACATGGGGCAGACGAGTGGGTTTATCAGTGAGCGGTTGCAACCAAGGGGTAATGACCGCAACGCGAGCTACAATTAACATGCAAAAAATAATCCAAGATCATTTAGCTGGGCGCGCGCCTACGTGAGCATGTGGCTGCGTTTCAAAGTTCGTCAGTCAACAACAAAAACGTGACGAGTTGTCTTGGGTAGGTGATCGCTGGAAGTGGAATTCGTGAAAATCACGTGTCCGTCGCAACCTTAGGCCTCATTTCTTTGTCATTTTGGACTTCGCCCAACTGCTCCAGAGTCGAGTCCAGTATTTTATTTTCCCGTAGAATTTCTACGGCGGGAGCAGTTTTGGACTGCCCAGGAATTGCTCTGGACAGACAAATGAGAGACCTTTCATTAGCTGAGGGTGTGAACTTCAAAACTTCTACCGCTGCGCTGGTTATTCGTGATTTTCAGTGATTCATGCGAGTGATTTTCTACGTTTTTTTTTTTATCTAAATGCACAGTCGGTAAAACGGTGGCACTGCCTCGCCCAAGCGGATTAGGAGAGTACTGCGGTGTTCTGAAATCTAAGCTCAGCCCTTTTGTCTCCAACATGTTTGTAAAAGAGTATGTTTCGGCAGTTTTTAGATGTAAGTAGTTGAAGTTAAAATCGCTGTTATAGTCAAACGTTTTACCGACTGTACGTGCTTGTGGCGCTTGTACCTAATAAATGCAAGTTGAAGACAGTGGTGTAGTGTGTACCTGCCCTGCGCGCGATCGGCGAACAAGAGCATCTTTCCCGCGAGCTCTGGACTGCACACCCTCGACGACAAGCGCAGTGGACAACGCCCACCTTGTATCTCCGAGACGTCGACTCCTTTTGGGCGCGGCCCCGTTTCTGACCAGACACTAGAGAGTTACCCCACCCAGCGTAAATTTTCTTTCCTAAGCTGCTCATCCTATTTTTGCAATGATCGATGCCTGACCACGGCCATTACAACCCCGCAGTAATAACCCGCTTAGCTCCGCTCGGGATTTCTTTTCTGCGAATTCTTCATCATCGACACTGGAAGACCGCAAGCATTGATCCGTCCAGCTCTGCCGCGCAGTATAACTTATTTATCGCGTGGCCAAGCTCGTAAACCGTACCACCTGAATCGCCAAGACTGTATTGCGGAGTTTAGGCGCTCAATTTAAATTTTGCTCCAAACAGCGGCAGTGAGGGTCATAAGCGTAAAATATTCACGGAGCTAAGCCCGCATAAGAACATTACAGTGGATCGATGTGATGGAATGGACTGATCGGCAAGGTGACGAACGGCAGCAAGTTTGCGCTAAATCATTACGACTGATCTGCTGCAACTATCGTTTCTGCACAGCACTGCGTAACTAATGCAGTTTGTTTTCTTTGCAGTTACTTTCTAACAATTGTCAGCGCTGACGCATTTGCCTGGAAGCTATTCGGTGCGAATAGCAGTGGACACAGCGAGTAGACTGCGTCGGATTCTCACTATGCTCTGTGGGTTCACTACGTACGGTAACGAGCGAGCGCAAATTCACGCTCCGTGCACAAGCAAGGTGCTTCGGTGAACGTGCGTTCCATCGCAATGCAGCTCACCAGCGGAAACAGCAATCCGCGTCGTCCTCGACCTGTTGCTACAGCACGGCGTTATGCGTTGCACGGATTCTCGAGGCACGCCAGATTTGTTGCCATACCATCACCATAACGACCTGGCCGCCACGTGACACCCAGGGCACAAAGGAACTTCGAACCAAGACGGAAGAAAAATCAATGGCCAAGGCTCTCTTTTTTATTGCGGCGGCGTTATACGTACTATGAAGACGGGCGTTGCCGAGAGCGCTGTCCGGCAGCGCTATGAATGTGACTACCACGACGGGGGGAGCGAAAAAACAGGAACATATTCGAGACGCCACCGTAAACGCGAGGGGTTCGTTCTTTGCACGGTAAGTTTCGCGAGCGCCGCAACGCACTCAGTCACTCACAAAAGGAACACGACAGCAAGTACGGACGTTTTTTTCACCACGGGACGAAGCTTTTAAGAGCGGGGCTTTCGCTTGGCTTGCTTGGCCATCCGACGCCGTCGCACGATCATGTCGTAGAGGCGTTCCAGGCCGTCGTCTAGTCCCTCGCCGATGATGGCGCAGGCAGGCTGCACATGCCACAAATGACCCGCGGCAAGCTCGTGCAGCCCGAGGAGGCGTTCGATGACCCGGGGCTCCTTAGCGCCCGGGAGGTCTTGCTTGTTGGCCAGCACGAGCAACGGAACGCCCGGGTTCTCGCGCGCGACGCGCTGTAGCTCTAAACGCGCCTCCTCCATGCGTTCTTCGTCGACCGAGTCGAGCACGAACACCACCCCGTCCGTACAGCGGGTGTAGGATCGCCACAGCGGCCGAAGTTTGTCCTGGCCGCCGACGTCCCAGATGAGGAAGCTGGTTCCCTTGGCGCGGCCGCTGGTTCCCTTGATTTTCTCGCAGTTGAAGCCGATAGTGGGCACGGTGTTGAGGTACTGGTCGAATTTGAGCCGGTAGAGAGCGGTGGTCTTGCCCGCTGAGTCTAGGCCAAGCATCACTACGTGCAGCGATTGGTTGGGCGGAAGGCTGTCGAGCAGGGAGGCGCCCTTGCCCATCGCTGAGCCCATGGCTGCGTTCCTAGCAGCCACCATCGCCGCGCCCTAACATCTCCACCCGACGGTCGCGGCTCGAAGTTGCAATCCTCGGCCTCAACTGCACGGCCGCCATGACAGCAGCACGGGACTCGGGGGTGCAGTCACAGAGGATGGGAGCCACTAGCCCGCACGCCTGCAGTCGTTCAACTTTTGATGTGCTCGCGAATCAGGCACAGCTACTGTCGACACTTTGCCGTAGTATGCAAAGTTCGAGAGCCATACCTCTATATTCCTTTCGACATTGACCGCATAACACCACAGCAGTCTGGAAAATTAACGTCGTTAGCGACAGCAGCAGCCCTGGCGGGTGTTGACCTAATTAATGTAAAACGGTAAAACGACTACGACCATAAAGTTAATATTTGGTGCATGAATATTTCTTCAACATGCACTCAACATCTAATAAAAGCAATAAATTTGGCGCAAAAACTTATCTTGTACGAGTTTTTACTTTTTTAATGCATTTTTTGCTTACGGCCCTAAAAGATTCTCTAGCAAGATCTACAACAGTGCAAGGTATTCGACTGAATTAAAAAAAACTTTTAATTTATTAAATTACCTAAAATAACAATTCACAGCCGTAGGTCACAAAGAAGGGACCTAATTTGAGCCCTTGGGTGATTTGTTGCTTGTCCGTCTGGTAACCATCACTTTAAGCAGACGACTAAATCGCTGTGAGCCATGTAGGAACTCGTGCAGGATAAATTCATATGAAACGGGCACAATATTATCTCTTGCAGGGAATGCTGATAGAAAATAGTATTTAGGATGCACATAGTGCAGTCATCCAGTAGTTAGGTATGGTCTACCTACTTTATAGTCGCAGATTTTGAACGTAACCAGCGTTAGTCTCTCAACTTCACCGTCACTAAGATTCATCGTTTCACGCGAACATGGCTGGTGAACCTGACACTTCTTCAACTCAACCAGTGGAACTATGGTCGACGGAACTGGGACTGCCTGCTGATTGCGTCGAATTCTGCCCTGCCAGGCCTCAGCTGTTTGTGGCGGGAACCTACAAACTGAACGAAGTGAGGACAGTTGACTTAGCTGTCACGCAACTTGGTTCAGTGGAAAAGTTGCTGTGGTTGCCGGGCATTCTTTTTGTTTTGTTGCTGTAAAGCCTGTATGTTGCTTGGGCATGGAATACCGGAATTAGAAGCAGTCGTGCTGTAGATATTTTGTCAGGCACTGCGCGCATAACGCTCTTTCCAGAGGCCACCGATTGCAGTCACACTAAATTAAATTTCTGTCATACGAACGTACGTACAGGTCCGCGCCAAAGTAAATGGAGCACGGGAGCGGAGGGCTTTGACAATGTTGCACTTTATATAGCGCGCAACAAGAAACGAGTTCGCGCGAGCGCACGGCTTCTTGCATCCCAACAGCGACGGATTCGGTCGGCGCTGATGGCTGCGAGCGGCAATGCAACCAACGCCCCTCAATAGCCTAGCGCTGCCCTTTGAAAACTGTTAAGTCCGATAAAACATATCCGATAGGGGAGCGGGGGCAGTGCGAACGCTCTTTGGTTCCCGACGGCGCTCCTACGCGGCGCAGCAATGCAATTCGATAACCGCTCCAGTGCTCCGTTTACTTCTGCGCGGACCTGTACATCATCATCTGTAAAATATTAAGAATCTAGCCCCACCGGAACGCCAAAAGCTGGAAATGAGCCACGTACAAAATCAATTTTTTGCTTGCTAGATTTTGTCTCTAGCATAAAATTAGCTGTTCATCGAGCAACCCAGAAAAGACTTTGCCTCGGCTATTAATTTCACGTTGCTTATCTTGAAATACTGAAGCAGAAGTTGTATGCTGTTGCAGGGCCAAGGCAGGCGGCTAGCACACCGTATGGTTTTTCTTTTTCACCGTAAAAGCCTTGCCATGACAGACTGTTCATCAAATTTACTGCTTCCTAGCCAGTACTGCTTTTCCCCTTTGAATCTGCTGGGACATCTGCAAAACTGTGGGAAGTATAGAAGCCCAGCCGTGGAGGCAAATTCTTTCCTATTTCACCTTGCACGAAATACATGCACATCTCTTATTAGGGAAGCCCACAAGACGTTTTGCAATTTAGTGTATCGCTATTAACCATCTTTGCACCTCCCTCTGGCTAACCTCACCTAACTGGCATACTAGTAAATCCCACCCTACCTGAGCTGTTAAAGCCATCTAGGAAGGTTAGTAATGCTTGCTGTCTAATTAATAACCTCCCCGAGCCCACATGCAAACACCAGAACTGCCAAGACGGTTATTGCGGCTACAAGAAGACAAGTGCTAACGATGTGACTTAAGCGAACAGTGTCTTGTGTGTAACTTTTAATGAAGCGACCACTTCAGAGCAAGAATGACTTCCACGCTTAAAGACTATAATAAGACACGGCTGCAGCATGCCCCCATTGATCCTCAAAGAAGGAACCAAGCTGGTCAAGATCTCCATTCATTGTACTTTTGGCTGCGGTCTGTAGTTATGTCTCTCATTCGAAACTCTTCAACCAGACAGATGCTTGTCAAGTGTTTAACCTTCAAGAATGGTGAACTAAGGATTCATCTTTTATTTGGAATCAACAAAATGTAGGGACGTCCTTTTTGTATTGGGCCAAGTGGCAGTAACATTGGTAGTGCAGAGAATGGGGAATGCAAGTAAATGCACAGAGGCAGGACTAGCACAGAAGCAGAGAGGGTGAAGGGCGGAGGCCCACGTGCAGAGATGACAAATTTGTCCGTACCCTCTAGAAATCCCTACGTGTGATAGCATTTGCAGTCACAGCCACTCCAGTGGGGCTAATAGTGTGTCAGTGAGATTTCGATCACAGAGAAGTGGACTCCCTGTTCCCACTGTCGTCTTCCCCCGCCGCTACATTCCCACTCCATTCTCTCTAGAGGTGCCACTGAAATGGTATCAAGGTTACAGCTGGACACACAAATTTATGGGGGCTACCAAATGTGTTACGGTAGAACCAGTCGAGGGCAAAAAATAAATCAAGGCGACCTAAGATAAGAGGAGTGGCAAAGGCTTGAAAATCTGATGATGATGGTGGTAACGATGATCTCGGGAGGCCGGTGAAAGGTCTATTCAGAGGCAAAGAGTGAATTAGGCGATACAGGTTAAGAGCAGTTTGGTGATCATTTGAAGAGACTCTAACATTCGGTGGTGGTGGTGGTGATGATGATGATGATGATATTGGGAGGACAGTGAATGTTAAGGGTGCTATCCAGAGGCAAAAAAAGGTCAGCAGTGATCTTGGGAGGACGGTGAATGTTGGAGGAGCTATTTGGTAGCAAACAGTTGATTAGGTGACGCTGGATAAGAGCAGTTTGGGGATTACTGGAAGATGCTCCGACGTAATGATGATGATGATGATAACAGAGGGTGGTGATGGATACAGGACGGGAGCAGTCTGGGGATGACAAAGATAAGCTTCGACCTCTGATAAACTGTGGTGGCAACTCCAGGAGGGCGGCGAACGTCAGGGTGCCGTCTGCGCCTTCCGACTGCTCGACGGTGTCAAGGCGGAGCCTCTGTGCCCAGCCGGTCACCAGCAGCCCCTCGCGGGCGTACTGGACATCAAGTGGACCGGTTCCCTGTTGGCGGCACCCTCGCAGACGGCCACGTGCAACTGTACCGCGTTCCACAGGAGGGGGACCAGTTGGAACTGGGAGCGGCTTGCCAAGCGGCTCCTCCTGGCTCCCTAGCCTTGGCTCTGGCTTGGACGCCCGGGTGAGTTTTAAACCTTGCGAACCTCCGCTTCACTGCAAGGGTCTCTCGTGAGCTTGTTCAGTAGGGCTGCATGGTTTTTAAAACGAAAGCCTTCTTAGTGGAACAGATGGCGTTCATTCAAAAAACTAATGCATTTCCCCATAGACCAGTTGGACGACCGAGTAGCTCTGATAAGACCTCAGGGCACACGTGGCCACTTGAAAATCACGAAAAAGGAACAGTTCTATATAATGCAACACACGCATCGATCATGAAGGAGTGCAAAAGTATACCTTTATCGCATAAACCATGTATCAGTGTACATTTAGATCATTCATAGGTACGTTTACTTAGTGCGCGAAAAGTTCGTTCTTCGTTTGCGATTTGGGTCTTTGGAGGTTTCACGATCAGTTGGCCGCACTTTCCTTGAATTGGACGAAGCTTTCGCGCCTCTCTCAACTTTCTTCAGGAAGGGATAGTAAGGTTTTATCTGGGGCAATGACGTCATCTATACTCAGGCACAACTTAAGAACGACCGTGGAAGTTGCCTTCGTGCCTCATCGCCTCAGTCGTCTGTTCCTCAGCGCGGCATTTTGAACGTGACACGAGTTGCTTCCGCGATTTTCTGGGCTTAATCTGCCTATAAACTGCTGTGGCGGCGACAAACAAACTGTGTGACAAAAAGCAGATGATGTTAAGCATTAAGGGCTACCTCCTTCCAAAACGCGCACATGCATTGACATCAGAGTCTGTCGCTTTAGTGCAGTGATACCCTACATGAGCTATTGCTACTCTTAACTTGTACCCGAATATAATAGGGCCCTAGCCTATATTCTGACTCCCTTATCCTATGTGGCCAGCTACACAACCTTGCTTCAGGCGTGTGTGCTTGTTGATCACCCTCCAGATATGCGTGGTGTACACATGTATGCATTGAGGCTACTGCACACTGAAAAAATGGAAAACATTCTCCTTTTTGAAGTAAAGTGGTTGGGCTGCGGTAGGGGCTTAACGAAAAAATTGTCTATACTTTCGCTTTGTTTCGTTCTGCATTTTTTGGCAGCTTTGTGGTGCTTGCGCAGTGTCTCTAGTCTGATACTCTCTACACAGCTGTACATAACCTCACATGTTTCAAAAGGGAGGGTGGGAAGTAAAAACGGGAAAGTGCCATTCTTCTACCCGTTTTGTTTGTGTTGTGCGTGGAACAGCTCGAGCCAACATCTTTTGTTTTAGCTCACTTCAACACCATTTTCAATGCATTGTATTATTCATTTGCTATCGTGGGATCCTTATCCCACACAATTCTGTCACTTGATACGAGCTGAGGTGATGTACAGGACCAGGAGCACAGCATTTTCTCCCAAGAACATATCAACGCTGTACTACCATACGCAGGACTAGCATCAGTGGTAGTTTGAATTTATTTTGAGACTGCCGAAGCGTACCAGTTTCGCTTTTGTGGAAGCTATTTTTGTATGTTGGTGAAACGTGCCAGCAAAATTCCAAAGCCTGTTATTTTTAACTAGTCCCAAGCAGTGCTAACCATGTTACTACACAACTGGCCAATGATAGGAAGCAGATGTACTCATGGTGTAGCACTTCGTACCCACATTCGTACTCAGTGTAGCACTTTGTACCATGTTTGTACTCAGTGTAGCACTTTGTACCCACGTTCGTACCCAGTAGAGCACTTTGTACCCAGTGTAGCACTTTGTATCCACATTTGTACTTAGTGTAGCACTTCTAACTCACATATCAACGTTCGAGCCCACATCCTCCAACCCTGCGACACAACCAGCGAGGCAATTCCCCATGAGCCACGACTGTATATACTTCGTTGCGTGCACTGACCCGTACACTTCCTCACTGCTTCACTAAAGTTGGCAAAAGGCAGAGCGCCACCAGTGCATGAAGAGTTGCACTAGTGGCGCTCACGGGCAACATTAATGCAGGACTGCTGAAGCGCTTGCCGTAAGCTGTTCGGACGGATCGGTGTCTCTGCTGCGTCGGGGCCTGTCCGCCTTGGAGCCTGTAGAAAAAGCACAGTGCCACCGCTTCGAGGCCTGGTGCGTGGCCTGGGACAACTGCCAATCGCACGTCTTCTACACTGGTACGAAGCCCGGGGAGTAACCGGCCTGTCGGTCTTTCGGCGGTGTCTTCATTGCCGCGCCTTTTAAATGCTAAGGCATTTTTATGCGGACTCTATGAGGACATCCGTCTGTCCACCTGTAACGTGTCACACCTATGCTGGAAGAAAATGCTCTAAAAATACACCGGAGCCTTCATGGGGCCTCCGTATAAGGGTTCATACAAAAACCCTTATGCTCACCCGAAAAGTGTCTTCCCAGAAAAGCATATCCGTATGGTAGTGAAGTTGACTTTACAGGGTGCCTGTTAGACGATTCTCACTCCAGAGTTTCTCACAATTTTTTTTTTTTTCTCGGAAGCAGTAAATTTCAGCTAAGGGTGTTTAGAACCTCTACTGCAACATTGCAGCACTGTGCGATGAACTCATTCGCTGACTAGAAAGTGCATCGTGACCCTGCAACCAATATTGCACATTGGTAGCCCATTTGCTAGACCAGCAGTTTAGTCGCCGCTCTCTTTCCGGAATACCCTGCAAAACAAAATGGCCTAGTTGTAAAGATGGTGGATATCAATAGTGATTATATGTCCCAAACCAGGCAGTGGGTTCACGTAATTAAAACATGCCAAGTCTTCGTTCTGCCTTGTTTGTATAATCACCCCCTTAATGCCTCCAAGCTCTGTTGCAGTAAGTAAACGAGTAACGTCTGACGCTGGTCACCAGAATTCAGGTGATGCGTGCAAACTGCATGTTTAACATGTCACCACATGCAAATTACTTACAGCACCTTTTGAAGAGAATTATGCTGCAATTATAGGAAATCCCAAAATTCCTACGCAACGCCCGCCCCCTTGGTGCAAAACAGTGCTGCAGAAAAGTGATTATATTTTGAGAGAGAAGCTGTAGTACAAGCTCTTCCTATGGCTGTTTATTCAAACGCTACTCTTGGCGTCTCCAGAAAAGCTGCTAGCCGTAATTTGCCAAGAAGGGTAGGAAACCGCCACAGAGAGTGTATCGTTTTTTTTCTGGCGGGGAACAAAATTTTTTTGTTAACAAGAATTTTCAGCAGGGTTTGAAGGTTTGAAAAGATCTCGCTAGCTAATTGTTCTTGTGGAACTTGGAATAGTTTTGTCGGTATCGGCAATTTGGAATAGCTTTGTCGGTATAGGCAATAGTTGCACTATGCATTTATCTGTGGAAACAGTGTACGCGACTTTTAATTCGGTCACTGCAGGCGGGGACTGACTGCCGGCTCTGTGCTTGGGACCGGCGCAACCTGGCCACCCCTACCCACACCCTGCGCAGGTATAGCCACGAGCCAGCCCCAGCCGGAAAAAATCCATTGGAAGTCCAATTGGACCTGTCCAAAACACCATTGAACCAATTGGAAGTGCAAATTGGTTCCAATTGGTTATTAAATGGTGCTCTGGACAAGTCCAGACTTACGTTTTTTTTTTTTTCGATGCACAGTTGTATGATGTGCATGCTAGCATTCACATATGTACTAGCGTTTAACACACTTTTCAAAAGGGTACTGTGCTGCTGATGAATTGTCACTGCTATGTATTGGGCACGATGTGTCCGGTTATTTAACGCTGTGTCAGTGTGCTTGAATCTTGCCTGGCGAGGTGATAACAGATTGTCACGCTACTTTGTCTTAAACAATGAAACTTGTTGTGTGGAGATTGGGGAATGGAATGGGGAACGGGAACCGTAGGTAGAGGCCGGCGAGTGTGGGAGGTGATCGGGTGACTCTAGGCCAGCGGATGTGCGGGGTGATCGGGCGGCTCTCTCGGACGCAGGCACACCATGGGAGTGACATCCCTCGCACCTCACCCCTGCCACGAGCATCTTCTGGCATCTGGCAGGTGGGTTTACGACTTTGTCTCGTGACAACAGCTGAATGCCTTTTGAGCTTCTTCTCAAGGTCTTCACACTGGAATGCATGGACGGTAGTAGCAGTGATGCGAGAAATTCATTCCCCTGTGGGTACAACCCCCCCAATTCCAGTACGCACTTAGCACCACCTAATGCTTCGCTAAGAACAATCTTTAAGCAACTATTAAAAGAACCGCAGTCTTTGGCGTGAGTAGTCTAGAAGTGCAATCGCTGGTTTTGGAACGATCGTTCCGGGTTCCATCCCCAGCAGTGCCCAATTTTTCGTCAGACCTGTGAATTTTTTTTCATAAGTAGGGGGGCGATTTAGTATCTTTTAGGTCGGTTTAGCCCTTTCAGCCCTGATTTTTTTATTTCAATCAAAACAATGTTTTCTGTGTGTTGTGCTAAATTTTAGGGTCCCATAAGCCCACAAACAAAAATTAGAGCTGGAAGTGCCAATATTAACAGATTTATTAATGATGCAATCAATCAGGACATCTGAAATTAAAAATTTTATTTTGAGCAGACACATCACTTTTGCATATTTTCCTAAATATTACAACTACATCACCCCCCCCCCCCCCAAAAAAAAAAAAGAGCGTCATAGTGCACGTATTTATAGATTTACAAGCTTGGGAATAAAACTCGGACAGCCATTTTTTTTCACCCTCCATGTCTTAATTTCGTCTTCACCAGAGCTGCTGCTTCTTTGTTGCGTGCAGCTCCACTAAACTGAAACAATAGTCATATCTATTGCAACAGGCATCATTGACGAGCAATTCTCTAGAAAACTAGCAGTTTTGGTTTCGTTCTCTATGTGCTAAAGGAACTTTTAGGTGATGGCGTCAATTGACATCACCAGAGCCGAAAGAGTTAGAGGCCAGGCGTGGCATATCAACACATTTAATTAACCTTCTGCATCACACTGGAAGTGCTGGGCTTGTATGTATCTTGGAATGGGATATTGCGGTAGTGACAGCAGCTTCGCGACACACAGTATAGAGATTGCAAGTTAACCGTATCACCGGATAGTCTTTGGCGCAGGATGGTCTTTCAAATGCAACAGTGCAGTGTAACTTGTGAAAGTCTGAATCCGTACGGTTCGGCAGAGGAGCTGGCTTGCCGTCACTGCGACAAAACTGAAAACCAATGAGAACAGGCCCAGGGGAAGATGGCAGCAGTAGAGTAGAAGTAAAAATGGGGCTCAGGCTTGCTAAAAAAAAAAAAAAAATAGAAGGGAAACATAAGAGAAATGACAGCTGTACTTATTGGTAATCAAACAAAAGCTGCGAGAGAGCTATGAAATGTTTGATCTTTCACTTAAGGGGGGACACTGCTCTTAAAACTATTTCTTTTAATTTTGCAGTAAGCTCTGTGAAACGTCAGTCTTACTGCTTTTTTTTTTCAGTGATTTCAAATGTCTTTTGTTTTCTTTAAAAGTAAATTAGTTCCCAAGATAATTAGAGCTAATTAGCCATTTTGGGAGGGAAAATAGACAAAACAGTGTTAGCCATAAAACTGTAATCTTTGTATTTCCCAATACCGTGAACCCTGGTGAGCGCAATAAGAGAATCGGTTTTTTGATGCACTGCTTGGAACTAATTTTACAGCTCATTAAACTTTGGTGTTTGAAATGGGCATTCGAAATGGTTCCTTGCCACTGGTGGCACCAAAGTTTAATGAGCTGTAAAATTAGTTCCAAGCAGTGCATCAAAAAACCGATTCTCTTATTGCGCTCACCAGGGTTCATAGTATTGGATAATATAAAGATTACAGTTTTATGGCTAACATTTGTTTTGTCTATTGTTCCTCCAAAAGTGGCTAATTATCTCTAATTACCTTGGTAACTCATTTACTTAACAAAAAATAATGGCATATTTGAAATCACTAAAAAAAAAGCAACAAGTCTGACAAGTTTCACAGAGTTTACTTAAAAATTAAATAAATTGTTTTAAGAGCCATGTCCCCCCTTAAAACAAGCAGTTATTGAACCTTTTGGGTCTCTTTAAGCAAGCAACTCGAAGCTGTGTCATGTTGACCGAAGTATCGTTACGACCTTTTTATATTCTACAAACTATCCGACGCATCCGTGTCGTATGCGGAGTACTTTGGTTGCCTTGTGCCGTATACCAATTGACTGCTCTTTCAAAGAGCGAACTTTGTGACGCATCAAACTGAATCGCTAATGCTGGGTCTTCCCGTGCATGCAGCTACGATGAGCAGGTGCTGCTGTGGGACTGCCGCAGTCTGTCCAAGCCATTGGCCGAAGCCAACGTCGGGGGCGGAGCCTGGAGACTTCGTTGGAGGTCTGGCCAATCGGGGAGCCACATGCTTGCCGTGGCCGCAATGCACGGCGGAGCCTGTGTGCTTTTGCACAACTCCACAGGTACGCTGTACTGGCGTTGAAGCCACCTGATAGAGCACTTGAGCAGGTATATTTGGCTGAAAACGGGGGCTGCTAAAGTGATGCAACAGATTTTAAGGGGACTTGCCTGATCACAGTCCCACAGGGTTGCCACCTGCCCGGCTTTTGACCGGCCCAACCGTTTTTTTTCATACAGCAGGCCGGGTGCCGGTTTGTGCTTAAAACTGGCCATCATCTAATCTAATCTAATCTAAATTTAAAAAGAATTAGTCCGCTAACACGCCGAACTGCAATGTGTTGTCGGTGCAGGTGACCTGGAACGCATCTGCACCTTCAGCGGCCACAAATCCATGGTGTACGGCGTCGACTGGGCGAGCGCCGACACCCTGGCTTCGTGCTCCTTCTACGATCGGCGCCTCATCTTGTGGAAACATGCAGCCCTACAGACATAGAATAAAAGACTCAAAGCCCTAGCCTGTGGTTACCCACGAGTCATACATCTATGATAAAACTTCCAAGCGCCAGGATACTTAGACGAAAGACACAAAGGACAGAGACATGCACTCTCTTGAAAGTCTTATCATGGAATAACAACTACCTCATCCCCACACATTGTTAAAGGGACACTAAAGGGTGGGAACAAGTTGGCCTGTATCGATAGATTACAGTGCCGAGAACCTAAACACACCATTCCCGCAACGAGCAGTTGTTTGTGATAAGGCAGAAAATGTGAGAAACGTGAAAACGGGACAACGCCACGTACACTTTTGGATACCACGATTTGTGACGTCACGGAGGTTGTGAACGGCGAAAGCTCACTGGAGAAGCATGTATAGGTCTTTTCCTGGAATAAACAGTTCCGAAGTGTGGTTGAGCACGTGAAATAAACGTAAAACAAAGCTTTTTGTGACCTCATCGTAGTATCTACAAAACACGGACTACAGCTTTTATATGCTGCGAGGCAGGCTGCTTCTTTCACTATTCAGTCAGCCATCATGCTTTTGGTTTCGTTTTCAAAACGCATTGGTGCACGATTAGCGAAGTCAATAACCTACGACGGTGAGTGCCCAAGCTTCTGCAAGCGATACACCTGGCAGGAAGCAGCTAAAGTGCCTTCATTAGAAGCGGCAAAAGGAACAAGATGCACTGCATGTGATTAAGCAAGTCGCCCAAGCTTCCAACATCCCGATGTCTGCGCACAAAGGTGGGCAGTAGGAGGAGGAGTAACACTTTTGTAGCGTAAGCTACACTGGCCGAGGTTGAGCAGTTTCATGTGGGCCGTGAAGGGCCGTTCTGCGCAAGTGTGAGGAGCATTGGATTGGTTTGGATCGGATTGGCTTGCCTTAAATTGGATTGGCTTGGTTCGGATTAAATTGGATTTTGCTGGATTGAAATCCAACCCAGTTGGAGTACGGGTGTGTAGTGAATCGGGTCTGCACATTCGCCGGTCTGCGCATTCCAGAGCAGTGATGTCATAGCCGCGCAGAAGCACTGGCGCCGGTGCGTGCCTAGCTGTGCGCCTCCGTTGCGCAGTAGCCAAGTCTGACGCTGCGCCGGAGCCGCTTGATAGCCGTTTCGCGTGGCTCCTGGAGAGCCGTGCTGCGCATGCGCGAGGAGAAGTGACTGGAATGGACTGGATTGGATTGGAAATAGTTTTAGCAGCAGTTAGCACAATTAGCTAATCCTAGACAACCAGGAAACCTAAGAATAACCAGCTGAACCTATGCTCACGCTACGTATACCCTGGCATAGCCGAGCTAAGCCACTGCTAATTTTTTTTTAAATGTTGCTATCTGTAAAATGTGCCTGGGTTTAAATAATCACCTGTGAAATTAACTTGCTGCGAGTGGTTAGCTGGCTGATCCACTCGTCCGCCTCGAGCTGCCGTTGATAATCAGTAAAGCATGCATCGATCTGCCCTTATGTTTGAGCCAGGGGGAGCACAGGCAACGACAGCTGCCGACACGGCTGCCATTAAGAGTGGTTATTTCACGCTGGGTTCGCGTTGTGCGAGAGAAGATAATATAAGATGGCTGTGACCGCCAGACAAGGTGAAATGAAGGTGCCTTTCTGACAGTGCCAGCCGGGAGCCCGGGACGCCGTGCATGCCTAGTCAAAACGGCGCTTGTTGCTTCAAAAGAGGCTTCGCTGGAAGCTGGCTGGATGGGGTCTGGGAATCTGCAGTAGACGGGCACACTGGCAGCTTGAGCATCTAAACACATTTTTCATTCCGTCGGTGAAAAATCATAAACGTCAAATTCTTGGCCAGAGAAAGAAGCCGTCGTCCGCCATGGCTCGGAGACATAAAAGCTACCGTAGCCAGCATTTACGCTCTAGACTGCACCGGTGCCACCGGGGATTTGCTCCTAGTTTGTGACGCAATATCTACGTCACGAAAAAATGAACAGGAAGCAGGTGGGAGAAATGCCAGCTTTGTTTGCTGATTTCTCGGCAAACAATGCATCGTTGCTCGTCGAACAAAAGATGAGAGAGCTAAAAAATGCATGATTTTTCAGCTAAAACAAAATTTCATTCAGCCTTTAGTGTCCCTTTAATACCTGTGCCGCACGTACACGAAAAACGGCATTAAAATGCCATAAGATTTAATACCATTATTCCGCTGCTACACGCAAAAATCTAATGCCATTCTCTCTAATGTCATTTTTGGTTTAAGGAGTTGCGCACAAGCCATTCACCTTCATGAACGCCTTAAACCTGCTTGCTATCGAGCACGATGGGCACGAAATGGAACCAACGAAGCTCCTAGCACCAGGGCGCTGATGGCTGAACTTAAAAATAAGACGATTTTTTTGTGCACTCTTGGAGGCAAAGTTCCAAAGAAGATGAAGTTCACTAGAGCACCAGCAAAAGGCAAAACATCGTGTTACTCGTCGTTCTGAATTTTTCGGATTTGGCTACCGCTGGCAGGCTACAGAAGCTTTTAGAAATGGCCCACACCATTTTTTTGAAAACACTATTTCTCACAACATTTCCTTTCACAAAAAACATTTTTAACCCTTGTAAGAGGTTTTTCTCAACATTAAAAATTCCTAAAACATGAGAGCATTTCTCTTTTTTGGTCATTATCACCATCATGCTTAAAGGAGCCATGAAGAGAAAATGCAAGTTGGTTTTATTCGAAAGATTTCGTGTTTTATAGTGCCCCCAGCGCTTGTCCGGATACAAACGGGCTTTATTCACTGAGAAATTAAACAATTTAGGTTAAAATTTTGATTTTCCCGCTCAATTGTGCGTTTTCGTGGTCCCAAATGACATCACAGGAACCAACCGCTCTGCAGCCTAGAGTACCTTCATTCACGCATCCGCCGTACAGGGTAGAGACACGTATACGCTGGCGCCGCCATTTTCGGTTGCTCGCTCGCCGCCGAAGCAAGTCATTGTGTCAAAACCGCGCTAAAATTATCGCCGCAACGCGGTTTACTGAAGAAGTTTGAATCATATTGTCTGTTTCGCGTTGCTAGGTCTCGTGGGAAATGAAAAGAATAAAGCGTTGAGCCTGTTGGCCCAATTGCGGCGGCACGGGACCGTTCAAAGGTTGTCTCCACCCTGTACAGCGGTGTTGGTTTGTTCCCGCGTTTCTTTACGTTCCGTAACCTAGATGGCGCCACCATACCATGGCAAGCGTTTGGTTTGTTTTTGCCCGCATTTAAACCTGGCTTGTTTTTGTTCTGGGAGAAAATATTCGTTCCCTGAAACAGTGCTCGCTCGGCAAATGGGGTCACGTAAGACACCGTTGCTTGCGTCAATCGGCCAGTGTCGTCTGAGACAACCCCAAGCCCCGTAGTGCTGTGCAGCTAAACCAAGCATGCTGTGCGCAGTACGAACAGCAGAACGCATCAGTACTTCTATGTTTACATGTGCTTTCGTAACTTCCACTGTTTGTCCCATCATTCTTATTGCTTTGTAAAGAATGTGCCCTAAATTTAAGCGCAAATCGCTCGTTCGTCTAGTTTGTAAGCTCTACCTAATTTGCGTCTGCTTCTGCCAGCCTCCGCCAATCGCAGAGCTTAGCTCATGTGACATCATAGGTTCTGTTGCGGGAAATGAGCTGGTGGGTCGCATGACCATTCCCGTTTTTCCTAATTATGTAGCTTATTTGAGCGAAGTTTACGTTAAAAGTGGTGTCAGTATGATTCTAACGAGGCAATCTTTTGAATGAACCAAACTTGTGTTTTCTCTTCATGGCTCCTTTAACACATTTAATGCTTTTGTGTTTTTGCGTGTAGCATGGCCCACCCAAATACCTAATGTCATTCGGTATCTTACGGCCTTAAACACTTAAATGTCATTTTTCGTGTATGTGTGGCACGGCCAGGGCGTCTAGCAAATTGCCTAATTCAATTTCCCTGACTTTTCCAGGTTTTCCATGAGCATTTTAGTTGAAATTCCCTGACCTATACAACAGGCGCCATTTTGTGGAAATGGTCCGTGAAGCATATAGAAAGCGTAGAAAAAACACATCCTATCGTTTGGAAAAACACATTTGTTGCAACTGTCCTCATTCTCAAAATGCACTTTGATTAACTTCAGTTTGTTCAGTTTGTGATTTGCTTGCCTTCAGTTTTTGTGATTTGCTTGCCTTCAGTTATGGCTTGAGAGAGTTTATATCATCTTGCAGGATAGAAGCTTCAAGTTGCACTTCAGCAAGCACCTTTTGCTTTTTTTCTTGCTTTTTTGTCTCGATTGTCCTGGCTCGACATGCAACTTGACCCAAAGGCATGCCCTAAAACATGGTGATGCCTAAACCATGCCATGTTCCTTTTTGATTACATAATTCCGGCTGCTGATGTCATAAGAAAGAAGTGCTTTCACGCTTAGCTCCCAAAAAGCACTGCCTTTTAAAATTCGCTGGAAAAAAAGGCACTTTGTGCGTGTGATTTGGGCACCATCTACATCGTCCCTCTGCGCAAGTGCACCCAGCAATCTAAGCCAGCTGCACGCTGCGTGAACCGCACGGCGAGTTTTTGCACGCGATTTATGCACGGTATTTTGGTCGACGATTTCGTGCCTGCAGTGGCTGCTTTCCTGCACAAGTGTGTCTGTGCCTTGAGTAGCATTTTTAATTAAAGGGCGGTTAGAAGCGGTCGCTGGAGCTACCGCACTATTCCGCGGCCAGTGCCGCCGCCATGTTGCCGGCGCCTGCCGCTCGGCACGCACTGTGCGGGTGGTTTCCGTGGCGGCGTTAGTGCGCCTCAGGCGTGTGCGGCACGTTTTCGCTTGCAGAAAAACCAGAAAACGTTTCATGTGGTTCACACTTTCGCTGCGTGCAAACATGTTGCATTCGGTAACTTCTGGGGGGCCTTAAACACTGGTTTCCCCTATTTTAAAACTGCGTGGGCAGGCTCCGTTAGTGGTTTTCCCTGACTGGTACTACTTGATCGAAAAATTCCCTGACAATTTCCTGACTTTTTCCGGTGGCTCAAAATTCCCTGACTTCTCCCTGTTTTTCCCGGTCACTAGACACCCTGACGGCGATTAGTCATATATCTAGTCACACATCTACAAGTAGCACTGCATATGTGAAATGCTACTTCTGTGTACTTGGGCAATTTTTCATCTAACAGCAAGCTGCAACGTTCATTATGTACCCAATTTCATTGATGCAACTGTCTACTTGCATTTTCAAACTTTGAGATATTTTGAAAACACCCAAATTTTCTTAAACAGTGCAGACCAGTTTGTTAGCTCTGAATATTTGCGCATCCCTACACAATTGCAGTGTAATTAGACAGTCGTGCAAACAGAGACCAAAAATATTTATTGAGCTTAATATTTGCACATAGATTTGTAGTACAGGCTCTTTGAAAACACAATGGCGAGTGGGCATGACAAGATATAGGTAGCTTTGGGAAGAGAGTTGCAGTTTTCATCCACCCGAACTACAACCTCCTTCTTATCATTCTTTGTTTCAAACTCGAGTACTTCTTCCTTAAATTATATTTTCTTGGCGGGAGGGGAGGGGGCGTCAGTATACTTGTACTTCATATTTCGTTGTTTTTCTAGCTTACTTCTCCTTCAATGTTCTGCTGTGCCCGCTTACAAAAGGCTGAAATGATATGACGGAAGCCTCGATACTTATTCGTTATTATTTCTTATTAGGATGACTTAACATTCACTGAACACATGGTTGTCAGACCACAAATCCGACCGTGCCAAACTTCTTCAGGTAGGCGTCCTCCTTGGCAGCCTGCAAGACCTGCAAACCGAAACAACGCACGTCAGCTGTCTTTCCCAGCAAAACGTTCTTTGAACCTGTAATTAAAGGGGCCACGAAATCAAAATACAACTTTAATATGAAAAAACTAGCCTTGGGTAATAATCCACTCAGCTCCATTCCAGTCACGAAATGTTTTCTAGCCACACAATGGTAAAAATGTTTAAATTTCATGCTGCCGTGATGGTATAAGCAGGAGCGGCGT
Source organism: Haemaphysalis longicornis (assembly GCA_013339765.2). Lineage (NCBI taxonomy): Eukaryota > Metazoa > Arthropoda > Arachnida > Ixodida > Ixodidae > Haemaphysalis > Haemaphysalis longicornis. The sequence continues at coordinate 58,941,039 of CM023458.1, forward strand.
CATGTGGACCAATGTGTTAACTGCCTGTTAGCATTCAAGTGACACTATCAAATGAGACTAGAGGCCTTCCGACAATTGCTTACGTCGGCAGCCACCAATCGCATGAATGATGGTGATAAATTAGGAAGGGGAGGAACGAAAGTCGCTGGTGCGGGAAGAGGGGGAATAGGGAAGGAGGTAGACGCCCACTGAATCACACTTGCCAAGCCGCCGGCAACGCTGAACTGGGTTATGGTCGCCAGGTGGTGAGGGTGTTCAAGGGTGTCCCTATGCAATGCTTCTAAACGTGATTTTGGAAAACACCACAGTTCAGTCTATGAAGATCCCGACCGATTTGACTTTGGAGCACCAGCAGTGACCAGCCTGTGACATACTATCTCGATCGCGGTGTCCCTCAGGGCTCAAGTTTGGGTCCCCTGCTCTTCAATGTAGCCATGCTTACTGTGGCCCAAGGACTTGAAACCAACACTGGCGCCCGCTACAGCATTTATGCGGACGACATCACCGTTTGGACAGAGGCACGAGACTACAGTGGGAATATTGAAGATATGGCCACCGAGCTCCAGGCTGCGCTAATTGCACTTAACGAAACTCTTCCAAAACTTGGACTCACCTTAGCGCCTGAGAAAATGGAACTCCTCTATGTTTCCGTGACTTCATAAAAAAATGGCAGGAAAGGGGCTGGGCAGCAGCGTCTGGCACATACGTTTTCTTTAATATCTCGATTATTTGTTTCAAGTCTGTGATAAAAGTGAAGTCATTGTTATCAAGACAAAGCAGTCTTTCTAACGAGCCAAACTTGTATTTTGTCTTCATTGCCCCGAAGGCTAGTAAAAACACTGTAAACACAGCCTGACAAATTTTTTTATGGTCATCGTCTTTTTTTTTTTTTTGAAGGGCAGCTTGTCTTGGTGTCAGACCGCATTGGGTCTTGATTGCATTTCTTGTTCTTCAAAGCACTGTAGGTGTAGGCAAAGCAGTTCAGAACCAGAGGAAAGCCGCGACGAGGTCTTGCTCACACTACTATTTCTGAGGTGGAATTACAGCTAAAGCATGTGCGTTTTGTTATCAAGGGGTCTGCTGTATGGCATTCCAAATCACCCTGCTGAAATGCTCGCTTGCTATTAAATGGCAGCGTTTCGTAATCAGCAAGGCTAACATTTAAAGGCGGCATGAAGACAAATAACACGTTTGGTTCCGTATAAAGAATGCTTTATCCGATAACAATGACATCAATTTGACCAAATCACTTGTATGCTAGCACGCAGTTAACACGCTGATAACTTTGTTCTCACTGCTGGCCCGTATTACGTCACGGTAGCGGAAAATTCAAAAGTTGTTCAATATTTCTTGCCCTTTTTCGGTTAAACAGACATCCTCCGCAGTTAAAACATAGCTAAGCGAGTCACCAAGGCTTGTTCTCTCAAACTGAACAGAGTTTTATTTTGTCCTCGTGGCCACTTCAGAAGCACGTCAAACCAACTTTAGAAAAAGCACACCTGGTGTTCCGGGCTGGTCACAAGAAACGTACGCGCACATGCCAGTATCACGGCGGTAACGTACCGGGTTGGTGACGTAGAAGTTGCAGCTGTAGCACCAGACGGAGAGGTCGGAGTAGCTGAGGACCAGGGGGTGCTGGGTGTCTTCGTGATGCTTCACCATGTGGCCATTCACATAGCGGCTGCAGTAGGCCTGCACAGAGCCACACACACCTCTACTACACTGGGCCGACTCAACATGCACCAGTTGTGAAACTCCCCATAGGCCCCATGTATCAAAAGTCAGCCCGTGGTTGGCTTCCCCTGCACTGGGGGGCAAACAGGGGCAGGTTTGGGGCAAGTTTTTCCCACGCTCAGTATCAGAGTGGAATTCACTGCCTGAAGTGGTCTACACATCTCAGTCCTGTAGCAATTTTGAACGTGCAATATTGTCTGTGCTGGAGTTTCTTTTTTCATGTTGCCTTTATTGTTTATTGTACAGTCCAGCCCACTTATAGCGAACCCGGTTTTAACGAAATAGCGGCTATAACGAACAAATGTTTGTTTCCCATTACCATTTGTATACATACATTTTGTGTCCAGATATAGCGAAAAGCGGATATAACAAACTGATTTCAGTTTCCCAATGTGTTCGTTATAAGCGGGCTCAACTAATATTGTGAGTGCGTAATAGGGAGTTAGACCTATTTTGCGTTGTTCTGAAGGTCGTGTTAAGCTTCGTTTAGTGTCTTCATTACATCTCCGTATGATTAATTTATCTTATTGTATTTTGTGTACACCTGTTGTCATTATCATCTATCACGCTTACGTGTGTTCGCCACTGATCTTTTGTGCCTCTCCTGCTTGGTCTTTTCAAGACCGCAGTATGTTGCAAACAAATAAATAAATTAGTTGCCTAGTCTGTCATCTGTAGATAGAAAGTTCAAGTAGTACTAAAGTTCTTCTGGCTGCTGTTGGAAGTCATAAAAGAAAAAAAAAATGCAAAAACATAAGTAAACATTACCTAATTTAGTGTTTCCCGATTTGAAAAGCAAGCTTTATCTTATTAAGTTGTGTTCCTGAGTAAATGTTTACCAAAGTTCAATTTCCATCCCCCAGCAAAGCAGGGGTGCTCATGCCGCCCGGATTCTGAAGCGGAGTTTCGCAACTGGCATATATCGAAGAACTCTGCTCTACACTGCATGGACACTGGGGTAGGGCGGTTGCAAGTGGTGTGACATTCATGCACAAATGGAAATTCCGATTTAGATGCGATAACATTGCTATATGGCTGACTTATTCTGTCTTCTGAAAAATTTATTCTGTATGAATGCGAAGTAATTATCGCAGGTGCTCTGTTTCGCACAAGCTGTATTTCACACAAAGTAAAAGAAATGCCACATTTGCTTAAATACTGGACATACATTGAGTGAATGTTGCAGCAAAAAGTGTGGAATAACACTACCTGTAATGGCTCTGTTAGTACAACCATAAAGACTGCGAGATTAACACTGCAAGGATATGGCACGTCTTTCGCACGTTCCAGGAGTGGGACAGCAGAAAGAAACGGCTGACAACGCAGTGGCTTGAAACGGACTACTAAAACCATTCACAGTCATAACAGGCAATCCTGGTTTCCGTTTTGTAGCAGTGGAAGTGAGGTAACTACGTCAGCATGCCTTTTGAGGCTAGTGCACGCAACACAGACGGCACCACGCTAAACGCACATCTATAAAAAAGGAGGTAAGCTGGAAAAGTTGGTATTGTGAGATCTTCCGCGCTTGTTTTGTGCAATTCCTTTGCGCTCGTTTTTTTTTAATTTTGTGTTGTTGCCAAGATGATATCTGTCTATCACTGATGTTTTCGTACCTCCAGCCGTCTACTTTCTGGTCTAGAAGCAATGCAGCTAGAACCACCACGTCACTTCTAAGCCTAGTGAACTACTTCAGTGCAACACACTTGTTTAAAGAGTTCCACACTTTCCACACGTAGCCAGTTAAAAAATAACTACGTAGTTATAAACAAGTGTGTTACGCACTGTACTAACAAGAACCCAGTCAGCCCCCTTCCCCCTGCCTTTTATTAGAAAGGCAATGGTTTTCACTTCTACAGTGAGATCTGTTCGCAGGTAATGCTTCCCTGCGAACCAAGCTGTTCTGACACTCTTTCAGAATTCTTGTGCATAACTGAGACTTACATCTAAGGTACAGAAGACGTAACTGCCACAAATCTTGGTACGAGAAACAATACAGGGCCGACTACACTCCTGTCTTTCTCAGTGTCCTCGGAAAGCACTTCCGATGTACCTTGAAGCAGTGGAGGCAGGCCCAAACCTCCTGGGTGACCCCGCAGGTCATGCAGGGGTCACGGGGGTCGCACAGGCCTGAAGGGGGCAGGGCAGGCAGGCTCTCCAGGTGAGGACACCAGGTCTCTGGCTGAACACAGAACATCGCCTGTGCAAGACAAAGCCTTTATCACCACAAGGATCTCTACAAATTTGCCGATGGGCACGTCCTCCTGACGAAGTATGTGTGCAAATGTTAGAGACAAGTGCAATAAAACACGTCACTACGACTCGCTGGAATTTGCTTTGACTAACCATAGGTCTGTCGAAGTTCGCTGAACGAAAAGTTTGTCAAGTCCTGATCGGCTTTTTTTGCTCGTGTCTTTGTGTTTGTATTTTCCAATGCTACCAGATTGTAATTTTTTTTTTTCCCCAACATTCTAACGAAAACATCTTGACGAAAACACCTGTTCAGCGACCCACAAACAGCCTTACCTCTTCAGGATCGTCGAGACTAAGTGCAGCCAGGTCCAATGCTGGTTCACCATCAGGTGCCAGGCTGAAGACAGAGAGAGAGAAGACATTTGTCTGGAGATGCGGAAACTCTCTGCCTGCAAGGTTCCTAACTCACCCGTTAGATGCCAGCCACTCCTTTGATGGCAGGTTGTAACCTGGGAAAAAAAAAAAAAGGCAGCCAGGCGTGTGTGTCTATTGCATCAGTTCCCAAGCAAGCACAAACGTCCGTGGGACGTCCAAAAAACAGCCGAACGTCCAATGCCAAGTTTGGATGGCCGCTGTACGTCCACTGTACATCTGTGTTCGGATGTACATTTGCAGACATACAGTGTATATCCAGCAACGGATTCACAGAGGAAATACATTTCCGTATGTCCGAAGGACATCTGCCCATGGACGTACAAAGTTACCACAAAAGCATAACATAATGGCGTAAAGTAAAAACAAGAAAAGCTACTCTGATTTTCAATTAATACATCCAATTTATGACGTCCGAATGGACATATGGAAGTAATAAAACTGGACGTCCCATGGACGTACACTGTATGTACACCGGCTCTGAAACTGGTAGAGCTGAAATGGACAAACGCTGGACGGCCGACGGACGTCCAGTGCTTGCTTGAGCTTGTTACAATCACCTCTCACTGCTGTCGCGATTGGTTTTTTTATTGCGTGTCAACTGTGACTGGACGCCTGATATCGCTCATCTGTTTGTGAAGTTTTTTAACCCCATTTTGCAGCACAAAGATGTGCTACTCCAATACCCCATCCCCAGCTTGCTCTTTTGAGGCAGTGATCCGAAGACAGTCCAAGCCGCCTCATCGAAATGCCGCAGCCTCAAAGGGTGGAGAGTTTCACACTAATATACACAAGAGGGAAGTTCTGGCACGAGTGTCTAGACAGGCTGTTTTTTAGCGAACGTGCCATCATGTGCCAGGTAAAAGCGTTCACTTGTCCTTGGCTTGGCTCGCCAACAAGCTCAAAAGCTGCGTGTGGCTTCAAAAACCACAACTATTGTTCATAAAAGACCATTTAAAAGTTACCTGATCAATATTTACTTGCTTCACTTTCCACTGACAGAAAGAAGTGAATAAACTTGAATTGAATTGAACATAAACGCACAGATAATAAAAAAGACTTCCTCAGCCATTGTTTCAAAGCCTCGTGCCACCTGAACATGGCTCACCAACAAGTTGCGCGTGGCTTCAAAACGATAACTGTTGTTCTTTAATTAAAGGACTATTAAGAGGTATAGTCTATCGATATAAAAGCATAGCTAACAAAAGACTTCTTCGTCAAGGATTGTTTAGAATCCTCACGCAACCTAAACAAGAAGAACAAGGAAATGTTGCAAGTGTTGTTGCCTTTGCCGTGAAAGGGCCACATGAAGCAGCCAGGGAAGCCGAGGCAAGCTAGGGGAAGTAACAGAGGAACGCTTCCAGGTTCTATGGCAGCTCCCACAGTGGCACGCAACTGCAGTGATAGACTCCCCTCCAGTATACGCAGTCACCCACTAATTTTTCGGACCCTCAAGGGACTGAGATGGCATCTGGAAAATTTGGCAGTCCACAAAAGAAAACAAATTCACACAAAGAGAGTCACTTAATTTACTAAGCGGCTTGAAAAACTTGTCAATCTGTTTCTGCGAGGCGCTACGTTGCCATACCAATAGGTCAGCTTGCACGCTGGCGAGGGTGACGTTCTCACTGTACACAGCTGAAAGCACCATTAGAGCTCGTGTTAATTCGGAACCAGTTGGCAGCACAGTCACCGGCTAGTCATCATTAAAGCCTGAGTCATCTTCTAGCACCTATATGAGTATGCCTGCTATCAGGGCTGTATGCGAGATCAGCTGGCGATAGCACGCATTGCGGGTTTGAGGCTGCAGACAAACAAAATGGCTGCGATGTTGTTTGCGTTTAGGGTAGTTGACAGGCGATTGAAAGAAAATGTCTGGAAAATAAAATGAGGAGGGTTTCAAACGTCCGAAATTTTGGTCAATGTTATACAGCAATCCCTCGTTAACTCGAACTCTGAAATCTTGAGTTATCGATTAAGTCGAAACTTTTTCTTCAACAAGGCAGAATGTAGCAGTGGCAACCAACAATCGATGCTTGTGTCGAGCTGCTCAACAATGCTTTTCTGGGACCAGATTTGAAAGTGAAACCAGGTGAGCGTTACACAATTCTTTCTTCCGCAAAAATAAAAATTTGTTTTTCCTGAAAATTGTATTACGTGGCCACATTACATGGCCACAATTGCATTACGTGGCCACCACATTTCGCTTTAACCTGAAACTCCGCTTATCTCGAAATTTCCGGCAGGTTTTACAACTTTGAGTTAACAAAGGATTACTGTACACTGTCTCTATGCAGCACGTGTGACTGTGTAAAGGGAGAGTCCGGATATTCAGGCAGGTCCAGATAATAGGGTGCCCGAAAAAATTGGTTGGCGACTGTATTAGAAAGAAATTCTAAGCCAGCAAAAGCCAGCTCGAGTGCTGTCCCTCTTACCAGAGAACCGTAGGCAGGGCCAGTGGTCGCGGTGAACGTCCAGGGTTTGTTGAATGGAATCCACGGCACTGAAACAGAAAAGGCCCTCTGAGCTCGGCAAGTTCGGTTGCTCACAAATACTCTCAAAGCTGAGGGCAGCTCAGAGAGAAGGCTTCCGCGCGCCACTGTCAGCTTACTGCTCACAACACCCAATAACACGAAAGCTTGGTGAGATGGAGAATGTGATAAAAGGGTGCAACAGTATTCTACTTTTATTTAGGAGCAACTTTTATTTAGACCTGCAACTGTTAGGAACCTAACTAGTGACTTCACCCATGGCAGCAAAAACTTCAAGTGACTCCACTACTTCTAAGCTTTTGGGCCACTAAACTTTCGCTCGCGCCATGAAAATGTAGACGCTTGGGTGAGATAACGAAAGTGATGTCGTGACAACTCTACTTTGCCCTCATCTAAGCTACGTGCTGAGAGCCGAACTTGTCAGGCTTCATGCTAGGCAACAGAAAACCTGAGCCAACAATTAGGACAAGCTACCTCTGATGTGGAGCATGAGTCAACAGAGGGGGACTTGATTAACTGATTGATTGATTGTGGATTTTGACACACTGAAGCTTCACCAGGGCTATGATGCATGCCATAGGGGAGGGCTCTGAATTAATTTAGACCCCCTTGGGATCTGTACCGTGTGCCCAAATCTCAACACATCCGCGTTCTCGCTTTACGCCTCCATCTGAAAAGCGGTCGCCATGGCCGGGAATCAAACCTGCGTCCTTGGGTTAAGCAGCACAATGCCTTAGCCACTGATCCACCCATGTTTGATGTTTTGAAACACGTATGAGTTCCTTGTTCACATTGTGAACAAGGAACTTGCATGGGCTTCGAAACGTCGCATTTTTGACTTGGTCAGGGGACAATCTGAAATACCCTTGGGCTCAACAGCACAACTTTTCAACCATTAAGCCACCGCGGTGGGTCAGAGGTGGACTTACCTGGGGCAGGGTGACGAGGGGCGTAGCTGAGGTGGCCGCTGTCCAAGCAGGGCACCCACACAGTGACAGACAGCTGCGGGAATCTTGGACAGGTTGTAGCCACCCTGGGCGTCAAATTAGAAAGGGACACGAGTCGTGAGCATAAGTGTGAGCACTGTGTAATAACGTTATGAGGTTAATTAAAGGGGCCGCGAAGAGCAAATAAAACCTTGTAAAGGTTGAAAGCCTTTGGTAACTCACTCAGCCTTATCCCAACTGCGAATGGTAACTCACTCAGCCTTATCCCAACTGCGAAAGACGCTTTTTAAGCTGAAAAAATGCAATACGGAAACGCTCTCCGATTTTGCACTGTACTGGCACAATGTGGGCAGGAGTGACATCATACAGGCCAGCACTAAAAAAAACAGTCATCTGTATGTATGGTAACTGCACACAAGCATTCAAGTGACATGGCCAAACAGAACAAGAGGCACTACTGCAACCGTACAGTTATGCCTCCTGGTGGTGGCTTTGGTCGGCAACCACTAATTGCATAAACTAGACGTAGTAGGGAAATCGCCAGAAAGTAGCTGGGGGGGAGTCTCCACTGCTTCCTATGTTTTCTTTATTATCTTGATTATTTGTTTGAAGTGTGCGACAAAATTGGTATCGCTGTTGTCAGGAGGGAGCAGTCTTTCAAATGAACCAAATTTGTATCTCGCCTTCAAGGCCCCTTTACGGCTTTCGACTTTGAAATACTCTTCTTTCCCAGCGGTGTCTGCCTGTGCTGTTGCCTAGTTGCAGAGTGACCTACCTCGAGAGCCAGGACCACACGGCCACGTGCCAAAGGGAGTAGCAGGTGCGTCAGGTGGGCATATGCCTCGGCCGTCACCCGGCAGTTGCCCTGCGTGCAAGTGTACGTCATGGGATTACGACACAAACACACACACATGCATGCACGCACGCACACACACAATACGACCCAGTGTACAACACACACACATACACAAGCTTATGACACACACGATACGACACAGTGTATGACACGCACACACATACACAAGCTTACGGCACACGATACAACACAGTGTACAACACACACACAACACACACTGAGTTTCAAAGCTCCCACATACATCCTAAAGCACTAAATACCTGGGCAAGAAAAATTCCCAGGAGTCCTTAGCCACCGCATAAGAGACGCAAAGGCGAAGGCCTTGAAATGTATACGCTGCCGCATCTCTTTGGGGGCAGTTGAGGTCAAGATGGAGATGTTCGCGTGACCTAACAGGAAGAGATCTGCGGCCGTTACACCAGCCGGGAGCAGGTGTCTGCTGGGCCTCTCGTGGTCACGTGGTATTTTTGGTACGTTCTGCATCCGCAAGCTTTGAGTCGGCTTTCAGCCAAACTTTTAAAGACGATAGTCTTCTTTGGGCTACTTAAATGCAGAAATTTTGGTCTGTCTTTCTATCTGTCTGTCTGTCTGTGACTCAATTCAGCCAGCCGGCCAAAGTGAAACAGAGGCTGCGCAATAGTCTTATATACCCACAGCCAAATCTAAACGTCTAAGTCCGGTGGCAATGCTCATACTTGCCAACATTGTTGAACAAGAACAAGATATTTTGCAAATATCAGGCAGAAATCAATACATAAGTGATATTTGCAGTGTTCCTTTATTAAAACTTTGTGGATGCTTGATTTTTTGTGATAGCAAATTCTACATCCACTGCAGAAAAAAAAAAATCACTCCGTTGACTGCTGTTGCCCGCGCCACTATAGCTTCTGCCGGCATTTTAAGAAATCAAACGGCAACAGTTACGGAAGGTTCCACTAGATTAATTGATTGATTGTGGGGTTTAACGCGCCGACGCAACGCAGGCGATGAGGCGCGCCGTAGTGGAGGGCTCCGGATTAATTTTGACCACCTGGGGATCTTTATAACGTGCGCCGACATCTCGTACACACGGGCGTTTTTGCTTTTCGCCTCCATCAGAAAAGCGGCCGCCGCGGCCGGGAATCGAACCCGCGACCTCGTGCTCAGCAGCGCAACGCCTTAGCCACTGAGCCACTGCGGCGGGTGGTTCCACTAGATATATTCCACGTTTCACTTGGAACGCTCGTGGAGTAGGGCAACGTGGTTCTATAAACGTTGTAGTAGGGTGCCTCGATTCCCGCTCACAGGGGTGATCCAGCCATTCGAACTATTGGAGCAATTTTTGGAGCTGAAAAAATGTTATTTTGGAGCACTATTGTATCAGAGCTTGATTTTGGAGCAGCTTGGGAGCAGCACAAACTTATGTTGCAGCTTCATTTATCTGGAGATAAAGAAGGCTGGCAACCATTCAGGCAACGCTAATTACTTCCCCACAGTTGCAGACTCTGAAGCTGGTAACTAAAGCACCAAAAATGTGTGCCCCCACAGCCTTTAGACACCGCTGCAAGTGAAGCAGATGACAAGCGTTTCTTTAACTTAAAAAAAAACACCAAGTAATCATTACAAAAACTTACTGATACCAAAAGGGGGCCCATTTTATTTACAATAAAATTATTTCACTATCTCAAACATATATTGCGCTGATTTGTTGCTTATTGCCGTTTCGTTCAGTTCATCCAGCTCGGAGAGTCCGGCTCGACAATTTTTAGACAGAAAATATTGCACTTCACACACATCACATCATACTATTGCTTCTTGCTTGCCTTCTTAGTATTAAGTTCATTCAGCTCGGAGAGGGTGTGGTTAAAGGCAGAGTTGCCTTCTGCTAATAAAGCGTGCCCTGATGAAATAATGTTTTCAGCCCTTTTTAGCAATGCACGGCATGAGATCCCCTTTTCTTCCAAATTCCACCTGAGCCGCTTTTTTGACATCAGCACCACATTCCCGGCCACCATGGAAGAAAGAAAAGCCGGCCACTCAGGCGGTGAATGAAGGGGCTTTATTTTCAATACCGTCATGCGGAATGAAAAAAAAAAAGAACAAAAAACAAAAACAAAGAGAAACCCGCTGCGAAAATCCCAAACGGCAAGTTGTTTAAACTTACGCTGATGCAGTTTTGGCCAAGCGCTACTCCACTGCAGTAGCCCTAAATATAAGACCGCACAGTAATAAAACGATTCGCCGCGAGCGCAGAAAAGAATACACTCTCGTTTGTGCATCTTGTCACGAGTGGCCGAACGTCAATCGCTAGTTTTCTACAAGCAATACACATGAAGTAATGCCATTATGCTTGTTTGCAGCAGTGCGGGAAACCACTCCGTTGCGGTCCACGCCACCGGAGTGTATGCATGCCGACTTGCCGAATCACCATCTCTGCTTCGAAGCGGCACCGTGGCTGCACTATTGCTGCATTGTGGCTGCACCATGAGCAGAGCTCGGCTGGGGCAACCGAATAATCGAGCGCACCGCTTCCTCCAAGTTGCCAGCCTAGGAACCATCGTGCTGGTTAGCGCAGAATGATCGACTCTCGCTTCAGCTGGTTTGAGGGGACAACTCTCGGCCGAAAGACCGGATTCAAGCGGTTCGGAGCATTTGGCGCAAGAAAAATACCACTGGGCGCAGCAGGGCGCAGGAGAGTACAACTGTAGCAAAATGGCGCAAATGGCGCAGCTGGATCACCCCTGCGCTCATCTCCGCCGTACGGCAGCGCTGGCATCGAGGCACCTGACTTAGAGCAGTGGGACGCGGTAAATTTAAATTGACTTTGGTGAAGCTCTAAAGTGTTTACTTTGGGAGGAGCGCAATGGGAGAGCAACAGCATGAGAGGTGAGCGGGAAAGTGAAGGGAGGCATTTACTTGGCAAATGTCGACGAAAGACGATAGACTTTCGTAGACATTTGCAATAAAAGGAGCAGATATGCGGCCAATTTTTTCAAGGGCGTTCAAGGGTACCTCTGCATGAGACGTATAAGGTTTTTTTGCCTTAAAAAACCTAAGATGCTGCCAAACTTAATATGCTCCCCTGCGCACACCCCCAAAACTCACCAGACGGTCTCCGACGCAGCTGTCGAATCCGCAGGACACGAGAACCAAGTCGGGCGAGAACTGCGCGAGAAGCAGGTCAGCTGCACACCACACTGTGTGGTTAGGTGGAAAAAACTCACTGCGTACGCGATGGGCAGAACCAGTTGGAAAAAGGCTGCCAGGTAGTCGCCGTCGGAGAGGCCGTCCTGCGCATGAGTGCGTCTCAGTACACTGGAGGCACACGGACATCCCATGGACGTACCATGGATGTATATCTCAATCGGTTACATGCAGCGGCAAACAAACAAAGCAGGGGGGATTTAATTAGGATGTAATTTACTTTTTTATAACTGAACAAAAAATCAGGGTTGGTTTTTTTCCCCGAAGGAGGTGGTAACAAAACAAAATATGATCAGAGGTGATAGCATTCGTGGCTTATCACTCCTTTCTTCATTTTACTCTACTGCAGACTCGTTTAACAGTGTCTCTGGTGATAAAGTGTTGTCATCACGATGATGATTATGTGTTACGTCATATGCACACGGTAGAAATTTCTGCTTATAGCAAGGCACACATCAGATCTTGTGAAAAATATTGTTTCATAACATGCTTCTTAAATTGTGGTGACAAGTAAAATAGCATGCCTAGGCAGGAATTGAATTAGTGAGGCAAGCACAAGCCACTGGTAGAAACGTCTGCGATATCCTGATTGCAACCATGCTAGGATGTATTGGATGCATACATCCTTGGTTTAAAATATGCACACATTAAGGGGACATACCAAGGAGGTTGAAAATCCACTACCCACACTCAATGGGTACAAACAAAACCTAAGCTTTAGTCAAATGTCACCACACAAATGTTGGACAAGTCGAAATAATGTTGTTATACACAGTGGCCAACTTAGCATATTTGCTATTCTCTGTAAATTTTTTTACATTTTCAGCACAGATGGCACTCCTCTATTGCACGTGTAGCTTTTCACATCTCACGTGCAGACTGCGAACATCCTTGTGTCCCGCATGACTCGGAGCAATTCACAGCGAGTTATGAACATAATATGTCCACACATTGGCCTAAAATGGAAGCCACTCCGTCTTGATCTTTATGACAGGCTGAATTAAATACACGCCCAGAGTAGAATGCTCACAGTGTTTAAATATAACCCAAGTAGGTTTTCTGGGAGACAAATGGCTCAACAGCTCAATTTCGGGTTTTGCGCGCCAAAGTTGCCCTGGACTACAACCGCAGCTAGGGTGCTCTAATGAGATTTTTAACACGAACCTTTCTATGTCTATTTCTATGATTTGTCCATGGTGCCAAAAATGGACTGCAGGAAAGCCCAACTCATTGATGATGCTGAAAATTCAAACCGTCTGAGAACATGATTCATGTCCACTCCACTCAACATTCCTTTAGGGCCTTTAAAAAAAAAAAAAAAAAGCCATTTTTTTTAAATGGAGTCCAAAGCCAATGACCACGCAACGAGCCCAAGAAATGCTGAGTGGCCCGGATCGATCATGTAGTAGAACCAAAACATCACATCGAGTCGCTCAGCATTTCTGGGGTCTGTTGCGTGGTCGTTGGCTTTGGAATTTGATTCAGTTAGGATGGGTGGGAGAAGGCTTCCCCGTTCAACCATCTTTCTTTAAAAAAAAAAACAGCCATGGCGGCCACCGAGCCACCAAGGTGAGTGGGACAAATGACTTAAGCCATGGCATGTTCCGAGGTGCCACAACCAACCACACCAGCTTACACTGTGCGGCTACACCATCACTCAAAAACAAAACTGCTTCAACTGTTAGCCAGAGTAATACCTTTGTCACACGCCAAATATGATGACAATTAGAGCAAATGACGTTAGCTGAAAATGTTAATAGTTTGGTGCTGCACGAGAATGCTAAAGGACATTTACGTGAATTGTTTTCAGAGATTTGACGACTTTGGAAAACACAATCGACAACAAAAGTCCATCACTAAACAAGAAAGTTTGTTAACCAACCGTGGAGGACTTTGCTTAAAACGTACCAGTAAATCAATATTTTTCCTGTATGTTGTTTTATGTATGTATGTATGTATGTATGTATGTATGTATGTATGTATGTATATACATATTGGCCTCGAGGACATACCGTGGCGCCACCTATGAGTGACGTCACTTGTAGGACGCCGAATCGTGCTGTCGTCTGCTACAACACATTTCCCGTGCGTATGCGGAAGCGTGTTTTTTTGTTGTGGCCACCGTCTCGCCCCCGCCTTGTGGATTTGATGCAAATTACCAAAAAAGTTGCTGTAAACCAAATAATTCGAGTAAGAAATCAGCAACTCGCTTGTTCCCGGCGACACCGCCGCGTTTAGGTACCATCGCGACCCACAGCTACGCAGCCAGCTAACGCCAAGGACGATGCAACTGATGCCGAGAAAAGTACGCTGTAAATTCATTATGAAATACTTGTGTCGGTACATGCGTGTGCAAGGAAGGAAACACCTTGTAACAGCGACGGAAACGCGTCGCTCAATTATGATCTCGCCACGCGAACTGCTCGTATTGCCTGGTAAATGAATGACTACGCGAGAACGGTGATCGGATTGCTTCGCCGCACATGCTTAAAAGTATGTTATGGTCTGTAGTTTGCCTTAATCAGTGCCTATTTCACCTACGATGTTTTTATAGTCATGCCCGGATTTGATTAACGTTACTGCCGTAGGCGTGTACTCTGCACGGCTGATGTTTACTTTCGCGACTTGTCCGCATGTATGAACGGTATGAACTGGAGTTTTTAACGCCCTTCGCGCGGGTCTGAACAAGGCTATATTAGTTTTCGTTAGGTGTTCGGAGTGGTAATTTATAATTGCAGCGTGGTTTTGTATGTTTAAAGTGAGCCGGCCTTTCTCAAGCATCAATTTCGAAACTCCGACTGCTCACAGAAGGCGAGCCTGCGTACGAGGCGAACACGTCGTTAATGATTTCGGGTAATTGGGGAGATTTAGAATGGAGAGCCGAGCGTTGGGGGCCCCCCAAGAAGTTAGAGGAAACCCAAAGCGCAACACGCGTCGTGCGCGACGGGAGGACCTTCAACAGCTCGCAGCGGCTTCGGATGCACGTAATCGGATGTTGAGAACTTTAGGCTTGGCGTCGCAGAATATATTTCATCGCCGTTAGAGTTGCGAGTGACAGCCCCTAACAAAACGTTTCAACCGCGCTGGAAACTCTGTAAGCGCGGGGTGATTTCCGTTGAAGCGATCGACGATCATGATACCTGCACGCCTCGGGCCGATTCTTGCGCGCAAGCAATAGCCATCCTTCGGCCGCTCGCCTCACCGGCGTGAACGGGCCGGCGCTGCCGGGACCGACCTCCCGGCCGGTCGCCGTAAATCGCGGCAGATATTTGAGCATCGCTTTGAAAACCACAGCTGATGACACTACCTATCAGAATTTTTCATCACACTAACATTCCACTTTCAACCAATCTGTAGCTTCTTTGTGTTGTGCTGCCGCGAGCTGCTTCGGTTCGAGCCGCACCGTCGGCCGTAGCGGGCAGGCACGGCGGGAGCGTGTGCTTCTGCGAAGCAGTTAACGCTTCACGATTTCCTGCCTTTATACATTTCTTGCAAACAAGAGAAATCTAGAAACTTCACTTCGGCGAATCGCCGTAGTCCCCATTGTTGATCGGAGAAACAAGCCGCTTGCTTACGCTTCGGGTCGCATACATAGTACACCACCACGCTCATGGTGTTTGCGGATAATCTACCACAGTTGATACGGTTATAAATTCCCCATGAGGTCGAACTGCGCTTGAAGCACTGAGAATTAACTTCAAACGAAGGAAATTAACACGAAAACACTTTTAGAACGCGCTTCCTAAGCGAAGTGTCACGCGCTGCAAGCCAACTACGCAGCAAGATAGGAACGGTGATCCTACAAGTGACGTCAAAACGATCGCAGCGCCGGCCTCTCCAGTGGTGGGCCTCGCGGCCATATATATATATAAAAGTAAAGAACGCCTTCGCAAAGCTCCGCCACGTTTGTTGCTACCCAGCTACGGACTTGTTGGTTACTTTTCTCGGCTCGCGATGTGAATGTCACTTGAAACAGAGGTGCACTTTTTACATTTCGAAAGTAAATTTGCTTTGTCTTAAAAACATTCTGAACGCATTTACATTGTTACCTTACAATTCTGTGAGTTTCCCAATCATCATGGCTATCATTATCACGTAATGTTTACTTCGCCATGTAGACCCACAGGGCCAAATCAAATATCATTTTTATAGCTAATGGCGTTCGCTTTGAACAACAATAGATTTGCTCTGTGACAGGGGTAAAAGAATTCGTTCAGAGAGTAGGAGCGAAGAAGTCGACGCACCGTATTCCAGGCCACGTTTACGTTGAAGCCCCGGCCCGGTCCGTCACCCACGGACCCGTAGTCCGCATCCGACGAGCAGGGAAAGAACATGCCGTGGTCGTGCCGGTGGATGGACACGAACAGCACCCTGCAAACGTGTTCCAAGGGCTGATTTGGGACAGGGCCGTGATTCTATTTCACTCAGTGTCAAACTTGGGTCTATTCCAACATGAAATTTTTTTCCCTCAAGCGATTGGCAAGGCCGTAGAACGTGACAACAGATGATGGACTTGTTCATGCATGCACATGCATTCCCTTCTTATTCTTCTTCTTCTTCTCCGTTTGGTAATGACACGTACCCACTGAGGGGGACTGGCATTGGCTTGAGCTCTGTCTAATTAATTAAAAAGTGTGATTTAGAATTGGAAACGCCGTATGTGATTTGTGTTAAAAATGTGCTGCAGTGCACCATGAAGGCGCTTCATCGTCGTTTGCCCCGTGTTCGTCTTGCCGAGCCGTGATACACGCATCAGGAAATTGTGGTGCTCTGTTTTTGTGCCTAGTGTCGTCACCGATCTCAAACCGAGGACATAGAGAAAGTGGAAATTGCATCAGTGTAATGCAACCTCTCTAAGGGAGTAATACGATTGGCTTTTTTCTACGACAGTAGCGGTGAATTTTTTTTTGCTGTGAACATAGGCTGTGTGATGTTGGGCGCTTGGCCTACGTAGTTGGTGCCCGCCCGGCCGGACGCCGCGCCGGATTGTGCACGCATGTGTGGTGTGTCTTTTCATCGCATACGGCCGCTCGTGCACCTTGTGGGAATCGTGGAGAACCGCGACCTGCGATCCCGAGCCAGCGCGCGCTTCGGGAGAGACGCTTGTGCGCTGAAAACGGTCCGGCGCTCCGCTGGTTCGTCAGCGTCCCTCCGAGAGATGGCGCCACCAATGTGTGCGGGGATAGGCCGCTGGCGGGCGCGGGGCGGCGCGAGCGTGCGCGCACGGGAGTCGAGAGAGTCTCGTCGGAGACCGTCGGGGCGATATCGGCGGAAACGCGGAGCGGTGGTGGATACATGCATCTCAGGTGGGAGCTTTGTTTGTCGCGCACGTGAGTGCCTGCCTCCCTTCGCGGTCCCGACCCGGACGGCGTGATTCGTGAACGCCGTCGAGCCTTGTGCTTGCATGCTTTGGGATTCCCCACATAAACGGCTGTGCTTCGGCACTACTGTCTACTGTGTTCTCGTATCGGCGAACCTCGCTGGGCTGCCGTAGGCATGGGAGCCCGCGTGGTTGACACGCCGGGAGCTAGCGTGGTGACCTTATGCCAGGACTGGCTGAGGTCCTCAAGGAACCCCTCGTGTATCCCCACAACCTTCACACATCATTAAGTGTCTCGTCGAATTTTACTGAAAGCAGGGGAAGGTACTGTTTGTTACTGATTAGAATTGGCTGCGTATGTTGCTCTGGCTGGTCATGGTACGGCAAGAGCAACGATGTGGAGTTTTTAAAATTTTCCTGACGTAAGCAGGCATGATTACAGCATTATTGGAGAGATGTGAGAAGAACGAAACGCTCACATACAACCGTCTGAGACTGGGTAGCTTTGCACCCCCCCCCCCAAAATAATAATAATAATTAAAAAAAAAACAATAAGAATAATAAAAACAGAAAACCATAAGAATGAGCGTGAATACTGATTAGGTAATTAAATGCAGTGCCTATAACTACTGCACAAAAAAAAGGCAACCGCTACTGCAGGAGGAGGAGAAAGAACACTGGGATGATGATGGACGGAGGTTCAGCACGTTATAAAAAAGTGAATAGCAAAGAGTACATGTGCGTGTGTGTGGCCATCGAGTGTACGTATGTATGCATACTATATACTTCGTGTTCATGTTTTCTGTTATGTCAGAAATGCTTCTTTCAATGATAGACGGTCTGCTGGGAGCAAAAAAAAAAACAGTTCTGACAAGGGTAAGAAAGAGTCGCATGCCCATGTCCCCACATGAAAATCCATCACAGAGAGAAAGCCACACAATGCACTCAGAGAGCCAATGAAAGGATGCACGGTGCAAGTGGCATTGGTGGCACACTGCACATACGCGAATGCGCCAAAACGTGTTGGGAGGAACTATTGCATGCATAAGTTACCCGGAAAGCTAAATCTTGTTTTAGCATGTTGGCTTTTTGTTTGCTGCATCACGTTTTCAATCAGACTTTTTTTTTAGTTCCCCATGTGTACTATCGTGATAAATTAAAATACGAACAGCGGAGCGCGTGGCTTTCAGTACATGCTGCGCATCCTGGCGACAGGCCGCGTATGCGCAGTGGGGAGAGTTGTCCAATGTTGATACTGAAACACCGTCGTTCGGTGTGTGACCGTTTTGGTTTGTCTTCCCACTGCGTTCAGCGCCCGTTCACGCAAGCGTTAGATCTAACTTTGTTGCTGCGATCAGTGAAAACGGTGCACGCAACTATATACCTTTATTTTTTATTTTGTGCTGAGCGCCCTAAGCACGACAGAAATATGATGGTCTTTCCATATCAAGGTTGGTCACGAACTCTCGTAACTTGTTTGCACTGCACATACGCGGCTCGTCGTGAGGATGCGTGGCATGTACTAAAAGCCACGCGCTCCGTAGTTCGTATTTCAATTTATCACGATAGTACCTTTAAATAAGATAGTTCTCCAAAGAAATTGATAGGAATATAGTTTCCTTTTTTGTGCTGATTACAGTAGCCGACTGATTTTTCGGACCTGGAGGGGAATGAAAAATAGTCCGAATAAAGGAGCAGTCCGAAAAATCCGTGACTCATTACACCTATTGGACAAGTGGTGATTCCTCGGGAAAGTCCGAAATATCCAGTATGTCCAAATTATCTGAGTCCGAAAAAAACAAAACGGTTAGCTACCGTATTTACAGCCAAAACAAGGCTATCATTACGGGACTGCATTATGAATCGCGGGGGCCCCCGAGCCAACCGCATCACACCCGCGGGCAGAGCTTCTCCTGCAGTAGTACCCTGTCAACAACTATAGGAGCAGCAATCAAGGAGGAAAGCTAGAAGATACTTGGACCAAAATCAAAGCTGATGTACGCTTTTCATTTATTTCTCCCTTAAAGGCTCGAAGGCATCACATTTATGGGGACCTGCGCAGGTGCTCTCACTTAGAGCTTAGCTAGCCTATTTTTGAGCGCAGTTACCAGCAGGTCTAACTCCAAGACCCTTGCACACTCAATTTTGTATACAGTACATGGCAAAATACGGTTTTCAATCCTCCCACACAAAAAAGACGGAAGACTGAACCCATTCACCTAGGGCCCTATATCAAACCAAGTACTAAGTGAAACCCGACTAGCCCCTCTCATCATGAAACACAGCACAATGACAGAAGTGACCACAAAACAACCTGTGACTTGTTACGAGCAGAGGTCACCATGAACCATCAAGTGGCTGACGAATGTTCTACACACCGAGGGTCGTCGTAGAAGGCGTGCTGGGTCCCGTTGCCGTGGTGCACGTCCCAGTCAACAATTAGAATGCTGCACCAAGGGGAATCCAAAGGACCAAGAACAGAAAAGCAGTCATTTGGGAGTCACTTTGACTCCTTTTATTACTCCATGGGGGGGGGACAAAGAGCTACCCTCACCGTTTGAGCCCACGTACTTCGAGGGCGTGGCGAGCAGCTATTGACACGTTGTTGAAGAGGCAGAAGCCACTGGCAACATCTCGCTCCGCATGGTGGCCGGGGGGACGGATCAACGCCATCCCGTTTAGGCACTGCACATTCATCAAATGGTCTGAACCATCAGTCAGCACCATTACTGTGGGATGTTCTCAGCGGCTTAACCCTTTGATGCTCAATGTTGCTCAGGACCAGCAACTCAAACAATATTTTTCTCTCACACTTAGTGGTTTTTTCCGACGTTTAACACCATCTGTTGACAGACAAAGGTCCCTGGACCTTCAAAAATTAAAAAAAATTTCCAGCACATACTTCTGTGTGCTGAAAAAAAGTCTTGTTTATGCGTGTCAACTCGCATTGAGCCAGGGGCTATATGGGCTAGTGACAAGTAAGCAAAATTGCGCAATTTCGTTCTTAATACAAATGGTAGCAATACAAACTTTATGTTATTGTCTTTACTTGAGCCATAAACCATGCTGATCAAGGTAGCTTTCTTGTTCAACTAATATATGGGCAGCCAAAGCCCAGTGTTTCCAAGTGCCTTCCAAGTGCCCAGTGGGTCATTGGGTCCATCCTAATGGACCAATTTTTTTTTTACTTCTGATATGTGATGCCTTAGAAGTCCTTTTAGATCATAAAAATGTTTTCAGAATCTTAACAGAAACTTAAAGTTTTGGGCATCAAAGGGTTAAGAACATTCAAACAGGCGACTCCTGGCTGCTTCTACTCCAAGTTACGTTTCAGAGACAACCCACTGTAGCAACAGATGGCGCCATGAGCCATGTCATAGATGTCATAGCAGGATAAATTAATTTAGTGCCCCGTTTTCTCAAGAGCCTATCAGTCTCCAGATTTCTGCAGTCGGCAGAGTTGACAACTATTTCCGAGAGAGAACAAGTGTTCCATTTTACTGGAGATTAGTGAACTTATTCTAGTTGTCACCGCCAGCATGAAAGGATGTGAAAACATTTGCAAAATGCAAGCATACAGGGCAGCTCTTTCTTTACGAGAGAGATTGACCCTTCGGAGTGAAGGGCAGATACGCACTCAAATATCGGCGCTCACAGTTTTTGCGAATATGTCAGTGGCTGATTAGAGGTCTTCAATGCCGCACCTCCACAGCAATCACCTTATAACCACACCAAACTGTAGCTGTTAGATACGTCGTTTGAGGTATGAAAGCTCTATGCAAACTGCACATGCAAAACAAGAAAAGCTCCATATGCTCAGTAATTTAATGATGTAAACTTGAAAGCACTGCAGTTGAGACCCTGCATGACATACGGTGTACTGCTGCAACACGGAACTGACTTCCGAATTCATTATCACTTGCATGGGAGCTAATGTTTAATCTAGGCTGTGAACGCTGCCAGAAATCATAACTGAGCTCACTTTTCCCAAAGCAGAGTCAGGTTTTCCTCACATGATACATAAGCATCCTATATCAGCACACATCCCTAGACAAGTGCTGCCGCCAAGTGGACAAGACGTTGTACTTCATTTTTTTGTCGCTTACAGAAAGTCTTTGGTCCTTCAACTCAAACAATATTTTTTCCGTGTGCTGAAAAAAAAAAGTCTTGTTTATGCGTGTCAACTTGCATTGAGCCAACTCAACTCAAGCGTGTCAACTCAAAAAGCCCTTCACAAAAGAAAGAACAAAGACAAAATTGTTATGAAAGCGTCGTTAAGAAGTGCTTTTAGGCCTCATATGTTAAAAACACGATACCACACGTTTGACACTACAAAACAAATTTAAGTTTCCAGCTGAACCATTCAGATGAAACGCCACTGTAACTCCAGACAGCACAACACAAGGTACACGCACCTTTCCCAAGCACACAGAGTCCACTAGCTGGAGTAATGAGCCTGCAGCGAGAAGGGCACTCGAGAAGCTCTCCTGCAAGATGGCGAAAAAATGTGTTCGCGCCTAGCCAAGCCAAGATGTGCCAAGCCAAGCCAAGCCACCCAAACACCAGTGCAGTACTCACGGGGCACAGGTACACGGACGAGTACTTTTCCTCCAGGCGAATCAACTCGTTCGTTTGCAGCCCTTCCGAACAGCGCATCTTGTGCACATACTTTTTGCTGCACAAAATTACAAGAAAAGGGGTAATAGGGATGTCACACCCATCATTCACTCCCACACAAAAAGGAGTTGTCTCATAATTACTCTAATTACTCCAATTCTGTCTTACAGTTACTCTGGGCACTAACTCCAACGAACGTTAACTATTGGGCTCTACGTAATCAAAGCGGGCTCTTTGCACCACACTTTGCACACAAGGTCCTTTCTTTTGCATTTCTCTGCACAAACAGTCACTATGGTTAGAGATCAAACGCTGTTACACAATGTACATTACCAGAAATGTCACGGCCACTTCTCTCGTGACCCAGTAAAACATAAAATGCGAAAGGCTGCTTCCCTGGAATAGGGAACATAGGGAACTAACTAGGGAATGCAGGGAACTCACTCGTGAACAAGCAGCAGCTCCTCCACACTGGCTGACCGAGACTGCAAGAGAACAAAAATAAAGCCGCCAATATAGCACACGGCTGAACAATACTACAACAAATATGTTTTTTTTTTTTCAAAGTTTTGATAATCAAAGCTGAGGGAAATGTACAGTTTTTGCCGATGATTATGAATGCGAACTTAGCTTTTGTGTACAATCAATTCCTGATGGTTTATGCAAGTCTATTTTGTGACAAACTTGAAGAAAGTAGCTGCACAGACAAAGCACAAATCAAGGGGTGCACTGCAAGGTTAACAACCCTTTCCTACCTGCCTTATGTGGAAGTTATGAATATTTGAAGTTGAAGCTTGAAAGAAAATAATTTTCTGTCTCATTTTTTAAGTTGGAACTCCAAATGCTCGTAATCCCTCCTAAATAGAAGAAGGACAATAAATGTTAGTTGTAACATGCTTCTTACCAAGTGTACAATCGAGAGGCACCCCATTAATTCACAGCTATGCAACACCCTTTTCATAAAGGTTCCTGTACAACTTTTTCGAAGAAAATTTCTATGGACTGTCAAACCTATGACCAACGCCCAAACCAAAGTCCACACTTAAAATCCACCAAAGTAACTACAGACTTGTTACTTACTTTCACAGCTTTAAGCAAAAGTTTTTCTGGCTTAGGGTCTTCTGTTTCCCCAGGAATTGTGCTTCCTTTTGTACCAGTAACTCTACCTGCACTAAATAAGGTGAAATTTGTGGGGATCCTTGTGTCCCTACGCCTTGTCCACGCATGTTTTGGGTGAGCTGGGAGCCGCCATTTTGGGCAGCCGGCGCATCATGTGAGTCATGACCTGCTGCCTGCAAGCACATGTGGGCGCGCGCGCGCACGCACGCACGCACGCACGCACACAAAACAATGGTGGGCACAGGCATATTATCTGTGAGGTTCAAGGGTTGGGTGCAGCCCGTATGAGGGGCTCTGCGAGACCCTGGCAGTGCTTGCGCTGACAAATATTAAGAAGTAGTTTGAGCAGATAGCAAGCTCACGATAGCAAGCACACCATTTTCAGTAATTAGACCGCCGGAAGGGAAAGAGTGGCGAGTTTACGTAGTAGTACCATGCAGTGCGCTGCCTTCTACAGAAGATTGCCTCTCCTTGGCAGCCTGTCGTCGAACATTCTTTTTTTTTTACGTTTTTCCCATTTTTAGTGACCGGAGTTTGAAATCGTCACCCCCCTGGGTAGGTCGACTATATGTCGTAACTGGAAGGTGATGGGAGTCCTGAAATAATAACAAATGACATTCTTGCACCCTAAAGCGGCTTGTCTTGTGAAGAGAATTTTTGCACATTTTCTTCTTTTTCTTTTTTTGCAGCGAAAATCAGGTGCATTTTATGATTGAAGGCGTGATAGATTCAAATAAATAATGTAATGCGTGCATCTTTGTTCCAGAACAGGGCTGATCTTGAACTACGAGGAGAGAGAGTTTGTCCCGAACGCTGGTGTGGACAGAGCACAGCAGAGAGACAGGAGCAGACGTACCTCAAGGAGCAGACACTGGTCCAACAGCCCTCGTTTGCCCATGACCTGCCAGGGCTTGAGGATGCGCTCAGGACGCTCTGGATGGCCCCTGAAAAAGGAGGCAGTGTGGCCAGCTGAAATTGCGGAGGTTTTCCAGGAGGACACTAGTACAACATATTCAGCCAATGTGGGTTCTTCGCAACTTAACTTTTCATACTAATTATACGTCATGAGCGCTGCCCGTAGGGGCACCACTGAAATCCCCCCAGCAGCGTGTTTTGAAAGCAGCGCGGGATGCTCTGGCTTGCTTGCCACCGTCGCCGCTGCTTTTGAAGCACGTTCATGACTGAGATTCACCATTTGTATACCTTGGAAATACATATTTATGTGAATCGGTCCCTCTGCTCGCAAATCTGGTGTATTGGCAAGAGTGCAAACGTTTCTGACGCGATCTTAGTGTCGTACATTCGGTCTGTATAAGCGCCAGGCATGTGTCACAGACCAGCGTTGCGGAGCCAGCATGTGCATGCAGCGGATAGTAGGCAAGTCTACTGCCCTCAAATTTACTAGCAGTGTCTCTGTAAGCAGCGTTTCCCCAGATGCTTGTGCTACGGCTATACATCTTGTTGTAAATCGGTGTTGTACGCTTACATAATCTAGTGGAGTACTCATACCTAACAGCACGCCAGTTACACGCTGGCGAATCTCATACCTCAGATCTTGATCACTATTCTGGACAAGCCAATGTGGCATAAATTTCACGAACAATCTAGGAAAGAAGTACGGTAGATAATACAAATTTACACTTGGGCATCGGTACACGACAAAAAATTTGATGCTGGGTCGTCTTGTCCCGAAACGAGCTCCCGCAAACCCTATAAGCCTGCGCTTTTAGGGTAAGCCACGTCCAAGACTGATCGCTTCTTCAAAACATCACCATGTGACACTGGGAGCCTGCAAAAACTAACACAAACTAAAATCAAAGGGCCTTGACACATACCACACTCCTCTGATGACACCTTTCATAGTTTGTAAACTGCCTACCCTGTATACTTCAAAAATGCATCCGCCGAGTAATCAGCTGTTCGTTGAAGTTGAAAAACAAAAGGCAAGTGAACGAGCAGCTTGTGTGTGTGATAACTAAAACGTTAATTCCTCGATTTTGTTCCGCATTTGGACACAACAACACAACAATATCTAAGCGTGCCTCCCCCCCCCCCCTCCCCCTTTATGTCCTGCAAAACAGCAGTGCATTTCGCATCTAGTTGGGTCTGGTGAGTCCTACAAATGTCTTCAGCATTTCCAAAGCTGCTCCGGATTTTTTCCACTCTAGAATGAGCTACTCTGTTTCTTCCCACTTGCATTTATTATTCCATGGTTTCATTAACTTTCCTTGGCTCTTGCTATAAGGCGTGAGTGGGCACATATTTAACGATTCGAAGCCTTGCATTCTGCTTAACATTTTCGCGTAGCTTATGTTCCCATAAAAGGCACAAGTAGTTGTCAAATAGTGGGTAATGAAATCCCTGAAACATATTTTTCAGCGAAATGAGGGCGCATTTGCAGTTCGCACTGCAAAACAAAACCAACCTCTCACTGTGCTAGTACCAGGCAACAATAGAATTCACTTGTGCCTGATGTTTTCGGAGGTAACAGTGGTGATATACTGCTGCTGTCGCCAATGTTCATAACAGCGGCCAGGAAGCGCACAGAACTACATCCCCGGATAACGTTTGTTGGCGTTCGAGCACTCTACCAAGCCGCAGCTGTTTTTTGAAGTGCCCTTCCCCACTTCACAATAACAAGTTATTTAGTGAGTGGAAAGGCAAAATGAAGCGCAAGAGAACCAAAACACTCCATGAGCCCCTATCAGCCACGCAGCACTCATCCCGTAAATGTCGTGGAGAAGCAGTGGCAGGTGGCGCAGCCACTACGAAGCTCGAGGCATACATACTAGAGGAAAATCTGTCGCTGCGATTGCATGCACCATCATAGCAGCTAGAAACGTTCCTATCCTAGTTGGCTTGTCAAGTCACATTAAACAATCATTTCCAACTACATTGTGTTTTTTCGTAGTGCCTTTTCAGACTTTTGTGCCTGTTCATGAGCCATGCCAAGGATAAGCGGAATGTTCCTACCCGGTACATGGCTCGCCTAAAGACTAGTGCCAGATTTCCCTCCAGTGTATAGTAGTGTGAAGCTACACGGTTGATAACAGGTTTAGCTAGCTCAACTTTACTAAATACAGCACAGGCTGAAGCCCAGCTAGTCTGTAGAGAACCACTGCTGAAACCAACACAGGAAACCAACCCAGCTCGGCTTGAAAAACAGCGTGAAAAACTTGGGAAAAGTAGAGGACGACTGCACACTCTACAAGGTGTGACTGCTATCCAAAACTTAATGAAACAGGCATCTTGAAACGGTAACGAGACGCCTGATTCCGCGAAATATACGAGGCCTCGACAATTGGCATTAGGGCGGATGATTGCGAGAGTTCACCTTCGCTGGCACTCCTTCAGTGGGGGATAGTGTATCTTGGCAGTTAAAGAGAAAGAATTTTGCGGTTTTTCCCGATAATAGATGAGTTCCCTTTATGTAGTTGCTGATTTTTAGCTCTTGCACCTCTCTTAGGTTCTCCTCCTCCTCGCAATGTCACAAGATTATGGTGGTGTGTTCCTCTTTATGTTGTCAAATCCAATAAAATTTTCCTTGGTTGTTCGTCAGCGCTTGTGGTTGTCTTCTACTTCATCCAAGTTTTCTGTGCTGCTTTTCGAGCAATGTGTACCAACTAGGCCACCGTCAAGCTTTAGATAGGGTGACCAGATGTCACATTTGGTAGGGACAGTCCCTCTTTGAGGTCCGCTTCTGCCGTCCAGACTTTTAAGTGCGAATGCACTTTATAAGCGACCCCAAACCTTCCACCGCCGGCGGCGGCGGCGGCGGCGGCGGCGTCCGCAGTCCTCCTCTCCCTAGCCACGGCATGGAGCGGAGAGGAGCGTCGGTGGCAACGGCGCGGTGACTTCACTTCACCATGTGACCGCGCTCGCTCCGCCTCCTCGCCGTGGCTGCGCGGGTGCGCGCCGCTCCCCGCACCGCTCCTCGCGCCGTGACGTCATGGTATGACGTCACAGCGCGCCTCCTCTCCCCAGCAGCTGCCGCGCGCCTCTCTCTCCACCGTGACGTCACACTCTCTCCTCTCCCCCTCGCTCGGGCCTTGCAGCTGCCGTGCGCCGCTTGTCCCCTCTCCCCCTTGCGTCGGCCTCCTCTCTCAGCCACCTGGCTCGGCGCGCTCGGCGCAGCGTTTACCCCCCTTATTATTGCAGCTGATAAACTGCCAGACCCTCCGTGGGTAGCGCGCTCGAGCGCTGCTCCACGGGCGAATGCAATGCCAACCGGATTTTTCAACTTTACTCCCCCTCATAGCATCACCCCGTGCCTTCGCACTTAACCATGTTCACCCTCGGGGAAATGCTTGGGAGTTTTTTGTCCCAGTAAACAATCATGTCCCGTTTTTACGGTACTGCATAGTTTCGAAATTGGCGCCAAGCAAGTTGATCAAACCAAAAGTGTGCCAACTCGCGACAAGTATATTTTACAAAATTTACCTTTAAGCACATTAAGAGCTATTTTCCAAGAGAGAAAAATTTTAACTGATTCTTATCGAAGAACGCTTCGAAGTTTCTTGCCGAAGACGACTTTGAGGAGGCATTATTCCACCAGTGGACCATTGTTAAGCAAAGCATTGAAAAGAAAATAGAAGATTGGAAGTCTTCAGCTACTTCTGTCTCTGAGACATGACAACAGGGGATGCACGCCGGAACCACGGCTCTAGCGGAACGCGTTTTTTTCTATTTTGAACTGGACGAGGACATCAACTTTCTGTTAACATTGCATGCAATGCTACTTGTTACTTGTGCAATGTTAACTGTGCGGCTGAACTTTTGTACAAGTGCAAAGAATTTTACAACCGAGCCTTGTGGGACAACGTCCTGCTTAAAAAAATTAAATCGTCGGCAAAATACACCAACTAAGGACTTCGAGCGGGACCTTCAAAATGAACACACGTAATTGAACTGTGAGTGGGATTGTTCCCTCGGCCTGAGTCAGGCCTTAGTTCAAAATGTAACGCTTTAAGTAAGGCCTGTACTACCCCTAAAATGTTTTCTCACAACCTCAACATTTTGTCTTTTGTATGCACCGCCCCACCTGGTGTGTCCTGTTTTCTACCTCCCGGAATATGGTCACCCTAGCTTTAGTGCAACCTACCTTCTCCAAGCCCAGTACACCTACACAAATGCAGCTTAATAAATGATTCTAAGGGTTGAAAGAGAAGGTTCTCAGTGATCCACCAAGACTCACTGTATTTTATCTATTTGCCCATTTGCTCTTTAGAATCGGTTGATAGACTGGATTTGGGTGCGCCTCTTCTCGTTCGCTTCATTTTTCATCACAAAGATTTTCTTGCTAGGAATCAGTAACAACTGGTCCGAATCGGTCTCAACTAGCCTTTTTCCCTTGCCTACTTCTGCTCAGATCCGGTGCACTTTTAGCGTCCGTTTGCTAATTAAATGCCAGACTGGATTTGTGTGCTACCATTCTCGTCTGCGTTGTTCTTTGTCATAGTTTCCCATTTGCGATAAGTCCCAACTGGCCTGATAAGTCCCAACTGGCCTGATACCAACTAGCCCGCCAACCAGCCCGCACTAGTTTTAACTAGCCCACCTCCCTTGCCAACTGTTTCTCAGATCCGGTGCGCTTTTGGAATTCGTTTGCTATTTAGAACTGATCATCAGACTGAATTTGGATGCATCTCTTCTCATCTGCTTTGTTCTGTCACGCAGTTTCCCATTTGTAATATTTACCCACTAGCTTAAATCAGTCCCAATTATCCTCCCAAATGGCCTGAATCTGTCCCAAATAGCTTTTCAACTGGTCTAAACTAGCCCTACAACTGGCCCAAACTATGGTCTACTTGTCCCCCAACTGGCCCAGATTACCTAGTTCTAACTAACTCCCCACTGCCCCAAACTAGTCCCAACCAGCCCCCAAACTGTTCAAAACTAGTCCAAAAGTAGCTCTCCAGCCAATTCAAACCGGTCCGAACAAGCCCAACATCTCTGCCCACCCAGACCCAATGTACACTTTTGGTGCCGCACCTCTCGCTCAAACACTGGTGCTGGGCCATCCGCTCATCGTACACCAGGGCAGTGCGGTGCGGGGGCAGCCTCAGGTCTGTACTGGAGCGGAGGTCTTCCCACCTGTTGCTCCAGGGAGGCCCGCTCCTCCTCAGAGTGCTCGTAGTAGCAGGCCCGTGTCGGAAACTGGTCCGGTCGTTGGACGCCCAACTGGCCCCGGTACTCCGAACGTGGTGCGTGGTCTCGCACCCCCGATCCGTCGGTTGCGGTCTTGGATCCTGGAACGTCTGACCTGAAGGTCCCTTGGAAGCTGAGGCTCTTCCAGTGGTGGCGGAGCACTGACACGCAGTTCAGCAGGGTCTCCGTGACGCTGCGCATGGCATGAATCGTGAGCTTAAAAAACATTCGTCGGAAAAAAAAAGATTGCGCAAAAGTACAACAGTAAAAGCTCATTAATTGAGCCTTCGTTAATCCGGAAATTCAGATACAGTCCAGCCCGCTTATAATGAACACATTGGGAAACGAAAATCAGTTCGCTATATCCGTTTTTCAGTATCCATGCATACAAATGGTAATGGGAAACGAAGATTTGTTTGTTATAGCCAGGATTTCATTAAAACCGGGTTTGCTATAAGTGGGCTATACCGCACTTGAAAATGTACATTGTTTTATGGCCGCGGTTCTTCGTTATTTCGGCGCAAAATTACGCACCCACCTCTTAAAGGGACACTGAAGTGATGTAAACATTGCGGGATTACTAGCACAAATTGTAGCCCGGGGTCCCCAGGCCATGTTTCGACCACTCTGGGCGCATTTACGCGATTTTATTTAGTAGAAAAATTAATTCGAAAATGCTGTCCTCCTCTCTTTACGCTCGCCCATTTTCTGTGGCGTTTTCGTGTGATGTCAGGAGGGCCGAGCTCGCAATTGGCTGCGCTACTGCACGGCTCCCCGGCCTTCAGACAGAGTCAGTTGGCCCAGCGTTTCGTCCGCCGGCCGCCGACGGGTCGTCGCAATTCGTTCGCTCAGTTGAAACGAAGCCAGGACACGTTTGTGAATGGAAGAATGTGCCTTTCTTTACTTGGTTAGTTTGTACACTGTATCTAGCTCCAAGTCAAGGTCGCTTCACACAAGCGCTGCACAAGCGCACATGCGACGCTTCGCTGACTGGTACGCCAGTAGGAAAATATAAGGCCTCTTGAAGGCGGGAGAAGAGTCAGCGAAGTCAATATAGGTACTAAGGAAATAAAATCAACTGATATTTTTACCGTGCAGCGTAAAACTAGGGTGCGGGAAGCACTTTTTTACGCTGGGCGAACAACCACAGCGGTCAGCAGCACGACTACGCATCTGCGAACGCTTTTCCGTCTACGAAATGCAATTGCTAGACGTGAGCTACGTGGAAACTCGGGGTACGCTTACTGCACGAGCGCAATACAACAAATAGTCACCCTAAGCTGCTTGAAATGCCAAAACTAAATAAAAGTGTAAACGTGTTGTACAATATATACCTTATATTACCAAGGTCGGCTGAGCCGGTCTCGTGGCCTAGTGGTCTGGGGCACTAGGTGTGTTGTCGCAAGTGTTCTGCAAGTCACGAGTTCGAGTCCCCACGGGTACGTGCTTTTTTTTTTTTGTAAGTTTTCTACATTGAGTTCACCTTTTTTTTGGGCCGCAACGTTCATGGCTCCACGAACTAGTTCACAGAACGCGCGCAGGCTGGCACTGGCGCGCTAGCGAGTTCTCGTTGGCGTGCTGTTGCCATAAGCACCGACTGCTTGCGGGCAGTGGGCACAGGCCAGAATGAACAGACCCTTGGCCTGGTGCGAACACACTTTTTACGGTACAGGCATGAGTGAGGCAAGCTCCAAATATGGAGGAAAAGCGCATGACATTTGGGCGTCTGCGGGTACGCGGAGGGCGTCCATGCACTGCGTAGGCCTCGGCTAGTGAATGCTACGATTCCAAGCCGTCCTGGGAGGCTTATCTTTATGCATTTTCACAGCTGACAACATGGCAGAAGCGCGGTACGATGATTACTGAGTTATTGAGAATGCCCATCCAACAACGCCACCAGTTGTGTTTTACAGAACCGAAACCGAAACCGAAACTTGTTTGGTTGCTCACCTTGGGCATCGTCCAATCACGGTGCCCGCTCCTCCTAACGTCACAGCTTTAGTTGGTGCGGCCGCCGCAAACCGCGCATGGTAGTTTTTCTTATTTCGCGCTTTGTAAAATAATTACCGATTTGTCAACCGGATAAATGATGAAAAGTGTGCTAATTTGAGCCAGTCTACGCAGTCCAAGCAAAAACGGGGGCTTGACAAATTCACTTCAGTGTCCCTTTAATTCCGGCCAACGCCTTCCCGAAACGTGTGCCGCAACGCGCCTTCTTTGCTCCCCGGCTCTATACCCATTGTGGTGGGGAGGATGCAAGCGTACATTGCGGCCACTAAACAGCTACAGCACCGGAAGAGAGGTACGACGACGAAGCATTCGTTAATCTGTTCCCCACCGAAGTTCAGCTTGCTGATTGTGTTGCCACTGACAATGGTGTTGTCATCGCCGGCCTGATAAGCAATGATGCGATCATCTGTGTGGTGGATGAGGCATCCATACTCCCGACGGGTCGTACTGCAAAAAAGCTACGGATGCTCTTGTTGTTCTGGAACAGTTCCACTATGATACTCCATGCAACACTCTGGCTCTGCACAGATTGTAGTACGTCCGAAAACTTGTTCTTTTCACCCAGCTATCCGCCAAAAGACAAACTACCATCACCGACTTCTTTACGTTGCAAAGGTAAGCATAAAAGAATTGTAGGTGGGCGTTTTCTGTCATTCATTCGATAATTCGACATTCGGATAATTTGTACATTTTTCTACTCCATAGAGACCCGAATTCGCTTTCACTGTAGTTAACTCATAGATGGGAATGCAACGACATTGGGATTTGTTGCGGCTGATACCCTCCACGATTGATGGCACTCCAGGTATAAAGTAGTACACAGAGTTGAATGCTGTTTCAGTTCAGGGAAATGCACAATTAACTATACAGAAGAGAAAATGTGCAGACTCTGACAGTCTGTCCCTTCCGAGCCAGAATCCATGGCATGTGCCACACCATTCCAGGTGAGTTGCCCTTTTAGTGTCGTTCAAAGTAGTTGCACCCCAGGCATGGTGGAAATTCTGTTGCGCTACTAGTGGTCTTACTAAAATCCTCGTCCGAAAAATGCAACAAGCAGTCGAAGGGCTCTTTCCTTCACAGCATATAAACATGGTGCACTACCCCTTTTTCCCCTCTTTGCCTGTCCATAGCCCTACGCCAATTCCTTTTCCTGAGGCACAGTTCACTGGACTATTGGCGCCACCTGGTCCAGTATTAAAAAACAAATTTTTGGGCGAAGCTCCCAAAACGAAACCAAACACTCATGTCAAAACAACTGATTACATTACTACAGCACGAAGCGAACAAGGCCTGGGCTTAATTGATTTAATATTGCACGCTATTACAAACATACCCTCAAGCACGCAATAACGGGGGATAGTTGGTTATTTGAGATGTAGCGAGGGCTCTTTCAGTTGTCTTTTTCTTGTCCCCCCGTTTCTGTTGCAAGTGGCGTGCCACCAAGTCTTTCATGCCAAACAGTGGAAGGCATCATTGGGAACTTGCTTTTCTAATTCACGATGGCTGGTATCTTTTTTTAAGAACAATTGTTTTGATTAAGACCTTGTGCTCGCATGCTTTGGGATTCCCCAAATGAACGGCTGTGCTTCGGCACTACTGTCTACTGTGTTCTCGTATCGGCGAACCTCGCTGGGCTGCCGTAGGCTTGGGAGCCCGCATGGTTGACACGCCGGGAGCTAGCGTGGGGGCCTACCCCAGAGTGCTGGCAAGGTCCCCGAGGAACCCCTCGTATCCCACAAAAGTAACAAACTAAAGGCACATTCTTCCAGGCACAAACATGTTGTGGCTTAGTTTTAATTGAACGAACGAATTGCGACAACCCACCAGCGGCCGGCCGACTAAACGCTGGCCCGACTGATTCTGTCAGAGGGTCGGCGAGCCGTGCAGTAGCGCAATCAAGCCATGCCATCTCGTTTTGACGTCATACGAAGTGTCTAGGAAATCGGCAAAGAGGATGCAGAGAACGAGACAGAACTTTCGAATGACTTTTTATCTTGAATAAAGTCTCGTAAATGCAGGGAGAGTGGTCGAAACATGGCCCAAAAACTCCAGACTACAATTTGCGCTCGTAATCCCGAAATGTTTACACATCACTTCAGTGTCCCTTTAAGAAACAGGAACGTCGCCTGGCAATGACCGAAATTCAATCGCCTTCAGACTTTATTCGCAGCGAAAAAAGCATAAATGTGGCCAATCTTTTTTTTTACCGATGACTGCGTGTCTCAGTAACTACTGAGACACATGGTCATCTGGCATAGCCGAATCTGGCAAGCCCTCGAACCAGCCCAATGAAAGGCATAAAAAGAGAAAACCACACCTGTCACTGACGTTACCCAGGGGCTGAGGCAACGCTGGGCAGGCGTCTCCCAGCAAAGTGCGCAGCGTCAGCGCGACACCCTCGGCCAACGAAGGCACGCAGTAGCCGCCCTGCACATTCCACCACAACAATCACACCCGGCACTTTTTAGAACTGCGCGCCTTTAACTCTTTCGTTACCGCGGGAAATTGACCAATTTTGAAGGGTCTAACAAAACATTTTTTTTGTGCTATACATATTGGTTAGGCACACATTGCAGTGACATACGATGCACATTATTCCACGCGCTTTCAAACGACACCAGTTTTATTAATGTTTTCCTAAATAATGATTCCAAAAAAAATGATCGAATTCGAAATTTTTCTCCGCGCGTCGAAGAAAAAAGAAAAAAGTAAGTTGTGTATAATAAACCACGTGTAGTAGAAAAAATTTAGAATATACATTTTGTAGGTAGACATTTCAAAAACCCGTCCTAGAAAAAAAAATTGAGTTGCGCAGTACAATTTGTCAGATATAAAAGAAAATGTCAGCCCACGTGGTGCCCATGCCATGTGGTGAAGCCCAACCTCTATTTCAAGTTTTGCTATTTTGGATAGTTCTCTAGAAGAAATCTGGTGGTTTGACATTATAAAAGGCCCAAATTAGCCTCCACGTGATGTAAAAACACCTTGTCAATGATTATGACCGGCACAATATTGAAGGCAAGCAAGCGATGTGAAAAAATCCGCTTGGAGTTGAGAACCAAATTCTTTGGTGGATGCTTGTTGACGTTCTGATGATCGCTCATTAGTCAGAACTTTCACTTGCGTTTTATTATCATGTTCTGACTCACTATGGTGGCCCTGCTTGCAGGAATAAGGTACGATGCGCTAGAATCATGCCCAGCAAGCTTTCACCAAGCAGCTGTCGGGCTGTGAAGCGAGTTCAGCACTACGAGCCTACTACATTGCAGCGCCACCTAACAATTTCGAAAAGACACAAATACATGGCTGTTGGAGACTTTGTTAGAATAAACAGTACTACTAAGAAGCGACACTAGACTTCCGGAAATACCCTCGTATGAAACCGAAACTGGCCGGTGAACAGCTGGCGGTGTTCAAGGCCAATTGGAAGCGTTCTCCTCGTCTGAACTGATACGCGACGACTTGGTGTTATCGTTTGACTTTCAGCGCAACCTCTTATCGCAGAAGCAAGGCGTAGATAAAGTGGAAGCGCGAGCGGCATGCTTGTTTTGAGGAGCAGTAGCGGGCAACGAAGGCACCATGGCAAATGAGCTTGTAGTTGGGTAACTGCGTAGTAGTGCCAAATATGAATTTCGCAATGTGAAAACGAAACCGAAACTGCTGGAAACTGGTTGAAACTGTCAGGCACACTTGCTAGACATGCGGGGGACCATCAGAAATAAGCTTTGGGAGAATAAAGCTGCCCTTTGTCTGAACCAAAGATCATTAGTGAACAGCTGGGGCCATTTTCAAGTAATTATCACCTCTCAACGCTGTCGGATTACAAAGCTGACCCCATTATTTGGTATTTGACTTGCCAGGAGCCTTTTGACAAAAAAAATATTATGGTAATGCAGCCTAACCACGACCTGCATCCTTTTTTCTCAAGTGCAGCAGCCACGCCCCCTTCGTCAAAAACACGCGCACCTCAGCTCGCAAAAAACGCCGCCAAAAATCTCAATGTCGCTGGAGCGGGAAAATTTAAACTGATTCTAAAAGGGCAATGCCTAGACTAATCACTGGCTGCATTAGGTGTGCGAGAAACGACTACAACATGTCGAAATAGGCAATATAAATCATCGATCACCGATGATCGATTTGAATAGGCGTGGTAACGAAAGAGTTAACCTAGGTTGCTTCTCGGAATGGGAACACCTAGCTGTGGAAATTCCCACTTTTGAGTGATAAAAGACAAGCTCACCACACTGAAAGGGTAGAAATGATTAGTGACAATTACAACACTCTCTAAAGCAGACTTCGAGTGACACTGCTTAGGTGTTCTCATTTCGTAACATACAGTTGAGTCTACTTATAACGATACTGTGTACAACAATAGATCGGATATAATGATGAACAACTATGCACTGTCCACTTTTGTATGTGTTCTATTGTAAAATAAACCGCTTCTTACAATGCTCCAGTGCCACGATATCAGATATAACGATTGAATCCGGTTAAAGTGTGCACCGAAAATTCAAGCTGCCGCTGGCTCTCCGCGCCGACGGCATGTGCCATGATCTGCAATGCTCCTCGTATCCCTTCCACTTCTCAGAAAATGAGTCCACTGCACCACTTACGAGGAAGCGAGAGTACAGGGAAAGCAGTTTTCCTTCCAAACTCCCCTCTTGTTGCAAGCGCTTTGGCGGCATCGTCCACCCACCCACTCGCTCGCACGTTCACTTGTGTCACGTGCGCACTGCTTTGTATTTGACTGGGTGCCTCTTCAACTGCCTCTGTTTTTCTGCGGAAGGGATGTCAGGGCCGATGTTTTGGAACCGTCCCAGTGCCTCACTGAAGATTGATGATTGATTGTGGGGCTTATCGCGCCGACGCAACGCAGGCGATGAGGCGCGCCGTAGTGGAGGGCTCCGGATTAATTTTGACCACCTGTGGATCTTTATTGTGCGCCGAAATCTCGTACACACGGGCGTTTTTGCTTTTCGCCTCCATCAGAAAAGCGACCGCCGCGGCCGGGAAACGAACCCGCGACCTCGTGCTCAGCAGCGCAACGCCTTAGCCACTGAGCCACCGCGGCGGGTGCCTCACTGAAGAGGCGATCGTTGTGCGCACAAGCGCTGTGGACAGCAGGGACAGTGATAGCTGGACAATGCGGTTGCGCAGTCTACTCAGGTACGGTCTTCACAGGAGGCCTAACACAATATATCCCCTCAAGGAACTCGTTTTCGCTGAGGACCTTTCGCTGAGCTAGGGGAAGCACCTACAGATGCGCATGAACAAGATGTGTGCCAGCTTCGTGTGAAGGAAACAAAGCACACAGACCATGATATCTTTTCTGCAAATAAGTAGTAGTACGACCTTGCTTGCATGTGAATAAAATGTTTTGATCTGTTTTGTCTTTTTTTTTTTTGTGGAACCTGCTTGTAACAATTATTAGTTATAATGACGGGTTTTCCTCAGCACTTGGATATTGTTATTAGTGGACTAGACTGTATCACGAAGTGAAGAATTAGCGAGCCGCGCATGGATGTACTGTTAGAGACCACTCCAGCATCATCTCCTCGTGCTCACGCATCACTGTGTTTCCAATCAGTGTATTGATGTACGTGTTCACCACACACCTTACCGATAAAATGATCAGCAAATGTACTACGCCGCATATTACTTTTAGTGGTCACCGCTGCCGGGCACAGAGTGTACAAGGCTCCACTGCGCAATTTTCCGCTAACAGATTGCGTGAAACAACACGGGTGAGAAGGAAGAACCACGTTGAACGAAGTGCAGACTGCGAGTGATTTCAGTGCACGTATAAAAAAATGCATTTATATATAACAATGTGTAAAACGTATGTTTAAAGGTGTGTGAAAAAGGAACAAGCCCATCGTGCCTAACAAAGGAAACGGTAGACGAAAAAGTTATAGCAACAACTTACGAAGCAGTGCTTCTCTGCTGCTGAGGCTTACAGATAGTATGCTGACGTGATGTGTGTTCCTTTCCTCTTATCATTGTAGTTTGGCGTATTTCTCGGAAACAAGTTCCTTCTAAAAATTTACCCTCCCTTCCTAAAGGAAGTTTAGAGAAGTGCGAAAGCTAAAAGCGCATTCAGCCTTCACTGAAAGTGCGTCCCCTCTACTGTCAAACCTTCAAAAACTGAAACCGCAAATGAAGAACAAACCCACACGACCATTTTTTCCATGCAACCGCATGTGACCATAAGTAAGCTCATCTAGGAATGACCTAAGTGTATATCGGTATGTGGTTTATGAGATACAGGAGCCGACCGTTTTTTTCGGACTCCAAAAATTCAGACTTTTTTTTTGTTGTTGCTGGATATTCTGCACTTTCCCGAGGAACTAAACGTTGTCCCAAAGGAGTAATATATATGAACAACGGATATTTTGGACAAAATAAAGCCAGAAGTTCGATTTTCCGCACAAAATTTTCCGCGACAGAGCCACGGTGCGACTCCAGGGCAACGCCATTTTGAATCCTAAGCCACCTGGGTAGTTTCGGATTGGATGGGGATTGACTGGACTCCCTCCGGGGTAACAAACTTCAATCTTGGAGGCCATAATTTTGCGTGTAGTTTGCGGCGGAAGCAATCTGGAAAGCTGGAAATGGGTCATACTAGGTGGCCGGTTTTTTTTGGACACCCAATTTTTTAGGCACCTGGTGACACTGACTATAAGCAACATCATCATCAAGTTTGTCCCGTGTCAAGCACGTACATGTTGTTCTCTTACTTGATCGGTAGCCATTGTGGTGACTGTGGTTCACGAGGTTCACCCCATTCCTCACACGAACAAGCATTTTAAGGCAAGGAACCATTTGCCACTTCTTCAGTCCTATTTAAATGAAATAACGGTCATTTTTGCGACTCTCGGACTTTTCGGACTGATCTTTTATTAGGGCTACTTTTTGTTCCCCTCCAGGTTCGAAAAATTGGTCGGCTACTGTATACTGTTGTAATCCTTCTTCCTGATCGATGCGTGTATTGTCTTATCTAGAAGTATTTTGACACAATAAAAGCCTCGTCTGACGCACGCGCCGTGTGTCCAGAGTTCTTACCAGAACTTTTTAGATGCGACGCTCAGAGCATCTCTTGTCGGCTGCCCTGTCCTTCCTGCGTGCGTCCGTTGTTATCCGCAGCCACTCTCCCCCTCTCCTCTCCGATAGCGAACACTCTCTCGCGAGGGGCGTTGGATTGGATTCAATTGGCTTGGCTTGGATTGGATTAGAGTGGATTGTGTTGCGTCATAGCCGCAGCACTCTCTCCGCGGTCTCCTCTCCTTCGGGCGCGCTGCGCATATAACCAGTGTGCTGCTCTCCGGCGGCCTTTCGGTCGACGGTTGCTCTCCGCTTGCGCTTAAACCCCCCTCAGCGTCGCATCACACCAGGGTTCCCGCGAGGGGAGGTGGGCGTAACTTTTGATCAACCGACTGGTCTATGAGTAAATGCATTAGTTTTTTGACAGGACGCCATTGGTATTACACAAAAAGTAGGGGTGTGCGAATATTCGAAAATTTCGAATGATACTCGAATATTAAATATGTCATATTAGCATTCGCTTCGAAAACTATGCATTCGAAACATTTCGAATATTCGAAAGGGTTCGAATAATCGGCTATTATCGAATATTTGGATTGATTTGAATGGGGGGACGCGGCTTTCAACTTCATAAAAAATGACAAAACATCGTATTTTTGAAAGGAACATATTCGGTATCTATATTTTTTATCCTGTGCGTTTGGGAAGTTTTCCCTCCTAAAACCATCGCAAAGTGGCATAAAAATGTTTTTCCTGGCTGCAGCTGTGAAAATGTCAGCGCAAAAGGGCGAAAAAACGGCAATTTTCGGAGCGCTGTATCTCCGCAACGGTGCCAGTGGGCGCGGCCATTTTGGTACCATTGGATCGGCCAAGCGATCCTCTTTCCGGTACCAGCCATTTTTTTTATCTTCGTTAATTCATATGCACGAACGGCAAAAAACTACAGAAGCTCAAACGAAGCCAGCAATAAATTCAGAATTATCATCAAAATCCACAAAGAAATAAAAAAAGTTGGTTTTGAAAGCCACGTCCCCCCTTAATTATTTGATATTCGATTCGATATTCGAAGATAGATATTCGTATTCGATTCGTATTCGAAAAATTTGATATTCGAACACCCCTAACAAAAAGCTTTCACTTTAAGATAAAGTGGCTTGATCGATGTAAAACAGTCACTCACCTCTAAGACGACACAGACCCGGCCTCCTGCCAAGCCCATAAGCGGGTGAAGGAGGTGGGCGTACGCAGCTGGCGATAGCCGCATCAGGCCCTGCAACAGCATCCCACAGAGGAACAAGTGGAGAGAGATGGCGGCACGAGACTGGAGTCGCACCAAATTTCCATGAAGCAAACCTAAGTACAGTGTAACTCAAATGAAACAGTACTAAAAAAAGAACACAGACTGTTTGCTGCAGTCAGTTACACAGGATTCATGCCAGTTTATACGATACTTCAAAGGTTCTCAAGGACTTTCAAGGCTGTGTGTGTGGATTTCCAAGGACCAAGTTGTCCGTTAGAAGTCTAAATAAGACCGACGTTCAGGGGGTGATGGGGGCCTGAAGTGACGAGAAATTGTCGAAGAATGAGAACGTCACTGGAGCCAATCTTTCAACAAGAGGACTTAAATTCAGAAGGTCCCTCACGACTTTTCGTTCCTTTGACATTTTATCATAATTGTCTATTACAGTTCCACAGATAAGCTGTTTCAGTGTGTTACAAAATGTGTTTTAATGGCTAAAAACGACCAACCAAACAACAAACACTACCCCAGTCTTCACATAGCCTCATGTTGATTTTACGCTTAAAAAAAAAAAAATAAAAAATAAGGTGGTACCATTGTGTGCTGCAATGTGTGCAGTCAAAACATAACTTGCTAAGAAGCAAAAATTGCGCACTTGGTTTATAAGGACTGCACCTTTTAATGACTCAATGTACAAGACAATTTATTTCACCAAGAAGGCACTGACTGCTGTGTACAGCATAGAAGAGGTACGTATAGCATGTAAAGTATAGTACAGCCGGTACATATACAAGCACTCACCTCTGGACAGCCAAGTGCCGCATCGTAGCCGGACGAAATCAGCACCAGCTCAGGTTGAAACTGCATTGAGGATGGTTCGGGACGACCTAAATGTGCTAGTTCGTCCGTCTCCCTCAAAAAGCCAAGGAGAAGTAAAAAAGGTAGGCAGTTCAACAGCTCTTATATTTTGATGAAAATCAAACTACTGGGTGTTATGATGAATGCTGCACATGCTTATACATCAGCATGGGCTAGTTGTTTAATGAGCATTTCGAGGCCACAGCATAACTGAAACGACGACTATACAGCAGATGACAACACAGGGCCCCTGTAGTCTCCTTCACTTGTTTCTATGGTGTTCTTCAGCTCAAAATGTGACTGCTTAGTGTAAACTAAGAACTAGCCCATCAATTTATGCTGCTCAAACAGTACAGATTGACGCACATTAGAAGGCAGACTTTTCGATATGCCGTTTGATGGCTGGCTTTGCCGTGTGTCACACTTCCTCTGTACTCTGTTCCAGGTATACTAGGTCATCTTGGTACTTAAATGAGCATACCTCATCTTCTGCTGCAAAAATAGGCTTACCCTGTCTACCCGTTTAACTGGTGCTCTAGTCATCATATCTACTAGACGTCTTAACCCTTTGATACCTAAAACTTTAATTTTTAGCTTAAGATTGTGGAAACATTTTTATGATCTAAAAGAACTTCCGACATAACACATATGAAGTCAGAAAGAAATTTGGTTCATTAGAACGTACACTAAGACACACTGGGCACTGGGAAACACTGGACACTGGCTGCCCATATATCAATTGAACAAGAAGCTACCTTGATCATGATTTATGGCTCAAGTGAGGACAATAACGTAAAGTTTGTATTGCTATCATTTCCAATAACAACGAAATCGCATAATATCGTTTACCTGTCACTAGTATATTGATTTAACGAGCTCTATGTGAGCTGACACATATAAACAAGACCTTTTTTTAGCACACGGAAGTACGTGCTGCCCTTTATTTTCTTTTTTTTTTAATTTTTGAAGGTCTGGGAACCTCTGTCAACAGATGGTGTTAAATGTCGAAAAAACCACAAAGTGCCAGAGAAAAAATATTGTTGGAGTTGTTGTTCCTGAGCAACACTGGGCATCAAAGGGTTAAAAAAAAAAGAAGGTGGGGAATAAGGTAGCACCCTGCGGCACACGTTTAAAAATACAACTTGCCTCGTATGCCACTGGTAACAGGAGCTGATGCCAGATGGCCAGGTAGTCTGCATTTCCCAGGCCAACCTGCACACGCAATCCCCATCTTTGTCCACCACTTTAAAGACACTGGTAACAAATCTTCGGTTGAAGCGCCGATTCTCAACAAGAACCTTCGGCGGAGGTCGGTGAAAAAGGACATTGTGTGCACCACGTCAGACAAGCCTGAATTCTTCCAAGGTTGAACTGGATCCCCAAATTAGAGCACAGCATTAAGCATTGCTTCTAGCTCAAGAAACTCTCCCCTATGCCCGACTGCTCTTCAATGCACGAGCCAAAAACAAGACGCACCCACGCATATTGGTTGTTGCAATTTATTAAACGTGACGGAAAATGTAGCACTGGACTGATTAAGAAGTGTCGGTCACATTTCCCCAACAAGGACCAACAAGAGAAGCTAGTGTGAATCCCATCAACAGATAGTTTTTGAAGACACCCACAGAAATAAAGCAAATGGCAGTTTCACTCTTTCGGGACCGCTCCATAGGCCACCGATCACATATGATCGATGGTTTCGCGAGCCTGCAGAATACAAATTTTCGCTCGATGGAGCACCTAGCGAATCTAGGAGATAGTTTGAAAACTGGAGTTTTCTCTTTTGTGAAGTTTCTTTTTTTACCGCCAGGCGGCAACGCGTCAGATATTTTATTCTGACGGGCAGTGGTTTCGAATGTAAACAAACATGGCGTCATACTCGTGCGAGCGCGATAAGAAATCCGCCTCGTCTCGGCTCGCATATCTTCGCCTTCTACTGTGGATTTTAACGATGAGAGTGGCAGTGAAGAGTCGAAATGCGGCTTTAGAGATCGGATTTCAGCTGGAGTGAGGATTCGGGTGTCGATCAGCCTGGAACATCAAATTGCGCTCAAAGGTGGGTGTTGGTTTTGGTTTCAATTGGCTCTGGAGTAGGTATGTGCGCTCGAACTATGTTCTGGCTGGTTTATATTTATTCGCTAGGGTGTTAACTACCTCTAATGGTGATCTCCTGCCACCAGCGCAGAAACGGATCAAGTTTTCGCCGAGACAGGAGCTTGGCGTGCACCTGGGCGACGACGTAACCATGGCCCTAATGCCAAAGGGATCACACACAAAACAGAAAACCAGTTACACCTAGCCGCATCAAACTTTTTCAATGAAGAAACAAAGCATTGTGTTAGATTTTGTATATCCTGAAATAATTTTAGTCTTTTTTAATATTTGTATATTTACGCTTTTTTCTATCTTTTTCTGTAGTTTTTTTTACGAAGTTCTTAGTTTCAGATTTTTTTATGGTTCTATCGTCAGTGTTGAAGTAAAACTTGGTATTGTATGTAAAAGAACATTTAATTAGCTGCATTTTGGTATATGCTAAGGCAGGATGGTGCCTTTGCTTTACGTAAAAAAAAAATTGTACCGAGACCTCCCTTTTTCATCACTTTTCCCGGCGGTCCCGAAAGAGGTAACTCCCCTACAAATTCTCGATACTCACGAAACATTTGTTTTGCCACAGAAACTTGATAGCTGTAAATTTGGCTAACAACAGAATACACTTTGAAGAGGATGTGGAAGCCTCACTTTTGAGCGATAATTCCGCCTCGGCTGTTTTCTAACCTTTTACAGCCGTGCTGCTAGCTGACTGGGTGAGTTGTGCTGCAACACTGCGAAGTGATTGACGCTGAATGATTAACTGACATTGAGAATGAAATAACCTTTCTTTCTTTCTTTTTAGCAGAGTCCTCACGTCTGCACTTTGAACAATCTTGCTATCATCCGAAAATCTCACACTTTTTACTTTCCTTGTGACAGTGTCTTGCTTACAGATCGAACTGCTCTCGCACAAATCCAGTGATTACATCGTGAGAATGCAATTTCGTCTTGTCTTGACTTGGCTGTGGCTTGATGGCGACTCAGCTGCTTTACACGTTCACATTAGCAACCTCCACAACTTTGGCAGTGACAACATGCAGACAGTGCGACGTCAGAAGCGGCTTGAGTTTGGAACGTTACAAACGTACGATTCCGTGACTAGCTTTCGAAAGAACAATTATTATTCGCCTCTAATTCACGAATGTTTAGCTGAAGTGGAGTGGTTCGGAGAAAGGTCATTTGCCTAGACCGAAATTTTGAATTTTCGCGCATGAACTCTCACAAACTAAGAATTAAAATTTAACCTTGCTGCTGCAGAAATGTCATTGAAGTGGTGCTTGTGTCGGGTTGAGCTGACCACAACTGTCTTGCCAAAGCGCAAGCAGTGTTGTGTTTACATCAGTGTAAACTTTGTCCTCTTACCATTTAAAACCACCGCATGGTGGCACCACCTGACAGCCTCTTCAGAATGTGAGGGCGGGGAAAGGTCATGGAAGGAATAGAATATAAAAATAATGAAAAGGGTGTGCAGTGTCTGAAAAACTTTACCACCCCTTCTGAAAGAAAGTTGAGAGAAGCACGAGAGCCAAAAGTGTGCCCCACCTTCGCTGAAAGTGCGTCCAATCAATTGTCAAGCCTTCACAGACTGAAATCACAAACCAAGGACGAACACACGCGACCACTTTTTCACGCACTAAGTAAATGCGTCTACTAACCATCTAAGTGTATACCTGCATGTGGTTTATGAGATAAAGGCGTACTATTGTACCGTATTTACACGATTGTAGGTCGACCCCTATTGTCAAATTTGATAATCCAATGTTGGGGGGTCGACTTAGAATCGAAATCAAACCGTCTACCGCTAGCAACGGCAAGAGGAACGAGAACTCGGGGGTGCTACGAGGTGGGGACCCTCGTTCCCATAATTATGGTCTAAACTAAGAACCGCATGGGGCGTCTTCTGCTCGTGAAAAATGCGCCGCACTGACGCTGCCGCGAATACCACCCGCATGCAGCGCGTTACGCGATCGGCAGCGGCAACATGGCGGCACCATTCGCGAAGAGGTGCGCGTAGCTCCAGCGAC
Organism: Haemaphysalis longicornis; assembly: GCA_013339765.2. Taxonomy (NCBI): domain Eukaryota; kingdom Metazoa; phylum Arthropoda; class Arachnida; order Ixodida; family Ixodidae; genus Haemaphysalis; species Haemaphysalis longicornis. The sequence continues at coordinate 58,985,343 of CM023458.1, forward strand.
CGCTTCTAACCGCTCGCTAAGATATCACTGAAGGCACAAACGAAGACGTTTGTGCAGGAAAGGAGCTGATAATGTGGTCGAAAATTACACTATAAAGCATTATCCGCACCGCTAGGGAAAGCGCCAATCAAATATCCGTCACCGTGATAAGCTTAAACATCTCCGGCGGCGCCAGCCGGCTGTCCCGAGCGCTATCAAACTTCCACCCTGAAGAGCGCGCATCGTCAGGCTCCTCCCGCTGCCGCGCTCAGCGTGCGTTTTACCGAGGTAGAACTGGTAGAATTTAAAAGCAGTAGAAGGTGCCGCACGCACGGAATCGTCGCCGCGGGCGTGAAAAAGTCGCCCGCACAACGCCGACGCGCACGAATCGTGTGCAAAAACGCGTCAAGAAGTGTTTTATTCAACTCTAATAAACAAAATGAGTATTAGCGAATTCCTTGATTCAATGCGCGGCGCTAACGTAGCCCATATCATATCACATTGTTCAGTACACTTCCGAATGCGTTGGTGAGAGGTTAGTCCACGGGTTAGTCGCAAAAGTAAATCGCGCGCGGCCGCTTTCGTCAGCCGCCATGTTGTTTATTTTGGTATCGCGCGGCAGTGGCCGCTGCCGGTTGCTACGATGGTTGTCATCTCGCAGCGAATGTGTTCTTCCCGCTCAACCCATAGCGCATATGGTTATTCCGGGTGCTTATACAGAAGCTTTTCTTTAACATCTACCGCGCATACCGCGAGCGCACGGCTCTTGCGGGAGCATCGATCATTGATGGTAGAGCCGCGGTGTGGGTTGACGGGAGAGCTTCTCTTTGTGCGTGGCTGGCGTGGCGGGGTGGCCTCCGCAATCTGCTGCCGGCGGCGCGCCGCCGGCAGCAAATTGCGGAGGTTATGGTTTGTAATACAATTTTCTAGGCGGCGCTTGCTTTTTTTTTTTTTTTTTTTTTGAGAGATGCAATTTTGGGGGGTCGACCTACATACGAGTCGACTTACAATCGTGTAAATACGGTACTCCTTCTTTATGATCGACGCCTTTATTGTCTTGTCTAGAACCGTCCCCTTTTTGCGATTTTCGAGTAGCCATTTTGACACAATGCAAGCTCGGTTTCATGTGCACGTGCTGTGTGTCCAGAGATCTTACCAGAGCTTTTCGGTCTACCAACTGGTCTACGGGGATATGCATTAGTTTTCTGACAGAACGCCATCAGTCCCACTAAAAAAGGCTTTAAAATTTGCCTGAACCCAAAACAATAGCAAACCTGGGACAACTGCAGAGTAATGGGTTCAGAGGAGACAAATAAAACTACGAGATTCACTTTGGGGTTCTAGGTTTTGCGAAGGACGTTTCAGGTTCCAGAATGCATTTTTTGACTGATTATGAGGTTTGATGCGCTGACACAACGCAGGCGATGAGGCACGCCGTAGTGGAGGGCTCCGGATTAATTTTGACAACCTGGGGATCTCTAATGTGCGCCGAAATCTCGTACACACGGGCGTTTTTGCTTTTCGCCTCCATCAGAAAAGCGGCTGCCACGGCCGGGAATCGAACCTGCGACCTCGTGCTCAGCAGCACAACGCCTTAGCCACTGAGCCGCCACGGCAGGTCCAGAACCCATTTTCATCGATTCGCAAGTGGTCACCTGGTTGAGGGGAACGTTGATGTTGTAGCCCGCTCCGGCGCCCCGGCCCACGTACTGGAAGTCTGACTCCCGGAGCTCAGGCCAGAACTCTCCGTGCTCATACCGGTGAACGGAGAAGTACAGCACCCTGAGTGTGGACGGCGCACATTCATGAAGCCACCGTTTAGGCATGCTTCACACAGCAGCTGAGATTGCATCAAACTCGACCCAACCAAAAACCCGTCCCGCCATTTATCAACCAGCCATCATCGCAACTCAACCACCAAACCAACCGTCATCACAGCTCAAGAACTGAAGTCATTTTGGCAATCGTGGCAACAATTTCATTAAGGCTTGCTGTGCATTCAAAGGAATAACTGAGCAGAGACAGGTTCAGGTCTGGAAAGGTCTCACAAAGGTGGGTGCGGCTTGAGAATGCTGCCAATGTCATTCAAAGAGCTTGGAGGCGTAGCGTGGCCCACAGCGCTCACCGAGGATCATCGTAGAAGGCGTACTGGGTGGCCTGTCCGTGGTGCACGTCCCAGTCCACGATCAGCACCCTGCAAGCAAGACACAGCAATCATCATCATCATCATCATCAGCAGCAGCAGCAGCAGCTGCAGCAGCAGCAGCAGCAGCAGCAGCAGCAGCAGCCCATTTCATGTCCAATGCAGGATGAAGGCCCCTCCCATCGACTCCCAACCGCTCCTATCCCGCGCTGTGCAAATAAAGTCTTCGCCGCAACATCGAGCTAGATTTAGGAGACATTTCACTGCCACAGACACCAGACACACCGGCTTTTTCCCTCAATGGATTGTCACTCACTGCTTTTGCATTAAAAACAATATACTGCCTGCACTGCCACTTTTACACTTCAATGAATGAACTATTCATCTCTTCTTGAGTTACTATGCAACAAGCCTGAGCAAAATGCGAGAAGGAGGAGAAAAAAAAAAAAGAGGAGCAGGAAATGAGAGAGGAGGAGGGGGCACCTTTTGAGCTGGAGGTTGTCCACAGCATGCCTAGCAGCTAAGGCAACGTTGTTGAAGAAGCAGTAGCCGCAGTACTCGTCCCGCATGGCGTGGTGTCCCGGAGGCCGCACCAAGGCCATGCCGTTGCGAACCTGCGTGCACACGCACAGACACTTGTGTCTCAACTGCCTCGATCAACTGTTCAATGTTCAATAGCTGGGTCTGACAGTCTGAAAAACACCTGGCATGAGTGAGTACCCTTGATGAGGTGGCTCGTAACGCGGCAGAACTGAAATGGTGCTACGATGTTTGTGTGTACACGTCTATGGTGCAAGGGCACCTATGTCCAAATACAGTAAAACCTCGTTAAAGAGACACTGTAACAAGAGACACTTGGTTATACGAGACATTTGAACGAAAGCGGTTTCGTTGGTTAGCCATGTTAGCAACATTGCATACAAGAGAGCTTGGTTACAAGAGACACATTTCTTGGGTCCCTTGAGTGTCTCTTGTAACGAGGTTTTACTGTAGCACCAAATCTTGTTAGGCGGTTGTTGAGGTTCTACAACGCTTGCTCTAGCGGAAGAGCCTACAGTGATGCAAAGGATGCATCGGCTGATAACAATGTCTGAACACCAAACAAGAGCACGAGTGATTTTGTGTTTTGTTCCCGCTGAATTGTAACTGTGGCAGCCCCGAACACAAAATAGAGTGCTCGTGCTCAGTGAATGAATGCCCTTGCCCGGCAGGTTACATTAAACGTTGCCTGTGACTGCTACCTGGGTTACTGCCCAATTCTAATTACTGGCCTTAGAGACAGGAGGGTAACAGACGGCATTGATACAGTGCACTTTTCAAGACTAACTTACTGCAACGCAACTGTAAAAGAAATTCCCACACCAGCACTTTTAATTTCAAATTTAAATTTCAAATTTTGGGGTTTAACGCACTGAAGGCTGCACCTGGGCGATGAAGCGCGCAGTAGTGAAGAGCTCGGGAAAAAGTTTGCCCACCTGGGGATCTTTAGCATGTGCCATAATCTCAATGCATGGGCGTTTTTAGGGGTGGAGCCCCATAGAGGCTGGGGCTGTAGGCATCTCATGTAGTCACAGTACTAAAACACCAGGAAACTCGTTTACGCCTCGTGCCAGAACGTAACGCGTACTAAGAAAACACCGGGACACTCGTTTACACCTCGCCCTGGAGTACTTCAGAATGCGTACTAAAAAGACACCGGGACACACGTTCACACCTCGCCCTGGAGTACTTCGGAACGCGTACTAAAAAAACACCGGGACACTCATTTACGCCTTGCCCTGCAGTGCTTCGAAACGAGTACTAAAAAAACACCGAGACACTCGTTTACGCCTTGCCCTGGAGTGCTTCGGAACGCGTACTAAAAAAAACACCGGGACACTCGTTTACACCTCGCGCTGGAGTACTTCGGAACGCGTACTAAAAAAATACCAGGACACTCATTTACGCCTTGCCCTGGAGTGCTTCAGAACACGTACTAAAAAAACACTGAGACACTCAATTACGCCTTGCCCTGGAGTGCTTCGGAACGCGTACTAAAAAAACACCGGGACACTCGTTTACACATTGCGCTGGAGTACTTCGGAATGCGTACTAAAAAAACATCGGGACACTCGTTTACACCTCGCCCTGGTGTACTTCGGAATGCGTACTAAAAAAACACCGAGACACTCATGTACACCTTGCCCTGGAGTGCTTCGGAACACGTACTAAAAAAACACCGAGACACTCATTTACGCCTTGCCCTGGAGTGCTTCGGAACACGTACTAAAAAACACCGAGACACTCGTTTACACCTTGCCCTGGAGTGCTTCGGAATGCGTACTAAAAAAACACCGAGACACTCGTTTACGCCTTGCCCTGGAGTGCTTCGGGACGCGTACTAAAAAACACCGGGACACACGTTCACACCTCGCCCTGGAGTACTTCGGAACGCACACTAAAAAAACACCGAGACACTCGCTTATGCCTTGCCCTGGAGTGCTTCGGAACGGGTACTAAAAAAAACACCGGGACACTCGTTTACGCCTTGCGCTGGAGTACTTCGGAACGCGTACTAAAAAACACCGGGACACTCGTTTACGCCTTGCCCTAGAATGCTTCGGAACGCGTACTAAAAAAACACCGAGACACTCGTTTACGCCTTGCCCTGGAGTGCTTCGGAATGCGTACTAAAAAAAACACCAGGACACTCGTTTACGCCTTGCGCTGGAGTACTTCGGAATGCGTACTAAAAAATACTGGGACACTCGTTTACACCTCGCCCTGGAGTACTTCGGAATGCGTACTAAAAAAACACCGAGACACTCGTTTGCGCCTTGCCCTTCAGTGCTTCGGAACGCGTACTAAAAAAACACCGATACACTCATTTACGCCTTGCCCTGGAGTGCTTCGGAACGCGTACTAAAAAACACCAAGACACTCGTTTACGCCTTGCCCTGGAGTGCTTCGGAACGCGTACTAAAAAAATACCGGGACACTCGTTTACGCCTTGCCCTGGAGTGCTTCGGAACACGTACTAAAAAAACACCGAGAGACTCGTTTACGCCTTGCCCTGGAGTGGTTCGGAATGCGTACTAAAAAAACACCGAGACACTCGTTTACGCCTTGCCCTGAAGTGCTTCGGACTGCGTACTAAAAAAACATTGGGACACTCGTTTACGCCTCGCCCTGGAGTGCTTCGGAATGCGTACTAAAAAAACACCGGGACACACGTTCCCACTTCGCCCTGGAGTACTTCGGAACGCGTACTAAAAAAACACCGGGACACTCGTTTACGCCTTGCCCTGGAGTGCTTCGGAACGCGTACTAAAAAAAACACCGGGACACTCATTTACCCCTCGCGCTGGAGTGCTTCGGAACGCGTACTAAAAAAAACACCGGGACACTCGTTTACCCCTCGCGCTGGAGTGCTTCGGAATGCGTAAAAACACCGAGACACTCGTTTACGCCTTGCCCTGGAGTGCTTCGGAACGTGTACTAAAAAAAAACACCGGGACACTCGTTTACACCTCGCGCTGGAGTACTTCGGAATGAGTACTAAAAAACACCGGGACACCCGTTTACACCTCGCCCTGGAGTACTTCGGAATGCGTACTAAAAAAAAAACACCAGGACACTCGTTTACACCTCGCGCTGGAGGGCTTTGTGCTTCAAAGAGACGAGACATTTACTGCAACGCTGTATACCTCTACCCCCCCAACGGTTTCATCTCCGTCCGCAAAAACGCCAAGGCGCCAGGAATACACTTGTACACTCCATGCTTCACCCCTCCCCAGGCTTCCTGTTAGTGAAGATGGCCCGGGATTTTTGCTTTCACCTCTGTATAAAAGTGACCACCATTGGCGAGATTTAACCCCCGTTCTTGGAATCAGCAACTCAATGGCTCAGCCACTGGGCCACCGCAGTGGGCAGTACTTTCATTTTGATCTTGACAGCAGTGGTGCTTCTATACAGCAAGCATCTACTAAACATGCACGGCGGGGAAGGACCTCAGTAAAATGACCACAACCCTCCAGAAAAGCCGAAATAATCGCAGGAAGAGACTGTTTTCTAAGCGGAAGATCGAAGTTTGGCAGTGTAGGCGGCGTCTACTTGCCTGTCCCTCGACAACGGCCGTGACCAGGTCATGTGTGCAACCCACTGCAAGCAGGGCCAGCTCGTATGTACTCTGTTGGCAAGAAGAAGAAGACGAAAAAAATTCAGCGCCCTTCCACTCCGAGAAGGAGGATGACCAGCAGAGCTGGGCACAGTCCAAGAAGTACATGAAACAAACATGTTTGTAATTTGCGATTGAGCATACTCGCTACTTCACTTAAGCTGAGTGAAACTTGGATGGACTCGAGCTTTATTCTAGTGGACAAACATGGGGCTGTCCATTCCCCTCCCATTGACCGCAGATGGGAATTACACAATATTTACAACTTGACTGTGAACTAACTAGTACCTAAGAAAACTAGTACCTTATTTACTCGCATAATCCTCGCACTTTTTTTTCGGAAAATTCTATGCGAAGTTAGAGGTGCGAGAATAATGCGGGGAAAAAAATCCAGTGCACAGTGTTGCCAATTTGCCTTCTGCCAATCCCGCTAAATGTAGCGGTCGTTATTTGTATATGTAAGCACAGTGTTGCCAACAGCAGCTATTTCTTTTTATTTTATTATTTACAATGTAAGCAGTCTCCGTTGATCAGCGATCATGAAATTGCCGCCTTTGCTTTCTGGCGCGCGCCCTATCTCGTCGTGACTTCTTCGTCGCCTTCAGCTCGTCGTGCTGCCGCCTCCAGTAACGCACGTTGAAGTCGGTGACGCCGAAGTGCCTGCCTGCGGCGCGGTTGCCGTGTTCGATCGCGTACTATATCGCTTTCAATTTGAAAGCGGCAGTGTAGCTGGCGTTTTTCCCCATGGCGAAGCGGCACCAAGCACAAAACAAAGAGATCGGCACCAAGTACAAAACAAAGAGATCAAAAAGTTTTCAAAATGGTAGCGAGCTATCCACCACTGACGCGAGTGACTCACTGACTGCTGCTGCTCAACGACGGGACCACGACGGCGACACGACGACACGACAGCGGGCTGCGCGAACACCGTCTAGTTGCGCACATGCGAAACCGGCTCAAGGACAGTGTGAGTAGCGTGTTAGAGTGCCTGTTAGGGAGCAGCCATGCAGGTTGTTAGGGCGCCTGGATGGCCTTGGATACACAGCGCTCTCCGCCGAACAGAGAGGTGGCGGCGGAGGGCGCGCATTGGAGAGCGCGTGCACCATTCGGGTTTCGCGAGCGGGCAACTTTTGCCGCTGCAAAGTTGGGGGTGCGAGGATTATGCGAGGAACCAAAAAATCCAAGTTTTGGTGGCTCACATTAGGGGTGCGAGGATTAAGTGAGTGCGAGGATTACGCGAGTAAATACGGTATATAAAATGTGTTCAATGTTAGAGGGGTCTTAACGGCTAATTGTCACACAATTTGTTTCGGGATAGTTCTGTTTTGTAGATTATTTAAATACTTTCTTTTTATTTTGCTGGAACTGTAAGGCCAGCTCTTTCAGCAGTACCATTTGCACCATCCTGGTTTTCGATAAGGTTGTTACAAGTTGCATTGTGTCTGATTGAAAAAGGTAACGGCTGCTTGTTACTCCAAGCTTGCTTCATGAAGAGGCAAAGCACTGACCAGCATTTGAAATGACTGGTTTTTCTTTGTTGTTGTTATTTTGTTTTTTGTTCTTGCACTTACAGCAGAGCTGTTATAGGCTAGATTTGGGCAAAAACTGCCCCTGCTGGCAGGATGTGTAGAAAAATTAAAGTCGTTCCACTCAATACGAAAGCTGTCGGAAGTGAAGAGCAGTGATTCGCCATGTAATGGGCTGTAGTGCCGTTATCCACTCACTGCTACCACCCAATGCAATTCAAATTTCCCGCCTTCGCACTGCTCGCGTGCCCCCTGCTCGAAACTGCGCCAGCGGGAGTTCTGTTTTTTTTTGTGCTTGCTTTTCCTTCCGCATATGCCGGCACTGCACTGCCACTTTTTTTCGCTCACTATCGTAAAAACCAACTCAAAGAGCGTTCCTAACTCAATGAACGCGGGCACTGGCGGTTAATTCCGCATATATTTGCCTTAAATGCATCTAGAGTTTTCGTTGCGCTAAACCCAAGGAGATGTGGGGCAAGTGCCAGCGGTTCACAAGTTTCGAACGCTTATGACTATATAAAACGCTTGGCTTTCGAAGCCTCTGTGGGGCGCTGTGACGACAGAACGTAATGTGGCTCTACTTGGGTCCAGTGAGTGAGCTACGACGACAAGCCGAGCCCCTAAAGTGCTCTGCACTTAATAATAACGATTGTTCCACTGCTGGCAGCGTGCTGAAATACTGTAGCAGTAATTCAGTCAGCCCTTACTCTGGAGGTCCAGGTTCAATTCCCATAGCAACTGGATTGCGTTTTTTGTTTACTCTTTCCAGCGGTGGCTATTTTCTGCACTAGACGATGACGACGCTGGTTCTTTACGATATGGGGCACTTGCGGCTTTCAACCTCCATAAGAGTGTGTTAAAATGTTCTTAACCCTTTCACTGTCACTGACGTACCAATACATTTTCGCATTTCCCCTCCGCACTGTCTCCATTGTGCATTCAAAAATTCACGACATAGTGCCAAGCGGTGCTGGACTGTTCGTGCCATGTGTTGAATCTTTCTAGTAGCTCATATTTTCACTCGGTAGCTCTCCAACGACAGTATATTGAAGAGTACGGAGCGACCGCGCCTACCCTTTGTTGCTGGGGTCTTGGTCGCTCCGCGCGCTGTACTCTGTCGGGATGACGGACCATGCGGCATGCGTGGTGCGATTACGGGTGCAAGGGTTGTCGTGCCATCCGTAACGGGTTTCCATGTTTTTTTTTTTATTCTGTTCCCACGTCTGCTACGGTGCGCCGGGTTATCCCAGTGCGCCGTTGCCTCACCAACAGACCGAAACATTACTCAATCGCGGCTCTTGCTTGCTCATTTCTGTGCATTGTGCGGGCTGCTGGAAGTGCTCCCTCCACGCGCACGGTTACTTTCGGATGGCTGGCAGTGTGGGGCCTTTGACAGCAGACAGGAGCGATGGTTCTTCGATTCCGATCCGAATACGAGCTGAGCTCGGATTCGCATACTGAGAGTTTCTCATCCGAGGAACGTTTGCGAGTTCCAGAGTGTCAGATTCTGGTGTTGAAGCCGTGGGGTCGTCGTCCCGGAAGCGTGCACGGAAAACTGAAAACATTTGGAATAAAGGCGATTTCTCACCCACGCTCTTTCCTCCCCATGCATCATGTTCCGGACGCATCATAGTCAAATCACTATGCTCCTTCCCGCATATTCTGGAAACCAAGCCAACCCTGGGGATGCATCCCAGCCAGAAACACCTGACAAGGAAAGGGTTAAAAGTGAAAAAAAAAAAGTGGGGCACTAACCGGATGAATGTAGATTGAGTCGTAGCGCGTGCACATTGCCTCCAGGGCTGCCACGTCCGTCTCGCCACGAGTCTTCTTGAGCCGATCCAAGAGTCCCTTCCTGAGCAAAAAAGCAAGCCACTCAGGCTGCATTTCAGTTTGTCAACAACAGCGCAGGGGAATGGAAAAAAAATCCTAAACGACTTACACGCATAAATACAAACGAAACCACTTATAATGACGCTGTTATAATTGTTATAATTTAAAGCTCCTGCAACTGAAAAAACACAGATTAGATTTTAAAAACTAACTGTCACGGGCAATAAAGCAGCTGGTTACATCATTGACCATACCATAGTAAAAAAACTCACAAGTTTTTAGCTTTGTTTAGTTTTCAAGGAGCTAATTTAGGTTCCTCCGAAGTGTGTCCCCATTGAATGCATTTGGATTCATTGCGTAATAAAGCAGTCAACTAGTACCAAACAGCTGAAGAATGAACAGCAGGCCACGTGGGGGTTTGTGTTTGCATCAGAACATTATCTTTTTCGCCCCTTTAAAGATAGCGAACCCTCACCAGATTTAGCTTTATGACCAATATCATGGCATGACAGTTCCCTCTTACTGCAGACTACATGACATAGCCTTGAGCATTGTCATATGCTGCATATCTTTTATAACCGGTGTCACTATAAGTGAGTTTAACGGTATATGACAAGGTTACAAGGATGGTAACAGAGTTGTCTTGAAGGAAAAGCACCCAAGGAGGACCACAAACAAATGCAAGTCACAACTTCAACAAAGGCCAAATTAATTCAAAGATAACGATTACTGCCGTTCGAACACAAGCCATACACAGTTCCGGACCAAGGAAGCTACGAGAAAGTTACGAGCTTCAAAAACAGGGTTTTTTATTAAAAAAAAATACTGTCACATGTAAAAGCATCACAGCTCGTCCCAAAGAAAAGCGAAGTAACGTAGCTTTATGCACACTGACAGGGTCGCTGTTTCAGGCTATCAGCATTGACATTGCCAGGAATAATAGAATGGGACCAAATGTGGTTGCTGCCCACATTGCTGTCAACTTATGTGCTATGTGGATGCTTGGAATGCACTGCCACCAAGGATTTTAACAAGGCAGTCATGCAGCAAGTTCCAACCACAATTTGTGGCATGCATTCTCTCTTTTCATGCATCTGAATTATTATTCTCTGGAGAGGGAATTAAAGGTTTAAATCTCTCGGATATAACTATGATATCCCTCTGATGCAACATTGAATTTCTGTCATGGAACTATAAGTAGCATGAATTATCAATACTACTACTTTACTTTTTCAGCCAATTTTTTTTAACTCCACTACAAACAACCGCGACTAACCACTGATCTCGGAATGCATTGATCCTCAGTAAAATTGATAATGATCACGCAGTCTCCTACACACGATTGAGGCAGCGTGAAGCTGGGTTCTGCTTTAAAGGAGCCATGAAGAGAAAATACAACTTCGTTTAATTTGAAAGAACTAAAATTCAGTATCTCGCTCAGCTCCATTAGAGCCACAAAAGATGTTTTTTAACGAAAAAAAAGCAAGAAATATTTAAAAACTTTCAAATTTTGCGCCACGGTGACGTGTTATGAGCAAGAATGACGTCACATGGGCCAACAATAAAATATAATTTTCAGTGCGTTAACTGCACATTCGCATTCAATTGAGGCGGTCAAATGGTACTAGAAGCCCCATTACAGACGTCCAGTCATGTGTCGTCGCGGCAGGCCAGTTAGGCGGCCGCCAATCGCACAAACAAGGTTCCGTGACGTCATAGAAAAGTTGCGGGAAATTGGCTAGGGGGTCGCGACTGCTTCAAACGTTTTCTTTAATATCTCCGTTATTTTTTCGAAGATTGCGATGGTATTGGTATCATTGTTATCAGGACCAAGCAGTCTTTTTAATAAACCCAACTTGTATTTAGTCTTCATGGCTCCTTTAATATGTACGTGCCGTCTCACTCAGTATGACCTGGGACGCTCATTGGTGTTCAGGAGGTAATACTGTCAAAATAACGGCTCTCGCCACTACAGTTAATGAGCTTCGATGTGCTCAGCCACTGCACATCTAATGTGTGCTTGATTTTGAGTGCTGGGAACCAAACCTTGTAAAGCCACAAACACTAATGAGCGTAATAGTTCATATTAAGTGCGACAGTACAGCATTTTTAACACTACTTTTTACCTCAATGCCTTGTTTGTACCAATACCCTGCACAACATGAATTCTGTGCTATGACTGCGTAAATTGATTGTTTGAGGATCTGATGGTCCTGACAATTCAAAATGTTTCTCTCACGTGCGCTGCAAGAACTCTCTCACAAAAACCAGACGTGCCTAATGGAGGCTCCTACCGTCCAATAAGTGCCCACTTACTCATGAAGGGGTAGGATTTCCGCTTCATCAGCCATTCGGGCCTGCAGGAGTAAAACAGGTTTAACACATCAGTCACAACACCTCTTACTACAACCTGTAAGTGCTGAACCCGTCATTCCTGTTTTTCTTTTAGGGCTAGAATCTCAACTCCAATTTCTCCTATTCATTATGATCTGGCTTTTTAAGAAAAAAAAGTTATATTTTAAAGTCTACCACGTTGAAGCGTGCAGCAGTGGAGGGCTATGGATTAATTTAGACCACCTGGGATCTTTGATGTGCTCTAATACCTTGACACGTGGGCATTCTTGTTTTTCACATCCACACACATACACACACACAAAAAAAAACAATTACGGCGGCCGTGATGAAAACTGCGTCCTCGTGAGAGCTTTGAAGCAGACCCTATTAGGCGAGCAACTCTAACACAGTAACGATTTGCAACTAAAATGGTTCTGCAAAAGAAATTTGAAACACCGTTAAAAAACGCGCATCAGTTGATGCCTGACAGAATACTCGGAAGCCCGTGAGCCTGGAAAAGCCCTGACACATTCCTAGGCAGGTCCATTAGGCGCAGTCTTAATCAAAATTTTTTATGCTACAAAATTGTTTTGTGCCACAAGGAATTCCAAGCAAAAGCTTAACATTCAAGCGCAACTCAATTATTTTATAACGGTAAGAAAGATGCTTGCACCAGCTTTCTGGTATAACACATTTCAGCCTCTCCATGGGTAAGCTTGTCTTTCAAATTCTTTAGGGCCTATTAGTTATTAACATGGGCTACAAAATTATGGCAAAGGCTGCACAGTCAATAATTGAAATAGGTAAGCTTATAGTCTGACTTCTTTATAATCTACTACTTTTAATATGGGTTAGAAAATTATGGCAAAATCGGTACAGCCAGTAATCGAAATCGAAATGGGTAAGCTTGTATTTGGAATTCCTTGGCTATAAAGTTATTGCAAAGGCTGTACAATCCTAATTGAAAAAAAAAAGCTTGTATTTTGAATTATTTACAGCCTATTAGTTTTCAACATGGGCTAGAAAATTATGGCAAAGGCTGTAGACTCAGTAATCGAAGTCCAAAAAGACTAGGTCACACAGGTCGATACCCAAAACGACACTCGCAGGGATGCAGTAGCGCCGCATAGGAAAGCTTGCATTTTGAATACCTTGCGGCCTATTAGTTTTTAACATGGGCCAGAAAGTTCTGGCAAAGACTGTACATTCAATTTTCTAAACCCGGAAAAAAAAAAAAAAACTGTGGCGGCTTGACACTTATGCCTGAATGGATACTCACAGGGATGCGGTGGCACCGGTCGACAAGTCCATAATCCAGGCACCGCTGCCAGCTAGCTGTGAGCCGCTCCGGTCGCTCGGGGTGCCGGTCGTCCCACAGGCTCCGGTGCTCCGCCATACGCTCGTCAAACACCAGGCCCGTGCCATCGCCAAACTGAGCCGATGGAAAATGGAGCCCCTCGCAACAGGTTTCACACACACTCAATTACAACTTGCCACTCACTTTTCCTTTCATCCACATTTAAAGGGGCCTTGAGGACAAAACACAACTTTGTCCAGTTCGAAAGAACTGGTTTGTTGCAACTCACTCAGCTCCATTGCAACCATGGAAGACATTGTTTCAAACAAAAAACACAAAAATATCAAAAAAGTTTTAAATTTCACATTACAGTGACCTGATATGGGCAGGAGTGACATAGCATGAGCCAGCACTAAGACACAGATATCATCATCATCATGTAGAGATCACCCGTGTCATTAAATCGATCTTCCCCATTTCAAACAGCCATGACTCTGGTCTTCTATGAGTCGTTCTCCGCTACACTACGCCATTCTGCAACACTAATGCTTAAAGACTAACTGCACTCAAATTTTCGCCAACGTGAAAATAATGTCATCTAATAGTAAACGTAGAAAGAGTGCTAAATCCAAACCACCAAGTTTCAAACAGGCACGCAGGCGACGCAAATGGCTCGTGAAGACTGGTGTTTTCAGGACTGAAACTGGAAGTAAAGGCGGTTATTACCGGCTACCGGACGTGACGTAGGTTACGGAACCCAAGTGGGCGTGCCCGTGCTGGCAGCCGCTCCAACCGTCTCCAAATGCGTGTGGTAGCGTCGCATTTCACACTGTTATTTCCACACAAGAACTTCAACTAACATTTTGCTGAGGCTAATGAATTAATGTAAACTATCTACCTGTGGCATCGTCTTTCATACCTCAGCTAATTTAGGACCAAATCGATACTGAATGCAAGTGTGATTGCTTGCACTCCCTGTTGCATTTCACAACACATGAAACACCCTTGGCGGTTGCAGAGTACGTTTCAGCTTGGATAAACAACCTGTTCCCATCACACGCATGTAGAAATATAACGGCACTACTACCAACAGGGGCAACTTACAAATGGAAGCTGCGATATAACAGCACGGTTTTCAAGATAACTGATGCGTCAATCTGCAGATGTTATGTGTGTGGCCATTTGTTACCAATGTTAGCCCAAGACACAAATGGCACTCTAACAGGCATCTTCTGATCAATCTAGGTCCCCTTGGCTACGCAAGCTGTTGCGCACATACAGGTAAACCTGGATGTAACGAGCCTCCACGTAACGAATTCCTGTATTTAACGAAGGTTTTCGATTCCCCTCTTGCCACCCCCATTCAAGCCCATGTGTTGGTGACCTCTACGCAACGAAGGCGTGCGTAACGAAATCGCTATACTGATGAGTCATGGTCTTTTGTACTTTATCTGAAAAATCAGCTGGAGAAATTCACTAATTTAGCGAGTTTCACCCACGCTGCAAACTACCATGCATTTCCACGCGTGAGTGCGGTGTCGGTTAGGTGCTAGGCCTGCCTGTCGGCGTGCAGCCGCGCGTCTCCACTGCCATCTGTGGTCTCGGTTCGTCGGTGATGAGTTCTGCTGCCAGAAAATGAAAAGCTTTGTCTTTTCAAGACAAGCTCGCACTTTTAATGTCGTCTCCGCCAGCAAGAAAGAAGAACGTGCTGCCCGGTGCAGTATCCCAGCTTGCACCCTCTTAACAATTTTTTTTTTTTAGTTCGGAAAAGAGCCCCAGGTTCGAGAAAAGGCGCTCTTTCAGCATAAGTCTGGTGCTTCAAACGCATTAAGGCGCCGAGAAGTGTCAAAAGGCAAAAGTGATGCTTAATGGACCTCCGGCCCCCCTCGACCCAAACTCCCACCATTTTTCACTGAACAAACGCATTCACTTTCTCTCTCTCTAAGCGAAAACCAAGGTGGTCAGGCGGGCCACGAAATGACGGAATACCCACTTCGAAGCAAAAATTACGTTTGTGGATACAGCGGTCAGTTACGTCGCTTCTTTGGAGCGCCGTATAGTGCCCAGGTTCATGAGAAAGCAGCAGGTGTAAATCACGCAGTTTCACATTGTGAAATAAATACTTGAAGGTTGAGTTAACTTTCATTGATATCTAGCATTTTGGTCTTGCTCCTGTTCCATTCACGCGAGCCTTAACCCTAAGCCAGCACGTAACGAAAAATTCAGATTTTTTGTCAGCTTCGTTATATCCAGGTTGAACTGTATGCTCCTT
This sequence comes from Haemaphysalis longicornis, assembly GCA_013339765.2. Taxonomy (NCBI): domain Eukaryota; kingdom Metazoa; phylum Arthropoda; class Arachnida; order Ixodida; family Ixodidae; genus Haemaphysalis; species Haemaphysalis longicornis. The sequence continues at coordinate 59,000,883 of CM023458.1, forward strand.
TTTTAGAGCACAGCTCAGAAGTGCCCGTTCTTGTGGTTTCATGACACCCCTCGCCATCGGTCTTGTTGTAACCAAGGGAATGAGGAGGACAGTGAAGATAGAGCGAGGAGGTAGGCAGACGAGGAGGGAATGGCAAAGGTGTGAGGGGAAAGCGGTATGCCGAAAGTGCCGTGCGAGACGTGCTCCGCGACAGCAACCTGCTACAAGATAACGCCGCAGTAGTGTGCGCCGTGGAGCGTTCACCGACGACGCGTTCCCTTTGTCTGCCACTGTAGAGAGGCTGCTCAGGGCCATTGACACCAGAATCCAGTGGTGCGTGCCGTTGAAGCAGCGGCTATGCGCCGTCACCTAGAAGACTCTGCAGTTTGCGCTGCACTCTAATTTCAAATTAGGGAGTATCGTAATTGTCAGTCATTTTTTTTTACTTGTTTTGTGTGTACCACAAAGAAAGCTAGGCTTTGAAGATTCAACGTGTAACCTCGTACACAGCAGCACATCTAAACTACATGCCACCATGTCTAGTTTGATGGGAATCTAGCGCACTGCATACTTTCAGTTCACTTGTGGTATTCAATAATGCCAGTTCATGTTTTCATGGTAGAGTTACAGAACGTCTAAAACTAAGCCAATTCTTCCCCCTGACACCCACATGGTGTAATGTGAAAGTGGATTTCTAAAGCTCTTTTCCAACATGATATATGATGGCCTATGTAGGTAAATAACACGCAATTTGTGCACTGGGAACACTGCACACAGTTCATTTTTTGCATGCTGCTACAACCAGTTGGACACGTCTGATGCAAGTTAACACAACCATTGAGCAGCTTGGACCGATATGTCAACGTTAAAAGGATAGGGCCTTCTTTGTAGCACAAGCCTAAAAGAATAACCTTTGGAAATTTCATGCCATTACAACAGCGCAGCTTTCTTCGTCAGCAATGTGTGGGCTATCCGTGTTTTGCTGGCATAAATGGCAAACTCACAAAAATTTGTGGCAATTAACATTCAAAATGAGAAGCCCCGGCCATGCTCAGGGCTTTAGAGCGTGAAATACTAAATTTGTAATTCAGAATTCAACACACATTTTGTGATGCAAAAGGTGTGTTGAATCTGCAATAAGCGTCTTACGCACCAAGCAAGATCCACATTAGATTGAAAATGCAAACAACTCTTGCTCGATAGATGAGCCTTGATACGTCTTCACATATATCCTGCGTTAAGCATATATCTGTTGCATCTATTCGAACTTGTCAACAAGCTGTATCTGCCAAACATAATTTCATCCTCTGGGCGCAACTTCCACGCCAACACACATTCTTCCAACTGCGCCTTTCCCAGAAGGCATGGCTTCACTGCTCTTGTCGAAGCTCTTGAAAACTCCACACATGTAGCTCACAAAGGCAAAAATAAAAGGAGAGAGAAAAACAATTTGGTAGCCACAGCCCTAAACTAGCCTTTGGTTCCCACATATGGACCTGACGCAGCGGAAGAAAAAAGTGTACACAAGCATTACATGCAAATTCAACTCTGCCCAACAAAACACAAGAAACCCTCGGCGACATAAAATGAAGGCAATAATGACATAACAACGCGTTTTGTACCATATATTCGGGCGGTTCACGAACTACCGGGACAAATAGTTGCACTTTTTTCACGTTCAACAACCGACCGATATGCGCAAACGACAGGACGGAGAAAGATAGGTCTCCGTTTGTGCAATGATACGGCAACGCGCACCCGTACAGGTGCTCTGAATCATATTGATGCGTTTCTGAATCAGAACAAGGTGTGACATCGCAACCTTTTACGTTTTTCACAGCGTTATTACTCGTTTAGGTGGTTACGTAGGAGTCGTACTAGTTGAACTCACCGCCGGCTTGGCGGCGAAGTCGCCGACCCCGGAGTCACCAGCGAGCATCATGCTCAGCTTGAGGAGTGCAGTAGAGATGGATGATCGCCCCGAAGCGCGTGCCACATGAAATGACGCTCGCTATCCTCAGCGCGAGACAATACAAAACATAATTTGCAACGAGCGCCTCGCCCACGCCGACTTTACGGCTTGTCACGGCAAGCCACCGATGAAGCCAGCTGGCCAGCACGTGACAGCAGCCATCAACAGAAATAAACCGAGGCGGCGCTGGCGCCTCAACACAATAAACGGCGTGAGCGTGGGGTGGGGTTTGTTGTTTATTTTCTGTTGGATTTTATAGGCCGACCTCCATGCAGCGAAGTTTCTCGGCGAACTTGGCGCGGCGGACGCCGTGGTTTGACGCGCCGCTCAGTTTTCGTCCACCCAACCTCCATGCAACGTGACGCGGCGAACGCCGCCGATGGAAGACAGGACAGGAAGTACAACGAAGTACGAGGCTGTGATTGGCTGCGGCCTCAAAATGCAGTTTGCCGCTTCCGGTCGCGTTCGCCGCCGCGCTGGCCGCGCGTTCGACATCTAGCTCGCGTAGATCGCCGGCGAACAGCCGTATTTTCGACGCCGGCGGCGGAGCGGCCGCCGCCGGGCGACGTTCGCCGCCTTTTCGCCGACATTTCGCTGCATGGAGGTCGGCCTATTTTCGTACTTTTTTAATGCGCCGGAGCTACAGCTGGGCGAAGAGGCGCACCGTAGTTGAGGGCTCCGGATTAATGGTGCGACCACCTGCAGAGAGCTGGAGATCCTGCGCCGAAATCGCGATCACACCCGCGCGTTTTTTTGCTTTTCGCCAGTTTCAGTTTCTTAGGAAACAACTTACTGTACGGACGGGATTGTGGAGAGTTCTTGACGACTCGTTCGTGGCGAGTTGTTCTTCAAGAGCTTTTTGGTCGCTTTGGTCATTCTCACCAACTTTTCTGGTCATTTGGGTCACGTCGCTGGAATCACTGGAATATTTACGCGCGAACGTTTTTGAAACGCGCAGGGTTCATTAGTCAGATTAAAAGAACAAAAGAGAAATCTTTGTTGAAAAATCGTTTTAGAAACGCAGTAAAAAAACGAAAATAGATAATACGCAAGCAAGGAGTGCTATTTTCTTTGCAAAGGAAGTTTAGCATTAACTCACGAGCATAGAGTTTTCACTAACTCATTGAGAAACTCTATGCTCGCGAGGACAGGCAGCATGGATGCACCTGCTGCCTCTGCTTCTTCGAGGCACTTCGCTGATAAAGCAGGTGCCACTAGAGCTCTGGATTTCTAGCGGATCCTCCTACAGGCAATAAAGCACGTACGGCCTCGTAAATTTACAGGAATTTCTTCTGGAAACTGCCTGGCTGCATTGATATGCGTTTAAAGGAGTCCTCCCTAATAGAAAAAAAGCTTCTGTAATGTTAATGGGTGTCATAAAGCCAGTCAGAAATATTTGGTGATATTCGCATATCCTTGTTCAAATGACTTATGACGGCACCTGTACATCGGCACAACTGTGCCCATTAATGAGCCAGACAGTGCCTTAAATTTTAGTTGTTTCCTTTCAGCAGACACGCACATTTGTATACTGCAGGATAGTTGCATACGGCTCATATGCAATAGACTGTTGACTGCACAGCAGTGTATTTTATGTGGAGCCCCAAAAATATTTAACCTGCATCTGCATACCGATATTCTCTTCTAGCTCGTGTAAAGTATGGCAGAACTGGGACAACTGTGGACAATACTGAAAAAATCAGCCTTTTATTTCCGCAATACGCAACAAAAAATATCCCTTCTCCCGTACACACAACGTAAGCGTTCGCTTCACTCGTAAACAACTGCCATGTAAAGCTTGGCACGCTCGCTCCTAAGGCACTTTTAAAGTACACAGTTTGATTACAAAGTACAAGCTACCACCACTTAAGTCAGTATCACACTGCATTAGTGTTTTACGCACATGTTTAGCACGCTTCCACTTCGTCCGAGTTCACTCCTTTGGCTCAATCTAAGCTCTCGTTTAAAGAAATGCCGACGTTACTTTCTTCACAACTTCGAACAGTTCCTTAGAGTAGAAAAAATTGGCTTACAGCAATACCCGACACAGAACAGACTAGGCACAGATGTAACAGTTTGTGTAAAGTACCACAACGTCGACAGCCACACAACGTCAACAGCGATGCAACATCAGCAACCGTTACGCTGCGTCGCCTGCATTAGATGACAAACGACGTGCAAATCATGACTTAATCGCAACATGCACTTCAGGCACTTGACGTATGAGAAAAAGTTTAGGTCAGTGATGGAAGATAATCAGCTGCCCGTAACTTTGTAAATTTTGAGAAAGCCATTTTTTTGCCTGCGTCGAACCAATGGCCTGTAGACCTAAGCACGCATAAAACTGCACTGCGCTTTCTAAAAACACTGTGCATCCTCCCTCCGAGCGGAAATGTGCAGAAAGACAGTGAGCGCAACACACAGCATCAGTAGAGCCTTGGAAAGGATCAGTGTATGGTCCCTTATGCTTCTTACGTCCAAGCGCCTGCAGAGGCAGAACCCAATGTGGGTTAGAACTCTGCTACAGCAAGAATCGGTAACCATCACCACTGTGACGCACACTCAGATCTGTTAAAGTGCGTGGAAATTGAACGGACGTGCAACGTTCAGTGCCCCCTTAGTCCTTTGGTAACAAACCTGCTGAGATGGCCCTGCCAACATCAACGTGCACTAAAAAGTAGCAATGCTTTGTCAAGTTTCTGCTAAAAGCAAGCAGTTCATTTTGGAACAGTGCGCGGAAACAACGTTCAGATATTTTTCACAACACACAAAACACGAGTATTGTGGTGGCTAGGCACCACTGCAGAGGGAATCGCTGTATACTGTGCATTATGCGTCTCAATTTCTTTCTTTAAAGCATCGTTCCCCTCCACCCCGTATATACATCACCTGCATATAAGAAATCCTTCATTGCCATTACAAACATGTCACCAGCTCACACTTCCCTGAATTCCGAGAATACGGAATTAAAAGGATCCGATTCTCAACACACGGTAGCTCTTCACTGGCTTCAAGGGTCAGGAGGCTGTTGGTATGCAACCAATCAGACAGAAATAAGGCTCCTCTGGTTTGGACCTCTGCACAGAGATGGCGTAGCTGCTTGGCCAAAGTACAAAACTGCGCATAAACGACGATGAGACTCATCACTCTAGTCTCGCTGTAAAGACGTCACAGGAAAACGGTGGGCGATTCGTTCTTCTCGGGAGTCCACGAAAGTGCACTGGTCCCAGAACGGTGCACGAGAGGTGTCATGAAAATGCGAGGGCTGCATAAATTGAACAGCGCTAAGATGGGACAACTGCTTATTATTTGGAAACAAGAACTATATATACATATATATCGTCGCCGTGTGGCAACATTATATAAATACAATGCCTCACCTACAACCATCCCTTGTCTCGTTTGTCTTTCCGCCACATAAAAATGTAAAGGCCTATAGCTGTCTCGTCTCATCCTGTATATAGTCTATATAAAACTATATATAGCCTTCTAGTCTTTTTATAAATAGTATATATATATATATATATATATATATAAGATATTGTCCCTGAAGAAGGAAGTTCCACTTCCGAAACTGTTGGACTAATTTCTCATAAATAAGTCAACCACAAAGTTGTTCACATCTTTTACCTGAACGTTCCTTCTGGCCCTCTGCAAAACTCATCAAATTATATGTATACATATATATAGCTTATGCCATATATAACCTAATTATAAAAATATTATATAAGAATATATATAGACTATATATAGTCTTTCTTTCCAAATAATAAACAGATGTGAGTGCCCATGTTCATTACTCTTCACTCTGTCCCGTCTCAATGATGTTCACATTATGCAACGTACCAACTCGCCCAGCTACAAACTCTACCGCTAGCGCCCCTTCGCCTTGGCAGTGGTGTCGTTCAGTCCGAAGAAGTGAGCCACCACGCCGGGCAGCTCCGGATCCCGGTGTATGAACTTGTGTCCGTAGCCGAGCCGGCCGTCAAAGGCGTGCAGTTGGAGCGGCGCCGCTCCGGGTCGATTCTCTCGTGCCTCGCGCAGCGCCGTGTGCAACGCCTCGCCCAATGCAAATGGCACCGTGGCGTCGTCGCGCGCGTGGAGCACTAAGACCGGAAGCCTTGGAGAGACGGAGCGCGCTCGGGCCGCACTGTTGAACTCGACCGCGGGGTCGTCTTTCAAGCTACGTACAAAGGTCGGCTCGAAGTAGGGCAGCCACCGGTGCAACACCGAGATGGGGTGCGAGCCGGCGACGTGGTGAAGTGCGTCAAAGGGAGCTTCGAGGACTAGGCCTTTCGGGAGGTCGTCCGTTGTTCCGGAGAGGGATTCAAGGAGTCGAACGGCGACCCCCGTGCCGAGGGAGTGACCCCAGATGAGGATGGAGTGACCCCGGGCCATTTTCTGCAGCCAGCGTAGTGCGGCTCGGGCGTCCTGGGTCAGGGCTTCGGCTGACGGTCCAGCGGGACCCCAGCCGGAGTCGCCGTAGCCGCGGTAGTCGAGGGCTAGCACGTGCGCGTCTAGGGAGTCGCTCAGTACCTGCAAAGTGGGATTGGAAAAAACGTACACATTTGTTATAAGGAAACACCGGTCTAGTCTTGCATCCTTTATGACATCCCTTCTTACTCGTTTGCAGGCGGGTGTAGCCATTCCCATTTTTCACAGATTCCAGAACTAAGAGGCGATAGTTCTCCTTCTTCTATGCACTCAATATATTGCACGTAGCAACAGATGATGCAGCTGTCTTGAAGGAAACGCAAGTTTATTGGAGCAAACTTGTGCTCCCCTAACAACTCAAAGAATACAGAGGGGGCGAAACAGCAGTCAACAAAGTGATGTGTGCAGACTGGTGTCGGCAGATAGAATACCGCGGCGTCTGCTCTGCAGGCATTTGTCTCTCGGCGTGAGTGTTTCTTGAACTGTCGAGGTACATCCAGAGCACTGTAGACCAAAAAAGATTATTCTAGGCAGGTGACGTTAGTTTGAAACAGCCTCCCTATCAAAGGAGATAACACTTGTGGCATAAAAAATAAAGGATGGAACACGCACTTCACTTGGCATACAGATAACACAGCCCAGCACAGGCGGGTGGTAAAACAAAACATAAATCAACAAACCCAATGCATAGTTCGCGGAAATATTACAAATGTGGCATAACAAAATGGCATGCAGCGGCTACATTTTCTTTTTTTCACAGTTACTGCTTCTGAGCCAAAATGAAGACCACCCTGAAACACGTCTGTGCGCACGGTCAAGGTGTACCTCGGCCCCCCAACATGGGCTGGTGCCCATACCCTTAACAACAGCTACAAAGTCAGGCACTTAGCAGCCATTACTGTTCATACGAGGCCTTGAAAGTACCACTAAACCTCAAACACACTGCGTTCCTCAGAAACCCACCTACTCTTCTCCTGAAGGTTTGAATTGATCCTTCCAGAGCGCTGGTTCAACATTTCAACGATGACTTGATGGCACTGTGTGCAGGGATTTATGTAGTACGTGAAGCAGCGACAGCTTCATGGAAGGGGTTTGAAGGCAATCACTATAGCCCCAAATAACTCCTGTAATAGCACTGCAAATGTGTACGCCCCTCCACCTTCTCGCTCCAAGTGACTTGCTGCTGTAATAAGAACACCCCGAGAGGTGCCCCGAGGGACGACGTTTTGGCAAAGTTCTTGCGGATCCCCATATTGCACACCAGCCGCGCGGCTGCACACTGCCAAAAGGAGCAAGCACAGCAGAGAGGGCTTGTTCCAGAATCTGAACCTAGGAACCATGTGCGGGGCAAATACACCTTGTGCATGTTAAGGGGGCAGACTGGTCATAGAGCTATTTTTTTTATTTACCAACCAATTTTAATGAAACTGTGCTGCATTATAGAGTTTTTTTGTGCTGATTTAAAATCTGCCATTAGATTTTTTTTGTAAGTTGATTACATTTTGAGTTAACTAATGATTAACTGCCCTTATTTTGGGTCACAGTTACAAAATAACCACTTTATACAGAATGGCAATTACCACATGGCTAGGCAGACAAATGACTAAAGAATACAAAATAGGAAGAACTTTTTTGATTTAGCTATTTTTGGCCGTTTTACAACACAGTGAACTTTGCTTCTCCAGCGCTCTGCCAGAAATGGCTCGCAGGTGGTGCCAATTGAACACAATAATAATTTTCCAAAGCCTCCATTTGAAAAATTTGTTTCCAACATTGCATTCTCCACACATTTCGGTATCAGAAGCAAAAAGAATTACAGTTGTACCTGCTCTGGGTGCCGAGATATCTGAAGACGAAATGCTAGCTTTGCATTGCAAGAAAAGTGCTGTTTCACCATCAAATTCTTCGCTAACTGAGCTGTAGAGTGCACTTTAAAATGCTTTTTTTATATAATAACAACAAAATATGGTTCCTTTTGATGAGGAAATTTACAGACTGATAGAAAAATGGCCGTGAAGGCCAAAAATGTCATTTTTCAGAAAACGCTCTTTTTTTGGCCGTTTTTCGGCCCCAAAGACTCAACTGCCCCCTTAAACGGTGTACATTGTACGGGTCACTAGGTACAAGTGGTACCACAAGCCCTGGAAAGAAACAAGCGGCTTTGAACTGGTGAGATGCGGTACTTCGGAAAGGTTAAAGGCCAACTGCACTGCAAATTTCAACCTCCTGAAAACGTTTTTTCCGTGTAGTCTGCCTAATAAGACTGCAAGATACAAGATATGACAGCTGAAATACCCGTATCCACGGCGCAAACGACCATCAAAAATCAGAGATTTTGAGAGTTAAATTGACGATAGCGTGGCCATTATGGCCAGGCTGAAGTGGCCAGGCTACTATACTCGGTGACAACTTAAGAACGGCACCGGAAGTTGCCGCTGTGCCTTATCACCGAAGCCGGATGTTTCTCCGCGCAGAGCAAGTAGGGCATTACTGGGAATATTTTGAACATGGTGTGAGCCGTTCCCGTGATTTTTTGGACCTAATAAGCTTATAAATGACTCCAGTGACGACAAACAAACTGCGTGAGACAAGGCGGACGATATCACGCATTCATAGCAAACCCCTTTCAAAACGCGCGCACACTGACGTCACGGGTCCGGCGCTTTGGCAGAGTGATACACTACATGAGGTGGTGCCGTTCTTGAGTTGTAACCGAGTATAGCCAAGTCCCAGTTGGCTTGGTGATATGTACTGTACGCTCGAGGTACATTTGGCTGAGGTTAAATTTGAGTGCAGCTGGCCTTTAAGGGGCAAAACAGCTAACTTGCGCAGCTGAAGTGGAAAAAGACTGAACTGAGCAGTAAAACCACAAACCAAGGCACTATGTTTCAGTAGCACGCCAACAGTGAGAGCGGCCGAAACGCTCCGTGTTTGCAGCACGAGGGTGACGACAGGCAGCCTCTCCTAAAGTGTGAACGCTAAATGTGACTCTAAGCCGCTCTCATGAGATATGCGAATCGTCAAGGAGGCTGTGCACACGAGTGTTCTGTTTATTTTTGTGCGGGTGTTATGGGTGGAAGTATTATCCCGCACTAGAATAAAAGCTGCTTTCTGCTCACCACACTGCAGTGTAGACGTGGACTGTGCCCATCACTCTCCCTACCAACATGACCGCAAACTGCTGTGCCACATGTTGCACTGCTTCGATTACTGAACAGTTTCACTGATCTCCTTCCTCTCCAAACGCGCATCTGCAACATTTCCTTTTAACAAAAAGTACCTGTAAGCTATGACCGAAAAGCGTAAAAGCTTTATCATCCTTTGCTAAAGAAAATTGAGAGAAGCGTGAAAGTTTTCCAACATCAAAACTGCATCGAAACTGCATCAAAATCTTTGCTAAAAGACCCTAATCATAAACCAACGAACCCATGCGCCATTTTTCGCACATTAAATAACCACATCTATGAACGATCTAAACGTACACTGATACATGCTTTATGAGATTAACATATACAGTTGACCCCCTTTATAAGAGACCCACACGGGTAAGCAGTTGTCCTCTCTGATATAAGAGGTTTCTTACTGGCAGGCTGCCATGTGTCCACTCACTGATCAACCCCCAGTTCAATGTAGGCACCCTAAGACAAAAATAAGCCCGAAAAAATGCTACAGAATGTTGGAAAAGGTTTATTATAATTCATGCTTCGCCACCACAATTTATGAAGTCGTTCTGAATCTTTCTTTGCTTCATGGCTGTATTTACACTTTTTTTTTAGAACAACCTCTTCAAGCTTTCTCTTCTTCCGCTGTATGCAGAAGAAGAAGCATCACACATGTTGAGTCTGACAGCCTGATGAATAGCCAGAGCGCACCGCTTCTTCCACTGTTTGCTCTGGCTATTCATTAGGCTTGCGGACTCAAAAACTGTGATGCTTCTTGACTGGGAGCTACGTGATTGGGAGAGGCCACCGCGCGCTCCCGGTATTGTTGGCTCGTGCAGACGCCCACATTTGCAGTAGCACTCGTACGCATGGTAATAAGCTTTAACCACTTCTGTACATTGGGTTTCTATTGCCCGACTTTTTGTCTTCGTTTCATAGCTGACTGATCCACTGTGTGTTTACTGAAGTTATAATAAATAGCGACTGCACACCTCTCTCGCCTCCTTTTGTTTCCACAATGGATGCAACTGCAGTTCGCGACTGGTGGCACCACATCTAAAGTTAAAATGTCTGTTACAAGCGAGATTGATGACCGAAGTTCAAGGATAACTTGTCTATTACAACCAACCATCTTCTATATCCGATGTCTTTAATAAAAGAAGTAAAATTAATGGGAAAGATCGGGCAGCCAACCGTGTGGGCGAATAATGTCTCTTATACCTGGTTGTCTCTAGCATCCATGTCTCCTATAATGGGGTTCAAGTTCACTATCGTACTAGTCCTTCGTGATCAATGAGCGCAGTGTTTTATGTATGTTTTATGTTTTTCTTTTTCGCAATTTTTCAGGTAACAGTTTTGAAACAGTGGAAGCTTCGTTTCATGCACGCACCGTGTGTCCAGAGATCGACCAACCAACGGTCTATGGGGAAATGCATTAGCTTTTAGGGGCAAAGCCCCTTAGGGGCTCAGCCTGTCGGCGTCTCCTGTCGTCACGGTACTAAAACTTCGGGACACTCGTTTTCCGACGCTTCACGCTAGAACGTAACGCGTACTAAAAGAACACACCGGAACACTCATTTTCCAACGTCTCGCGTTAGTTAGAATGCTTCGTGCTTCAAAGACACAAGACATTTACAGCAAAGCTGTATAGCTATACCCCCCAATGGTTTCATCTTCAGTGGCAAAATGCCAAGGCGACAAGAATACACTTGTACACTGCACACTTGGCCCCTCCCCAGGTTTCACGTTAGTGGAGATTGCCCGATTTTTTTTTTTTTCTCTCGACAGGATGCCATCAGTCCCACTAATAAACCTTTCGCTTTAATAGTGGCAGTACCTTGTACAGATTGACACGGTGCCCACCCGCACGGGAGCCGCCGTTCCCGTGCAAGTAAAGCACCAGGGGCCGGTCGTCGTGCGCGAACCAGTCATGGGCCAGCTTCTGGCAGCCGAGCTTGTCCACCGAGGAGCGCGGGGGAACATGCCACGCCCCCAGCCGCAGCCCCGCATCCTCCGACTCCAGGTACAGGTTGTGTGCACACCTGCGTTGCGAAGAAAGGAGCCGGAAACCATTCGCAGTGAGGGTTCACACCAAGATCAGAAAAATACGAGGACACCTCAGCACTCTTTATGATGCAGTGACAGCGAAAGCATCGGTTTCTAAAACCCGTGCCACACGTACACGAAAAATGACATTAAATGCTTAATGCCTTAACTTTTAATGCCATTAATTTGCTGCTACACGCAAAAATCTAATGCCATTCGCTTGAATGTCATTTTGGTTTAAGGAGTTCTGCACAACTCATTTACCTTCGCAAACGCCTTAAATCTGCCTACTCTCGAACGCGATGAGCACCAAATGAAGCCACCGAAACTCTCAGCACCAGAGTGTCGACGCGGAAATGTAGCTGAACTTCGAAATATGACGATTTTTTGTGCACAATTGGTGGCGAAGTTTTGAAGAAGAAGAAGTTCACTAGAACAGAGGCAAACGTAAGAACATCACGTTACTCTTCGTGTTAAATTTTTCAGATTTGGCTACCGCTGCCGGCGACGGCATGCTGAGCCACTTTTAGAAACGGCTCAACCATTTTTAGCGCTATTTCTCAAAAATTTTTTTCGCAAAAACACAGTTTAAACGCTTCAAGGCGTTTTCTCTACGATTAAGTACTCTAAAATATGAGTGAATTTCTTCTTTGGTCATGTCACCATCATGCCTAACACATTTAATGCCTTTGCGTTTTCGCGTGTAGCACGGCCGCCCAATTAATGACATTTGTTATCTTAAGGCCTTAAACACTTAATGTCATTTTTTGTGTACGTGTGGCACGGGTATCATTCGCCTTCACGAACGCCTTAAATCTGCCTACTTTCGAACACGATGAGCACCAAATGAAACCAACGAAACTCTCAGCACCAGAGTGTTCCCACGGAAACGTAGCTGAACTTCGAAATAGTAGTACGATTTTTTGTGCCTCTTGGTGGCGAAGTTCTGAAGAAGACGAAAGTTCACTAAAACAGCGGCAAAAGGCAAAACATCGTGTTACTAGCCGTTTGGAATTTTTCGGATTTGGCTACCACTGGCAGGTGACAGCAGCTGCTGAAGCCAGCTTTTAGAAATACTATTTCTCATAACGGTTTCATTCCCAAAAAACATTTTTAACCCTTGTAAGACGTTTTTCTCTGCGATTTTTCTCTTCTAAAATATGAGTGCATTCTCTTTTTGGTCACTATCACCATCATGCCTAACACATTTAATGCCTTTGCGTTATCGCGTGCAGCATGGCCCGCCTGAAACAATGTCATTCGGTATCTTAAGGCCTTAAGCACTTTATGTCATTTTTTGTGTATGTGTGGCCCAAGGGGTATAATTCCCGCAAATGGCTTCTTGCTACTGTCATCCCCCTTTTCTCAGACGTAGCCCATGCGCCTGTAAATTCTTAATGTGTCTCGTCTTAGCAATGTGTTGGTTTGGGCTAGTTGGTGTCGATGATCTATAGCTTCGTTTAGCGTGAAAAGAAAGTGCAGACAACAATAGAAAGACGTAACAAGCACATGCAATAAGGCATAAGGCACATGCTCAGCCATTGTGCCTGCTATGTCTTTCTATGGTTGTCTATAGATTTTTTTTTTGCACTGTACGAAGCTCTGATCCAGTCTTAGTGCTGTTCCACCTTGACATGTATCAACCCACCCAGCTACAAACTCTCCTGCTTTTCCACCCGCTTGGTGGCTCAGTGGCCAAGACGAATTGTGCCGCTGAGCCCAAAGACGCAGGTTTGGTTCCCAGCCATGGTGGCAGTTTTTCTGATCGAAGCGAAAAGTGAAGGCGCCCGTGTGTGGAGGTTTCGGCACACGTTAAAGATCCTTAGGTGGTCGAAATTAATCTGGAGCCCCCGACTATGGCGTGCCTCATAGCCCAAGTGCAGCTTGCGCCAAATCAACTCCCCAAAATTTGAAAATTGAAAATTTGAAATGACAGGATGGTGAAATGGCTGCAGATACTTTTGAGGCCCATTACCCATGCCCAACAGGTCTCAATATGTACCATCCAACTGGTAAGACTTTTATATAACCACTCTTACATTTTTGTGCATAGTACATGGCACAATGTTCAGTGGAGCGCACCAGTTGATGATCAGTACTACATTTCACCTGCCTCATTCGTCATCTACAATGTTCGGTAACCAACAGCAGGCTACCTCTGTCACTAAGAACAATATTATACAACCAAAGCACTTCCAACAAACCAACGTATGCGAAATATTGATGATGACTTTGGTGCAAAAGCTTCGCAACTTACTAAGCACCCTGAAAGAAACGCATGTCAACACCATGACACATGAAAAGAAGAATGCTGTGAATAATGCTTATGAACAGGAAACAGTTACTTGGATTACATGGCAAAATTGGGCGGAGGGCATCCTAGACTCAATTTAGAGAAAGAAGTGACGTTGGGCTGGGTATGTGATACTTGATTATTGATTGATTGATTGTAGGATTTCATGCGCTGATGCAACGCAGGCGATGAGGCGTGCCGTAGTGGAGGGCTCGGGATTAATTTTGACAACCTGGGGATCTTTAACGTGCACCGAAATCTCGAACAAATGAGCGAGTTTGCTTTTTGCCTCCATCAGAAAAGCGGCCACCGCGGCTGGGAATCGAACCCGCGACCTTGTGCTCAGCAGCACAACGCCTTAGCCAATAAGCCACCACCGGGTGGGCACGTAATACAGAGAACTGACAGCCAATAACCACAAGATAAAAGAATGGCTACCAAGAGACCGTGCTAGAAGTAAAAGAAGAGAGACAACTTGGCATGGGGATTACATAAGAAAACTCAGGGGCAAAGAATGGATTTGAACAGCACAGGATTGGAGCGGTTAGAAGCCTAGGGGAGAGGCCTTCATCCTACAGTGGGCATAAATACGGCGGTGATGCTGATTTTAAATTAGGCTGGCATAATCGCCACAGATGTTCCACCTAACTTAGTTTCACCCCGTGAAGTAGTTTGTCTTTCTTGCCCCTTTTTGTTTACTAAGGAAAGCTTGACTGTTTCAGCGATTGTTTACTTTATTTATCTTGGTGGTCAAAGTGCTCACAAAACGGCGGTGAAGGAAGAAAGACCATTTGGCACTATAATTGTTTTTCTTCCTTTGTCACCGTTTTGTTGATTGACTGATTGATTGATTCTAGGGTTTAACGCGCTGTCGCAACGCAGGGGATGAGGCATGCCGTAGTGGAGGGCTCCCGGATTAATTTTGACCACCTGGGAATCTTTATAACGCCTGCCGAAATCTCCTACACGCGGGCGTTTTTGCTTTTCATCTCCATCAGAAAAGCGGCTGCCGCAGCCGAGAATCGAACCCGCGTCCTCGTGCTCAGCAGCGCAACGCCTTAGCCACTGAGCCACCACGGCGGGAGTCACTGTTTTGCGATCGCTTTGATCATTACACTGAATACTTACCAATTAGGCCAATTGTTAGTTCTCCTTATTTGCGAGTGTTTATATCCCTCCAAGTTTTCATTTTTGTTTGTTTTCTTTTCGTAACTTTTGTTCCCTTTGTTTTGTTTTTTTACCCGGTGGGTACCTCTGGCTCCCTTGTAGTAAATGCAGTGTTGTATTGGACCAGAAACTAGCCTTGTGGCTACCACTCCAAATGTCTTGTAAACATTATTTTCAGTCCTGTGATAATAAAGGTATTGATTGATTGACTGATTGCTGTTTTACTTAGTTTTCCATCAGTTTTACATTTCATTTTTCGAAGTAATCGTGGTTCGGTGTTTTTTAGGCCCCTCTAGGCACTACGCACAGATTGCAGCACGCTGACTGCCCCGTCACAGAGAAAAAACGTCCAACACCTCCGACTGTGGCCGTACAACGGCCGCATACCTGAGGCCGTAAGACTGCGGGTCATGGAGCCGGGGAAAGGGCGGCAGGTTGACAAAGGTGAGGAAGACGGCGTTGCGCCGGACCCAGGGCGACGCGTAGAACACGGCCGGCGCCACCACCAGAACGATGAAGGCAAACGCAGCCAGCAGCAGCAGCAGCAGCAGCAGGGTGCTGGGACCCTTTTTGGGCGACGAAGACGGCGACGACTGACGCGGGCTTCCGTCCCGCTGCTGTGACGGCAACGACGCCGTGCCCGTTGTCGCCGATCCGCGCCAGCGCAACATCTGCGAGGAAACGTCGTCACTTTGGCACGATGTGTGCGGCACAAACCTCAGGTGCAATTGCAGGTGTGAACGTCGATTGCAAATGGTGCCGTCCCAGTACAAAACATACTTTCACACTATGTAGTATGCATGACGTCATCATAATCAGCAGCCTAGTTAAGTCCACTGCAGGATGGAGCCCTCTCCCATTGACCTCCACCCGCTCCCTGTCCCGTGCGGCCCAAGTCGAGTCTTTGACCCCTAATTTTCTTATTTCATTCCTCCATTAGGTTAACTGCCTTACTATACTTCTAGACACATAAAACTTCTACTTCTAGACCCGTGTCTAGACTTCTAGACACGTCTCTTGGTTTTCACTCTGTTACATTGCTGGTCCACTGGTTATCATTTCGACTCACTATTTAGCCCGCCCAAGTTCATTTCTTTTTCTTAATTTGAACTTTGATATCCTCTGTGATGCAGTAGACCTCAGTACAAACATTTTCTTGTAAGTAAACATGAAATTGAAACTGAATGCAAATCTTGGTATAAACTTCTGTACAAAATTACGACATTACCAGAAGGTCTGTTGTGTGTATCGAATGTGTTTTGCAACATCCCCAACTTTCCAAGGCCTCATGTGGTGTACGAGTGAAGCCTTAGCAGACAAATCCAGTGTTCTTTAGTAGAATATACAACTAAGCGGTTTTGGTCTACACACAGCCAATGGAAATTGTTTAAATAGGTTGTAGCCATGGGAATCTAAAGATGCTGCTTTTATTCTCCAGTTTAGCAAAGTAATAATGCATGAGTGATGCTTTCGCATTGAAGGAATACTGACACGAAATTTTCGTGTTTTTCTCGCTGCCATGGGCGGTTACTAGCCCAGTAATTGTAGATTGGCACATTTAAATGGTTGACTGCAGCATAAATAACTATTTACAGCCTCGTTTAGTCGTGTCGGTTTTGACTAAACGAACATCGAGGCTGCTGCCATGACAGGCGGGTGCTCTTGATGTCAGCATTCTCGTCGCCTCTTGGCCAGTCTGGACGTGCTCGCTAGAGCAAGAGTGCACGTCCAGATTCACTATGGCCGCACGCACCCGGGCAGCATGACGTCAGTCCTAACACTGTTTCTGGAATGTGCCTGTCTGCAGCTGTGTCTTCTGTCCTCGTCAGGGATTCGTGTGGCGGAGGGTATCTTTTTTTGATACCATGGTAATATGGCAGTGTGGCTGAGTATTCCATGGGAACTGGTGTGGGTTCTTCGAATGTCAAGAACCTATAATGCTGAGTAATGGGATGCGTTGTTGGTTCGCGACCGCTGTGAAGACCAGATCGTCCTGATTTAGCGTGCGTGCAAATATTACAACTGATTTTAAAATACGTTAAACTGAACGGTTATGGTTGAAACTCCCTGGGAGATATCTCCCCATACAGATGAAGCTTTTTACATAGTTATCTCAGCTTTGAAATGTCGTATCTCTACCCCTTTAAAAATTCGCATAACGGACAGAGCAAAACCACGTAACTTAATGCATAAATGCTGAATGGGCAATCGATTGCGCACGCATATATCTTACACATGACGTCACCACTGTAATGAACCATTTACTGTAATCGCACTGTAATGAACCATTTACAGCTTTTTCAGCGTTCCCAAAGATAAGACAGTGGGATAATTACCTATATAAGAGGACAGCCCTTGGGCGAGCCATGTGCACGGTTCTCAAACACGGAACTATGTTATTGCAAGCGCAGTTTAAGTACAGTGGATTGGGAAAACGTTTATTTGCGCCGATGAGCTGGGAAAGAACAGCAGATGTGCACGCCTGACCATAAATGCAAGGATATAACGACCCAGGTGCGATTTCCAGCAAAATAAAATTTCTTAAACAAAAATAATAAAATGCACCCAATAATGTTCGTTATATGTAAGCTGAAACACTAGTATAGCCACATGACCATACACCGCGTCCTAAGAGTCACGATACACAATTAAGTGACTCACGCATCCTGGAAAGTATAAGTTCAACGCACTCAAAGCAGCATCCTGACGGCGTCAGGGGCCGATTTACAGTTGGTACTTAATTGTGCCATAAATAAACCAGTGAAGCAAGCTTTTTCTCTCTCTCTCTCCCGGTTCTCAAGGCAAAGAAGTTGCGATTGCAGTTCACTGATCAGGAAAGTAATCTGGGGCCATCAAGAAAATCGGCCTTCGGCGCGCAGCGCGGCGCCAGCTGATCACGCGCCCATGAGTAACGTTCTTCCCCCCGTTCATACGCGTTCAGCTGATCGATCATGTGATAAGACAATATGAAAAGACCTTGGCGCTACGAATCCTGATATTTGAACGTGCACAGTTGACAAAGTTTACACAGCCGCGCGTAAAGTATCGGAATTCATTTTTGTATTTCCTCAAACTTACACCATATCCCCGTTTTTTGTTTTTTTCTAGGTGCAACTTCGATGTTGCTGGATCAACCTAAACGCAGTTTAAACTCACAATGCGGGTACTGCCAAACATCTTGAAGGTTGAGGTTCGTAGTCTGGACGGCGCGAACAAGCGCTAGGCTTTATAGCTGCAAGCGCCCAGCGCGGTTCGCACAGGTTGCGTCAGTGGGGTGCTCGGGTGTCAGTAGCTAGCGCAGCCGTGAACTTGACCCCTCTCCGGCGCTGCGTTACAGGAAGTGCAGTCGTCGCGTAATCTAACAAGGAAACGCTCTCCGCTGTCTTCCAGCCGTCTCGTAGCGTGATAAGAACAAAAAATGTGCGCATCGTCCATAACGTGCCTGTCAATTCACAGGTAGATCGGGTTGCGCCTGCGAGTTGGCCATCATTACGCTCTTTCGCCGAAAGAAGGGGTGGGAGCTTACGTTCAGACCTTACCTTCCTTCAACGCTCTCTTGCGAAATCGAGGTCAAGGCGCTAAGAAAACCGCAGACACGAGGAAATTGACTACAGCTCGGGGAAACGCCTCCGCTGCCTCCACAAGCAGACAACTCGTAGCGCAACAAGCGACCGGAAGTGACACTAGCGCCGCCAGAACTTTTGTGCGGAGCGTAAGCGAACTTTCGGAGCGGAAATAGTGGTTTTCGCGGCTGTTTCAAACAGGCCAAAGTTGCACAGACGGTCGGGAACAAAGCTGCTACCGCGCAGTCATTGGAATTCTACACCTATTCGTAAGCGTTGACAGCATGGCAGATTAGTGCAGTTGTGCCATGGGTTGGGCCATGCCATTAAATCTGCGTAGTGCGTACTGCATCAATCTTTATTAGGCCAGCGGTAGCCAGTGGCAGGCTAACAGATGAGGGGGTTGTTCAAGCGAAGTTTATATCGCTAGCGGGTTCCACGTATTTTTGATGTCTGAGAACGAAAACGCCCCACGTTCCACGTGCTTCTGAAGCGCCGAGCATTAGAAAACGAACATCCCAGTGTGTGTGATCCCGACCAAAGTGGTATATAAGTCTCATCACATCGATATGCATCTTGAGCCAATTAGTCGTCAATAGTCAGCATTTTCGAGATCAAAACAATATTAAGACATCACGCTTATACGGCTCAGAACTTGGACATACATTTTGAGTAGGGTAATTATTCAAGCTCAAGAGACCCAAAATAAAAGTGCCCTATCTGTGTGTCTTAGATATGACGGCTCAAGGAAATCCCTTTCATCTCAATTTGGTGTCACCTCTATGTCGCGTGGTTAGAAGCTTCGCTGATTATCCACCTTCAAGATATTTATGAAAATAACACTGCCGTGCAACGTCTTGTAGGCCATCAAAGCTGGTGCAATCAGCAGGAACTTTCGCCTTATCAACTATAACAATATGCTCCGGGCGTAAAAATAAACATACTTTGCACAAGTGAAGAGTCCTCAGTTCGGTGCCTAGGCGGGAAAGAAGAACACTCTGTATTGACGGAAAGCGACAGGGGAAAAGGAGGGATTGGTGCGGCAAGGGGACATAATTTGCGCACGTTGCCAGCTGTAGGAGAAAAAGTTGTCGTTGTTGTTACTCGTGAAAAAATCCCAAAATTGTGAGAACGTCAGTAAAATAAATGGAGTGAGGTGGACCGCACCAGAGTTGACATGGAGGAAAGAAAAGGTTTCTTTCCTCCATGATAGTATAGTGGCAGAGGGGCTACTGGGAAACGAGACTAGAAGTAAGGGTAGTCCCACTAACTCCATGGAGGGATGAATGAATAAATGAGAGAGAGAGAGAGAGAGAGAGAGAGAGAGAGAGAGAGAGAGAGAGAGAGAGAAGAGAGAGAGAGAGAGAGAGAGAGAGAGAGAGAGAGAGAGAGAGATATTTAAGGAACACTGAAGTGATTTGTAAACATTGCGGGATTTCTAGCGCAAATTGTAGTTCGGAGTCCATAGGCCATGTTTCGACCCCTCTGAGTGCGTTTACGCGATTTTATTTAGTAGAAAAATCAATTCGAAAACGCTGTCCCCCTCTCTGCATCCTCGCCCATTTTCTGTGGCGTTTTTGTGTGACGTGCAGGAGGAAATGACTTGGCTTGACTGCGCTACTGCAAGGCTCGCTGGCCTTCTGACAGTCAGTCGGACCAGCGTTCAGTCCGACGGCCGCCGACGGGTCGTCTCCGTGTGGAGTCCCACAAGGCAGCGTGCTGTCTCCCCTCCTGTTTAGCGTAACACTTGCCGCCCTCCCACAGGCCATCCAGATGTCCAGCAACAAACGCCTCAAGACCCAGGTACAACTGGCAGTGTACGCGGGCGACATTGCACTGCGCGTGGTCAAGCGCCCGCGGAACTCAGCGCTCTCACCGTTCAGACGCAACTCCGAAAAGCTCTGAACAACACCCGTCACTTTCTAGCTACACTTGGCCTAACACTATCAGCAAGCAAATCGGTTTCATTGTGTGCAGCCCCCCGTCGAACACACAAGTTCCAACTGGAACTACACTTGGGAGGCATACCAATCCCAGTGCGAAGAAGAGCCACTTACCTCGGCCTCACATTGGACGACAAAGCAACATGGAACACCGCTGTCAACAATGTCCTCAAGGCCAAGGCGGAACACAGCAACGTTCTCCGCATGCTTGGGGGACAGAGCCATGGTACGTCACAAAGCCTTCTGCTCCAACTTTACAAGGGACTCATACTGGCACGACCCCTATACGCCCTACCGCTCCTACATCTCGACCAGCGGTCATTGGTGCGCCTCGAACGAGCACAGCGGAGGGCTCTTCGTATCTGTCCCGGAGTACCCGCCGACAGCCTCATCACGGCACACGCAATGAGACAGGCGTGAACACGGTCCAAAATGCGGCAACTGAGCGAGCCCTCCACCACCTCGTCCTCATCGTAGAGACACCTGGGGCCAATGAACCCGAAGGGACTCTGGAGTCGCTTGAAGAGAAGACACAGAAGTCACAACTGGGCAAACTGACTGACCGTCTCCACCAAATTGCTGGAGAACCAGTCACACAAACAGCCCCGCCGAAGGCCGCTTCGAGTGGAAATGGAAGCAGGGCTACGTCGACCAAAACGAGAGCTACCCACCGTGGCCGTACGTCAGCTTGCCGAAGGGCATCTAGGCGACGATTACGAAGGCTGGCGCCGGGTTTACACTCATGGATCGGTAGACCCAGTAGTGCGGA
Source organism: Haemaphysalis longicornis (assembly GCA_013339765.2). Taxonomy (NCBI): domain Eukaryota; kingdom Metazoa; phylum Arthropoda; class Arachnida; order Ixodida; family Ixodidae; genus Haemaphysalis; species Haemaphysalis longicornis. The sequence continues at coordinate 59,022,210 of CM023458.1, forward strand.
TGGCGGCAGCAGCAGCAGTGACAGGCAGTGAAGAAGAAAGTGTAGTAGGGTCACCCAAGTGTAGGGTCACCCAATGCGTGGCTAGACCGGGACGTCACGATGGCGGAGGTGCGAGCTGCGCTGCACAAGCTAATTAAACACCCGCTCGGCAGCCGGCCCGGACCTCGTTACGAACAAGATGCTCAAAAACCTAGACGACCCATCGATAGAGGCCCTTACCTAACACTATAACGAGTGCTGGCGATCGAGCAGGCTGCCGTGCCAGTGGAAATGTGCCAAGACCATCCTGATCCCGAAGCCGGGCAAGCCGCCAGACACGAACAACCTCCGTCCAATTTCGCTCACCTCCTGTGTGGGCAAGGTGCTGGAGTACCTGCGCGCGCGCCGATGGCAAGACTACCTCGAAAAGGACGGCCTATATTCCAGAATCCATGATAGGGTTTCGACATAAGCTCAGCACGCAAGACGCCATGCTCCAGTTAAGGCGGAAATAATCGATAAGGAAGGCACGAGCGATAACAGGGTAATCCTTGGCCTGGATCTCCAGAGTGCTTTCGACAAGGTAAAGCATTCGGCGATTTTGGCTCAAGTCTCCAAGTTGAACATGGACGAAACCAGCTATAACCATGGACGAAACCAGCTTCCTGGACTTCCTTAGGGATCGGACGGTAGAACTCCACGCGGGGGACCTACAGCTTAAAGAGAAGATTCTCGGCAGCACAGGCACGCCGCAAGGATCGGTCGTCTCACCGTTTCTCTTCAACCTCGTCATGATCGGGTTTGCGGAGGCGCTAGCGCGAACGGGCGTCCGGCATACCATATACACCGACGACATCACACTGTGGGTCGCCGGCGGCAGCGACGCATCGAGAGTCAACTGCAAGCGGCAGTCACCGCCATCGAGCAGCACCTCGTTGGTTCCGGCCTGGTCTGTTCGCCTAGCAAGACTGAACTACTCGTGCTCGCACCCAAGGGACAATATACCGCAGCGTGAAGCCAAGCGTATCAAAATAGCCACGGCATCGGGGCAACGCATTTAAGGTTTTGGGCATGATCATTGGTAAGAACAACAGCAACGGCGAAACCCTTGCCACGCTCAACAGCAAGACGGCCGATGCAATCCGCCTCATTCACCGCATTTCTTCGAGAAGAACGGGCATGAAGGAGGACAACCTCGTGAGACTCGTCCAGTCCTTCGTCATCAGCCACATTACGTACGTGGCCGCGTACCATAACTGGAGGGTCATGGAACGGGCCAAGATCAATACACTCATACGTAAGGCTTACAAATCGGCACTGGGCCTCATGGAAACCACGAGCACGGCGCGCTTACTACAACTAGGAGTGCACAATTCCTGGAAGAAATCATAGAGGCGCAGTTGGCCGCACAGCTGGAACGTCTCTCCACGACAAAGACGGGACGCCAAATCCTCGAGAACCTTGGCTACAACCCACGCACACCGGACAGGCAACAGCGCGACATAAACGAGGAAGCGATGGCGCACATATGCGTTGACCCAGTACCCAGTACGTTTATAGGAACGTGCACCCGGAGCAGAACAAGGAGAGGCGTGCAGCGCGGGCCAAAGCCCTCATCTAGATGCACGCCCAAAACGGGCACGCGCGTTACGTCGACGCAGCAGAGTACCAGCACGAAGGCTACGTCGCGGTCGCCGTTAAAGGGGCCCTGAAAGGCGTTTTGAGCACACTAAATTGACTAGCGCAATCGTTAGATTGGGTCGTCAACATCATCTGTGCCAAGTATTACTCTTTTACGCGCAGCGGAAAGCTCACACTTTTGTTGCAAAGTTGGTCGCTTTTTCCTCACCCTTTCCTTCGTGTTTTTGGACGCCGCCATCTTCAGATGTCTACATCATCGATTCCCAGATGTTCGTCATGAGCTAGACATCCTGCTATTCGGCGGCTTTTTCACGCACTTCCGGCAAAGAGATGAGTCGTCTGCTCAGCGTTGGCTCGCCGGCTGATCTGCCAGCGCAGTGCCGGAGTGCTTGGACATTTTACGACAAACGAAACAAGTGTAAACAAACGCTTAACCGTTTGTATTAAATGCAACAGGGCCATAACACGACATGAATATTCTCTTACTTGAGTACGTTCCATAAAGAAAGCGTTGAAGCCCCGTGGCACTTCTTTCTTGCAATCGCAGATAACGCCCTGAGCCGAATGCCCGGGTTTGACGCATACATTTTATTCAACTTCCAAACAATCCAGAGATGCGTTTCGAACGAACACAACGTCACAACATGCGTTGCAAGTCCGAACCGCGATTGACAGACGATGGGTTGCCTCATCCTGCCCCTCGTAAATTCGGCACTCACCTCGCGCGCGGTTTGCGGGGACGAACAGCAAGTCACTTAACTCCGGCGCACAAGCCGAGATGGCTTTTAGCCACGCACACTGCACATACCCCATGCGAGGTTGAGTCGTACGCCGCTTGAGAAAGATAATCCAGACCATGGGAAGCACTATCCACCCGCAGAAGCACAACGTCGCATTTCATCGCGAAACAAAGGCGTCCACAACACACACACCATCGCCTGCTGTAATGCCAAACGCATCTCGCACTTCCAAATGGGAGTGAGTAGTATGCCTGCAGTGCCCATATGCCGCGAGGTGGGGCCCCAAGCTGAACCGGGATCACGCAACCGTAACTGACTTCTAGAGCGGTTTGTGCCTTGTTGCCAGGGCAACCGATGTTTGATATTGTCAAAGAAATGGTGCTCGCTCCAGCGCGAGGAAGCTCAGAGCCGTGGCGGAGCATGTTTTGCCAACGTTGCCGCTCTCCACCACGCGTCGCCCCAAGCTGAACTGGCGTTTTGTGCACGGGTTCTGTATCGGTTCAAAATGTCTTTTTCACATGCCGCCGGCAGGAATTACCACCGCCACAAAATAAGACCCGGCACCAGCGGGGCCACATCTGATACGGCGCTTTTTGGATAAACAGTGCGCTGTGCATCCAAGGGAGCGAGCGCAGGATCCTCCCCGTGCGGCTGCGAGTTCGCCGCCGATAAAAAGTCGCGTGCCGCCGATAGCAAAGTTCTGCAACAACGTACACCGCGAAAGGGCAAGGCCAGGCCGCCGCACACATGGGGCCAGATTTTTCGTTCGCTTTTCCAGCCTTGAGCGGAGTGCGGAATTCATGGTGTCAACAAAGCTTGCCCGTAGCCACCCGTAGCAGACGGCTGTGTGAGCAGCGCAATAGCGGAAGTACGTCACCGCCGAGGAGCGCAGCATCATGGGAGGGAAGGCTCGCTCGCCGTCAACAGCGGAGAGTAAGTTGAAAGGAGGAGGAAACGCGGCGCGACGATAATGCGCGGTTTTTGATTTACGATTTCTCAGCTAATACTCATCGCTTCAACAAAATTCTTGCGGCAGGAGATTGCTAATACATTGCTTTATTTGGTTACATGTACATCCACGCATCGGCGGAAGGTATTTCAGGACCCCTTTAAGGCCTCCACGGGCACTAAGACCACGACTGCGAGTGTACGGTGCACCGAGCCACGGACGCCGAGGAGGTCGCCATCGCCCTGGCCATCTCCGAGGTTGAGTGCCGCACAGTGCTCTGTGACTCGAGAATCCGCACGCAACTACGCTAAAGCGCTGGACGCATGCACGATTGGTACACGCGATTTGCATACGGCTGATCGTTGCAACTCAAGAACGGCACCACCTCATGTAGTGTATCGCTCCGCTAAAGCGCCGGACCCGTGACGTCAGTGCGCGCACGTTTTGGAATGGGTTTGCTACGAATGCGTGATATCGTCTGCCTTGTCTCACGCAGTTTGTTTGTCGTCACTGGAGTCGTTTATAAGCATATTAAGCCCAAAAAATCACGGGAACGGCTCACGCCATGTTCAAAATATTCCAGTAACGCCCTACTTTCGCCGTGCGGAGAAACATCCGGCTACGGTGATAAGGCATAGCGGCAACTTAAGAAAAGCAGAGAGGGGAATATTGCCTAGTACAGTTACCACCTGTAACAGGGAAAAAAAAGTATTTCGTGCCTAATAAGCTTTAGTGCCTGCCCTAAGCAGCGCTAGTATTAAACCAAGAGTGTAAAACATGGTTATATTAGTCCTTTTTGGTAAGATCTATACTTGAAAGCGTGGGCACGCTGTGGTTAAGGAAGTCTAGAAGGCTAACGGTGAAAAGAACAGTGGAGAATCCAAAACAGCCAAGGTAAGGCAGATAGAAACGAATAAATGGAGAGAAAAATGGAAGCTAAAACGTCGTTAGAGATGTACAGGGCCAAGAAATTGAACATCAGAAAGGAAAATTTCTACGATAATTCCCAGGTCAGTGCTTTGCTTTTTGAGGTTAGAGCAGGTTGCTTACGAACTAAGAGCTTTGTGGGGAAGTATTCACAAAATGATGGGGTACGCATGGTCTGCGGAAAAGAAACAGAACCTATGCGCCACGTAGTGTCAGAATGTGAGGGTATCCATCCAAATCTACATTAGGGAAATATTCGGCTTTCAGAAGCCTCAGGATTTAAGGGTAGCACAGAGGAAGTTAACTTCAAGGCTGTCTAGGCGACGAACAGCAGAGAGGGGAATATTGCCTAGGACAGTTATCACCTGTAACAGAAAAAAAAAAGTATTTTGTGCTTAATAAGCTTTTCGTGCCTGCCCTAAGCAGCGCTACTATTAAACCAAGAGTATAAAACATAAGCTCTGTTTGGTAACCAAACATTAGTCTTGTTTGGTAAGATGTCATGTCGTCACCCCGCTACAAAGGGCAAACCAAAAGCAGTCATCATCAGTCAACGTTGCCGTTCTCAAGTTGTAACCGAGTATACTGCCTACTGTGTTCTCGTAGCGGCGAACCTTGCTAGCGGCCGTGGTGCGGGGGCCAACCTGGTTGAAACTCCAGGAGCTAGCGTGGTGGCCTACGCCGGAGTACTGGCTAGGTCGCCCCCAAGAACCCCACGATATTCCAGAAGCTTGATCGACCCCTAGCTCCGCTGTTTCTCTAGCCTTGCACCACTGGTGCAAGCTGCGCCATTTCTTGCGTTTTAGTTGCCCAAGAAAGACTCTGTGCATACGCACGCGCTCCTTGTGACCACACTTTTGAGCAAGTAATAAAGCCGGATTCACTGTTATAATGCCCTATCTGCGAGGAGGCACCCTTTACATTCCGCGCAGTTTTCCTTTTTGAAATTTTTTTTGCTAACGCCGCCGGATCAAGGTCAAGCTTACAAAGCTCCGCTGTCAGAAATTCCACGGGCACTTAAAGGAGCCATGAAGAGAAAACAAAAGTTTGTTTTATTCGAAAGATTAGGTGTTTCATAGTACCCTAAACGCTTTCCCGGAAGCAAATGATGCTTCATTCACTGAGAAATAAGGCAATTTAAGCCAAAATTTTAAATCTCCCGCTAAATTGCACATTTCGTGACGTGAACAATGGCGTCATACGAGCCGGTCCATGAAACAGATATTAGTATGTCGACTCCATATTGGCCGCGAGGCCCACCACTGGAGAGGCTGGCGCTGCGATCGTTTTGACGTCACTTGTAGGATCAACGTTCCTACCTTGCTGCACAGTTTGCTTGCAGCGCGTGACCCTTCGCTTAGGAAGCGCGTTCTAAAAGTATTTTCGTGTTAATTTCCGTCGTTTGAAGTTAATTCTCAGTGCGTCAAGCGCAGTTTGACGTCATGGGTATTTTATAACCGTATCAACTGTGGTACATTCTCCGCAAACAACTTGAGCGTGGTGGCGTATGACGTATGCGACCGAAGCGTAAGCTGCGGCTCGTTTCCCCGATCAACAATGTAGACTGCGATGATCGCCAGGCTAAGTTTCTAGATTTCCCTTGTTTGCGACAAATATATAAAGCAGGAAATCACGAAGCGTTTACTGCTCGCAGAAGCACACGCACCCGCCGTGCCTGCCCGCACGGCCGACGGAGCAGCTCGAACCGACGCAGGTCGCGGCAGCAACAACTTGTCGCCGCTTTTTGCGAGGCTCGAATATCTGCCGCGATCTATGCCGACCGTTCCCGGACTCGGTTCCGGCACCGCCGGCCCGTTCACGCGCGGTGAGGCGAGCGGCCGAAGGATATGATGCCTGCGCGCAAGCATCGGCCGAGGCCGTGGCAGGTATATATCTTGATCATAGCATTTACCGCGGATACAAAGTTACACATACAAGAAACGGGGTGACAGTGAAGTGAATAGTTGTATTAGGGACTCTCATTTGCAACTGTAACGATAGCGGTGAAGAAATATCTGCCGCGACGTTAAGCCTCAAGTTCCCAACATTCGATTACGTGTATCCGAAGCCGGCGGCAAGCGGTTCAAGCAGGCCCTCTCGTTGCGGGCGTGCGTGTTGCGTTTGGGTTCCCCCCCCCCCCCCCCCTATCACTTTAGGGGGCCCCCACCGCTCGGTTCTCCTACTTTAAAACTCCTAATTACCCCAAATCATTAACGACGTGTTTCGCCGTACACAGCCTCGCCTTGTGTGAGCAATCGTGAGCTTCGAAATTGATGCTAGAGGAAGGCAGGCTCACTGTAAGCAGACAATAGCTCACGTTGCAATTATACATTCCCACGCCGAAGTCCTGATGAAAACTAAATATAGCCATGTCCAAACCCGCTCGAAGGCGTTGAAAACTTACGTTCATACCATTCATGCATTGTGGACAAGTTGTCGCGAAAAGTAAACATATCAGTCGTGCAGAGTACAGGCTACGGCAGTGATCGTTAATCAAATCCGGGAATAATTATGAAAAAATCATTGTAGAAGAAATATGCACTGCTTAAGCCAAACTGCGCATCATAGCAACACTTTTAAGCATGAGTGGCGAAGCACTACGATCACCGTTCTCACGTAGTCATTCATTTACCAGGCAAGGCGAGCAGTACGCGCGGTCCGACGTGACTGGGTGACCGACGTGCTTCCGTCACTGTTACAAGGTGTTTCCTTGCACACACAGTCTCGTACATGTCATGTCACAAGTATTTCATAACGAATTTACAGCGTACTTTTCTCGGCATCACTTGCATCGTCCTTGGCGTTAGCTGGCTGCGTACGAGCTGTGGGGCGCGGCGGCGTCGCCGGGAAAAAGCGAGTCGCTGATTGCTCGCCCATAATTATTCGGGTTGCAGACAACTTTTTTTGGTAATTTGCACATCAAATCCACGGGGAAGGGGGGTGGGGACGGTGACCACAGACACGCACACACAAAAACACGCGGCCGCATAAGCACAGGAAATGGGTTGTAGGCTTGTAGCAGACGACAACCCGACCCGGCGTCCAACAAGTGACGTCATTCGTAGGTGACGCCACGGTATGTCCTCGAGGCCAATAGCACCCACACGCGGGAATCAAACAGGAACCGGAACTCGTGCCGAAACCGAGACGGCGGCCATTTTAAAAATACTAGTAAAACCTAGTGCACCCGCAAGCCCTACACTCTTAATAAAAAAGGTCCGTAAAAAGGTAGTAACGCCGTATTTACTAACTCCTTACGACCCTTACTACCCCGCGGTTTTGTACGTAGGCTCTGGCACTAACAACGGCATGGTTAGTAAATTAACTGAGTGTAGGAAGTGGTAGCACTAGATTTAGGTCGTGCTTATGACTAGGTTGTGCATGGCCAGTTAGTAAACGCATGTAGCTCAGAACAGTGCTATCGCTGGGACTTTACTAGTGGGGGGGTAGTGGTGCTTACTGCCTGCTTCGGTTAGTACTTTTGACAAGTGCTCATTTACTACCTCCAGTTACTAAGTACTAGTGTATACTGGGACAAGTAACTTGTTAGTATTCCATTAGTGAATGCTCCGACCTTTTTTTTAAGAGTGTAGTCATGGAATCGCTTGATCCGGAGAACAAAACTCTCGCCGAGAAGCTCGGGCTTGCATTTAACAACCTCACACCACTTGAACGCTCAATGCTTCCAAGTGCACGAGCGGCAGGAGTAGTGGGGATACGCGGATAGACCGGAAAGCGACCATTCCGCGATAGCCACAACAGACGAACGCCCAGCCGTGGGCACCGCGGCCCTCGTCAGCCCCGTCGCGACGACGAATACAGACTGGTACGTATGTGCCGTATCTTTATTGCGGTTAATAATAGTTCAATTTCAGTAGCAGTATCGCTTATTCCAGTTGTCCGGTGTCGTGTATGGAAAGCCGTTCGCGCGAGCTCTTTGCTCCGACCAGAAAGATACGAGCGTCAATGCGCGGTGTGTACGGCATGTTTTCCCCCAAGGTCAGAGCGCTTTGACGGCGATTTGACGAAGTCGGCGACGAGCGCCAGCATGTTCCAGGAGTGAGCTAACGTTAGGGTTCCTGCCGTAATCACTTCCTCGGAAATGAAGCGAGCACACTCGTACTTCCTTTAGCTCTCTTTCTCCTCCGTTTGCAAAGTTCACAAAACGTAGCCACTTGCTTCGCCGAGGTTCGTCGTTGGGCAGCACATGAAAGGAGATCTCCTCACCGGCGGGGATGTCGCACTCCCTCGACGATTTGCCCGTACTACATGGACATTTCAAAACGGAGCAACGAAATTTCATTGTAAAGTACTCGAACAAACTGAAGTTTTCAGTGGTTGTAAACTGGAAACGAGCTCCTAACAACAGCAGCAAGCCAACACCATTCCGAAACGTCTGCGACGACTGTCACTATCTCGTCGCTGCTTGCTGTTCCTTACTCCCCTCGTTTCTATTTTTACCTTTGCTGGTTGGCGATATGACGGCCCAACCTCCCTGTGAAGGGATTACGATACCGAGCAAGGTCGCGGCTGTGCGTGCTGGGACTTTTCGTTGGCCCCGAAGAGCCTCGAACCCCAAAAATTCGTCTGCGCGACGGTGGCGACTGCCGCCCGGCGAGATGTCGAGTTCGGCTGGCGGTAGTTTCGTACACATTGGCATACAGGCTTGCGTGTTTATTCGGAACTTAAACCGCTTACTCCACCATTCTTAGTGTCATAAAAGGAATGTGTGGTATGTTTAACGGGCATATAGCTCACTATGCAAACTGGTAAGCCCTGCCTAACTTGCGTTTGCTTTTGCCGGCCTCCGCCAATCGCAGAGCATTCTCGTGTGACATCATAGGTTCTGTTGCGGGAAATGAGCTGGTGGGTCGCATGGTAATTCCTTTTTTTTCTAATTATGTAGCTTATTTGAGCGAAGTTCGTGTTAAAAGTGGTGTCAGTATGGTTCTAACGAGGCAATCTTTCGAATGAACCAAACTTGTGTTTTCTCTTCATGGCTCCTTTAAAACATCTTACGTATTTTTAAGGCGAAAGCCCAGCAATAAATATTAGCTTATTAAGAACATAATCACTGCTACATCTCGTTTATGTCTCTTTCTTCGCCCATACGTTTCAATTTTGGCGCCAATCACTTCTGTCGTTTTTTTTTCTTCTACGCGACGTCTACGTCTCCTTCTTCGCTTTCGTTAGTGCGCAACCGAAGAAAGGAACAACAAAACATGTTGTTCCACGTTGGCAACGTTTCAAAGTAAGGTGCCGCTGATGTTTGTCATTCCCACATTGACGTTGCATGGCCCACACCGCTTTCTTGCCAGCCAAACGCTGTCCCTTGAGCTGGGCTTCACGCAGTAGCGCGCTGCTATGCGGCTGAAGAGACTTTTTCCCTCTTCGGGCTTCGCCGAGCCCACTTATAAGAGCGTCGGTACATGCCGGAGCATAGTAGCTACGTCATTGATAAACCCAGTCAATCTCTCTCCCATCATCTCCAACCTGATGTTCTCGCACATGCGCATGGGCTTGCGCAGGAGGAGGGTTCTGCGCACATAAGGCCTTCGGATTCTCCTTTCGCAAAGCCGTAAAAAGTCCCGCTTTCAAAACTACTAAAACATGAAATGAAGGCTAGAGACTATAAAAACAAAACTGCAATGTGCGGCGAAACAGTTTTAATACATACAAGCAGCCCACAAGAATACGCGTATGGATATCGTGAATTAGACGTCCCAATAACTTCAAAAAGAGAGCAGACCGAAATGAGGGCGTCGAAATGATCAAGCACGGGCACGCCACGTTCGTTCTAGGCCGAGTCCTGAATGCCGCCCTTCTCCTACACCAAGGTCACGCAGGAGGACCGTGTCGGGGAGGTCTCTCGATCACGTGATGCGGTTGATCTGATACATTGGTCAGAAAACAGTCCCCCGTGAGCAGCAGAAGATCCTGTCATCGATGGCTGCGATGGGCAGGCAGTCAACGAAGGTCTTCCACAGCTCGATGCTGCACCGGCGCTTGCACTCATGTTGGAAGACGTGCATGCGGCTGATGGTAGCGCACTCGAGGGGTTGCCCCGGAGAACAGTCCCCCGTGGCAGCAGAAGATCCTGCCGTCGTCGATGGCTGCGATGGGCAGGCAGTCGACGAAGGTCTTCCGCAGCGTGATGCTGTACCGGCGCTTGCACTCGTGGTGGAACCGTGGATGCGGGTGATGCTCTCGCACTCGAGGGTTTCCCGCCAGCACAGCCCCCGTGGCAGCAGAATACCCTATCGTCGTCGATGGCTGCGATGGGCAGGCAGTCGACGAAGGTCTCCCACAGCTTGATGCTGTACCGGCGCTTGCACTCGTGGTGGAACCGTCGATGCGGCTGATGGTATCGCACTCGAGGGTTTGCCCTGCAGGCACAGTCCCCCGTGGCAGAAGATCCTGTCGTCGTCGATTGCTGCGATGGACAAGCAGTCGACGAAGGTCTTCCGCAGCTTAATGCTGTGCCGGCGCTTGCACTCGTGGTGGAACCGTGGATGCGGGAGGTGGTATCGCACTCGAGGGTTGGCCCCGGAGCACAGTCCCCCGTGGCAGCAGAAGATCCCGTCCTCGTTGATGGCTGCGATGGGAAGGCTGTCGACGAAGGTCTTCCACAGCTTGATGCTGTACCTGCGCTTGCACTCGTGGTGGAAGCCGTGGTGGAGGCCCGCTCGAGGGTTTGCCCCGGAACAAAAAAAGTTCTCGGGGTACTTAACGTCGTAGGCCAGCAGCAGGCAGATGGTCTCCAGGGTCTGCTCGCCTTGCCCCTGTCCACGTAGCCCCCCAGGAAAGAGCACCTGGCCTACGGTGGGAAGGCGTCGCACTCAGACATCAGCCGGGGGACCGCGTACTGGCCGTGGATGTCGCCGCAGGTCTTGAGCGGTTACGGATCCCGCGGGTGGCGCGGATCTAGAGGAGAAGGTACGACCGAGGCGACCGGTTCTCGTGAGTGCGATGGAACGCACACAGAGCGTGGCAGTGGACGTGGCGTGGCTTCGTTCTCTTCTAATCCCGCAATCGCCCCCTGGCGGCGCCCACCTTGTTCTTTATTTGAACATGCATTCCGACCAGTCTGCCGGAGAAGATGGCCCACGGCACCAAGACGAACTAAGCAACCGGTCACACACTCCGCGACTAAACCTGAATCGTCTATCGAGAAAGTATCTATTGAATTTTACGTCGTCGTCATCATCATCATTATCCGTTTTACGTCCACTGCAAAATGGAGGTCTCCCCCATTGTACTCCAACCCATAGAGTTAATACTAGTCCAACTGCTCTTGTCCTGTACTCCCCGGGTACATTCTTCCCCGTATTTAATAATGCATTGTAATCTTCATTGGTGAGCGTATCATCGTCATCATCATCACTTCGTCAATTTCGTCTCGCCTCATACATCTGGTACATCAAGCTAGGCGCGTTTTGCCAGGCTAAGGCTAACCTTTCCTGGAGCATTAAAGGGACACTGAGTGTGAATTTGTCAAGCTCCCGTTTTTGTTTCCACTGCGTAGACTGGCTCAAATGCCCACACTTTTCATCGTTTATCCTGGCGATAAGGCGGTGATTATTTTATAAAGCCTGAAAGAAGAGAAACTACCATGCGCGGTCTGCGGCGGCCGCACCAACTAAAGGCTTTGATGTCGGAAGGAGGTGCACCGTGATTGGACAATGTCCAAGATTAGCATTCAAACAAGTTTCGGTTTCGGTTCTGTAAAACTACACGCTTGACACCAGACTTGATCGTTGGATGGGCATTTCCGATATCTCAATAATCGCCATACCTTGCTTTTACGATGTTGTCGGCTGTAAAATGCCTAAGATAAGCCTCCTAGGAGGGCTTGGAATAGTAGCAATCACTAGCCGAGGCCTACGCAGTGGATGAACGCCCTCCGCGCCACCGCAGACGCTCAAATGCCATGTGCTTTTTCCCACATCTTCGGAGCTTGCCTCACTCATGCCTGTATCGTAAAAAGCGTGTTCGCACCAGGCAAAGGGTCTGCTGATTCTGGCCTGTGCCCACTGCCCGCAAGCAGTCGGTGCTTATGGCAACAGCACGCCAACGAGAACTCACTAGCGCACCAGTGTCAGTCTGCGCGTATTCTGCGAACTCGCTCTTGGAGCAGTGAACGTTACGGCCCAAAAATGGTGAACTCAGTAAAGAAAACATCGGCCGAAAACGAAAAAAATCAACTTACAAAATAAAAAAGAATGCACCCTCGGGGATACGAATTTGCGACTTCCAAAACAACGTACGTAGCGCTCCAGACCACTCGGCCACGGGACAGCGTTGCCGCCGTCGGGAATATAAGGTATATAATGTATAACCAGTGTTCACTTTTAGTAGATGCAACGCATCTCTTTAACTCGCCTTGTCCCGCGTCGTTGTCGCGGCGTAGTCCGCATCCCTCCCCCATTCTCTTCGTCGCGGCAGCTGCGCGCTCCGCCGCTCTCACCGCAGCGCCATCTGTGTGTCAGCGCGGTCAGCGCGCAGCTTGCGCTCGGCTGCGCTCGCTCCCGTCGCCGTGCCAGCTGTGCGTTAGTGTGTTAGTGTGGTGAAAAATTGTGCAAGGGATTGTTGTCAGGGCTTATTTTAAAAGCGGCGATCAGATACCTGCCGCGATGCAAGCCTACGCTGACCTGCCGTGGATGCCGCGGCGCGCGGTGCGCCGAGCGGCCGAGAGATGGCGATACCTGCGCGGAAGCATCGAAACAGGCTAAGCAGATGTCTTGGTCACCGATTGCGCACGATAGCTGAAATAAAGTTCGATATTCGAGAAAGGGGATGGCAGTGTGGTGAAAAGTTGTGTTACGGGTTGTCATTCGCAGTTGCACAGATAGCGGCGATCAAATATTCGCCAGGATGCTAAGCCTAAAGTTCCCATCACCCGAGCCGACCCGAGCAACGCAAGCCGGTTGCGGGGCCTCACGACGATCGCAACGATGGCACGACTGCATCCGGCTTGCCAGTCGCACGTCGTGAGCCAACTCCGACTAGCGAACGACACCGAAACAGGTCCTGACGATCAATCGTAACGATCAGTCGCATGCGAATCGCGTGCACCAGTCGTACATGTGTCCAGCTCTTAAAGGTCGCGTTTGCGCCAAGGCGGCCGCCATCTTCGGCAAGGCAAGGCTCCAGGGCAGAGAAGTTCGTGTCAAGTGATTTCCGGCGCACATGGGTGAATGCGCAACTGCACCCAACCACTATGAGACGGCACACTCGGAGGCGCTAGCACTTACCCTCCGCTCCTTCGAGACCGACCGTCCGTGGTGGTTCGCGAACAAAGATCGCCTCGTGAGCTACAATGAGATCACCAAGGCCTACCGCCTGGCGCGACGGGTCATGCCACCCCCCACCCCCTCCACCACCAGGGCCTGAGCCGGGAGGAGGCAGTTCTACTACGACAGCTCCAGATCGGGTCCATCCTCGCTCCGGCAACGCTGCACAGGTTTCATCCAGAACTTTATTCGACGGGCGTGTGTCAAGTGTGTGGTGTGGGTCAGCAGTGGCACATTTTCTGGGACTGTGCCCGGTTTTCAAACGAAGCTCAATCAAGAAGTTATCCGCCGCAGCTCCAGGACGCTGCACGCAGGTTGCGACAAGGACACTCAACTTTGGGTCGTCCAGCAAGTCCGGGGTGCGCTCGAAAAGCACAGACCAGGCGACCCGGTAAAGGGAAGCGTTGGCGCTGCGCCTAGTAACGGCAATCCCTAGGACGGTGCCGGGCCCGCGTCGCGGCGCTTATTCGTTTTGCAGGCACAAATAAAGTTTTTCCTACTCGTACTCCTACTAGAACGCCTTTTGTTCTATTCCTCCTCAACAACTGCTGAGCTAGCGGCACTCAGCCTGGGCCTGGGCCTGCTTGAACGGCGCGCAGCTGACCCAGAGAGGGTCGCCTTTCTATGTGACTCAAAAGCCGCACTGGGCCACCTGCCGAACTCAGATCGAGCGAGCACCCGGGCTCGCTAAGAGCATAGTGGTAAGAGCAGGATAGCTACGGCGGCAAGGCTGGGACCTCGCATACCAATGGTTGCCCGCAGAAGGCGCAGGCAGCCAGAAACCCCACTGTCCTACCCTTCGAAGACGCGCGCCTGCTGATCCGCCGTGCAATAGCCCTAAAACATCCAGAACTGGAGGTAGGGCCCCTCCCAGGCCCGAGTCCCGGATGGCATATCCAGGAAAGCCGCCGCCGTCCTGCACCGGCTCAGAACTGGCAGACGCCCGCGGACACCAGTGGCCCGGGCCCAGTGGCAGCAGGGCAAGAGCGGCAACTGCACAAGTTGTAACGTGTTGGCAGACGTCGAGCACCTGCTGCTGCACTGTGCCGTCTACAAGGAAGAACGAAGTGCTCTACAGGCGAGCTACTGACGTTTGGGTGGCGACTCTGGAGCCTTTGGAGCCGCTACTGCGCCCAAGGCTGCCGCGGCACTCTGCAGACAGGGCCCTGAGGGCACTGGCCTCTTTCGTGGTCCAAACGGGCCTGTGCGACAACATATGAACCCGAAAACTTAACGACCGCGAACGACCGTGTACAGCGTGTACAGCCATCGCCTACTTTGGCACTTCCTCCTTTCTCTCTTATCTTTCCCTCTCTCCCCCAACCCCCATCACAACGGTGACTTGGGGGCCGATAGCCGCGCACCCTATCGTTGTGTTTCTAAATATATATAGAAAAATAAAGCATTCTCTCTCTCTCTCTCTCTCTCTCTCTCTCTCTCTCTCGTCTCAGTTCAAACTAAGCCACGACACGTTTGTGAATGGAAGATTGTGCCTTTCTTTACTTTGTTAGTTTGTACACTGTATCAAGCTCCAAGTCCAGGTCGCTCCACACAAGCGCTGCACAAGCGCACATGCGACGCTTCGCTGACTGGTACGCTAGTAGGAAACTCTAAGCCACTTGAAGGCGGGAGAAGACTCAGCGAAGTCATTGTAGGTAGCAAGGAAATAAAATCAACTGAAACATTTACCATACAGCGTAAAACTATGGAGCAGGAAGCCCTTATTTGCGCTGGGTGAACAAGCACGGCGGTCAGCAGCACGACCACACATCTGCGAACGCTATTCCGTCTAAGAAATGCAATTGCTAGACGTGAGATATTGTTGAAATTTGGGAGACGCTTACTGCACGACCGCTATACTAGAAATAGTCATCTAAGCTGCTTGAAATGCTAAAACTAAAAAAATTACACCATCTTCCCGCGAGGGGAACCATGGGGTAGATGCGACGCATCGGGGGTTGCCGTTGGCACGGCGACGGCACGGCGACGGGAGCGAGCTGGCACGGCGACGGGAGCGAGCGCAGCCGAGCGCGAGATGCGCGCTGACCGCGCTGACACACAGATGGCGCTGCGGTGAGAGCGGCGGAGCGCGCAGCTGCCGCGGCGAGGAGAATAGGGGAGGGATGCGGACTACGCCGCGACAACGACGTGGGACAAGGCGAGTTAAAGAGATGCGTTGCATCTAATAAAAGTGTAAACTCGTTATACATTATATATCTTATATTCCCGACGGCGGCAACGCTGGCCCGTGGCCGAGTGGTCTGGAGCGCTACGTACGTTGTTTTGGAAGTCGCAAATTCGTATCCCCGAGGGTGCATTCTTTTTTATTTTGTAAGTTGATTTTTTCGTTTTCGGCCGATGTTTTCTTTACTGAGTTCACCATTTTTGGGCCGTAACGTTCACTGCTCCAAGAGCGAGTTCGCAGAATACGCGCAGACTGACACTGGTGCGCTAGTGAGTTCTCGTTGGCGTGCTGTTGCCATAAGCACCGACTGCTTGTGGGCAGTGGGCACAGGCCAGAATCAGCAGACCCTTGGCCTGGTGCGAACACGCTTTTTACGATACAGGCATGAGTGAGGCAAGCTCCAAAGATGTGGGAAAAAGCACATGGCATTTGAACGTCTGCGGTGGCGCGGAGGGCGTTCATCCACTGCGTAGGCCTCGGCTAGTGATTGCTACGATTCCAAGCCCTCCTGGGAGGCTTATCTTGGGCATTTTACAGCCGACAACATCGCAAAAGCAAGATATGGCGATTATTGAGATATCGGAAATGCCCATCCAACGATAAAGTCTGGTGTCAAGCGTGTAGTTTTACAGAACCGAAACCGAAACTTGTTTGAATGCTACTCTTAGACATCGTCCAATCACGGTGCACCTCCTTCCGACATCAAAGCCTTTAGTTGGCGCGGCCGCCGCAGACCGCGCATGGTAGTTTCTCTTCTTTCAGGCTTTATAAAATAATCACCGCCTTATCGCCAGGATAAACGGTGAAAAGTGTGGGCATTTGAGCCAGTCTACGCAGTGGAAACAAAAACGGGAGCTTGACAAATTCACACCCAGCGTCCCTTTAATGCTCCAGGAAAGGTTAGACTGGCAAAAGCGCCTAGCTTGATGTACCAGATGTATGAGGCGAGACGAAACTGATGAAGTAATGATGATGACGATGATGCGCCCACCAATGAAGATTACAATGCATTATTAAATACGGGGAAGAATGTGCCCGGGGAGTACAGGACAAGAGCGGTTGGACTAGTATTAACTCTATGGGTTGGAGTACAATGGGGGAGACCTCCATTTTGCAGTGGACGTAAAACGGATAATGATGATGATGACAACGACGTAAAATTCAATAGATACTTTCTCGATAGACGATTCAGGTTAAGTTGCGGAGTGTGTGACCGGTTGCTTAGTTCATCTTGGTGACGTGGGCCATCTTCTCCGGCAGACTGGTCGGAATGCAGGTTCAAATAAAGAACAAGGTGGGCGCCGCCAGGGGGCGATTTCGGGATTAGAAGAGAACGAAGCCACGCCACGTCCACTGCCACGCTCTGTGTGCGTTCCATCGCACTCACGAGAACCGGTCGCCTCGGTCGTACCTTCTCCTCTAGATCCGCGCCACCCGCGGGATCCGTAACCGCTCAAGACCTGCGGCGACATCCACGGCCAGTACGCGGTCCCCCGGCTGATGTGTGAGTGCGACGCCTTCCCACCGTAGGCCAGGTGCTCTTTCCTGGGGGGCTACGTGGACAGGGGCAAGGCGAGCAGACCCTGGAGACCATCTGCCTGCTGCTGGCCTACGACGTTAAGTACCCCGAGAACGTTTTTTGTTCCGGGGCCAACCCTCGAGCGGGCCTCCGCCACGGCTTCCACCACGAGTGCAAGCGCAGGTACAGCATCAAGTTGTGGAAGACCTTCGTCGACAGCCTGCCCATCGCAGCCATCGACGAGGACGGGATCTTCTGCTGCCACGGGGGACTGTTCTCCGGGGCAACCCCTCGAGTGCGATACCTTAAGCCACATCGACGGTTCTACCACGAGTGCAAGCGCAGGTACAGCATCAAGCTGTGGAAGACCTTCGTCGACAGCCTGCCCATCGCAGCCATCGACGAGGACGGGATCTTCTGCTGCCACGGGGGACTGTGCTCCGGGGTCAACCCTCGAGTGCGATAGCATCACCCGCATCCACGGTTCCACCAAGAGTGCAAGCGCCGGTACAGCATCAAGCTGCGGAAGACCTTCGTCGACTCCCTGCCCATCGCAGCCATCGACGAGGACGGGATCTTCTGCTGCCACGGGGGACTGTTCTCCGGGGCAACCCCTCGAGTGCGATACCATCAGCCGCATCGACGGTTCCACCACGAGTGCAAGCGCAGGTACAGCATCAAGCTGTGGAAGACCTTCGTCGACAGCCTGCCCATCGCAGCCATCGACGAGGACGGGATCTTCTGCTGCCACGGGGGACTGTGCTCCGGGGCCAACCCTCGAGTGCGATACCATCACCCGCATCGACGGTTCCACCATTGGTACAGCATCAAGCTGGTGGAGACCTTCGTCGACTGCCTGCCCATCGCAGCCATCGACGACGACAGGGTCTTCCGCTGCCACGGGGGACTGTTCTCCGGGGCAACCCCTCGAGTGCGATACCATCAGCCGCATCGACGGTTCCACCACGAGTGCAAGTGCCGGTACAGCATCAAGCTGTGGGAGACCTTCGTCGACTCCCTGCCCATCGCAGCCATCGACGAGGACGGGATCTTCTGCTGCCACGGGGGACTGTTCCCCGGGGCAACCCCTCGAGTGCGATACCATCAGCCGCATCAACGGTTCCAACATGAGTGCAAGCGCCGGTACAGCATCAAGCTGTGGGAGACCTTTGTCGACTGCCTGCCCATCGCAGCCATCGACGACGACAGGGTGTTCTGCTGCCACGGGGGACTGTGCTGCAGGGTAAACCCTCGAGTGCGATAGCATCACCCGCATCCACGGTTCCACCAAGAGTGCAAGCGCCGGTACAGCATCAAGCTGCGGAAGACCTTCGTCGACTGCCTGCCCATCGCAGCCATCGACGACGGCAGGATCTTCTTCTGCCACCTGGGACTGTTCTCCGGGGCAACCCCTCGAGTGCGCAACCATCAGCCGCATGCACGTCTTCCAACATGAGTGCAAGTGCCGGTGCAGCATCGAGCTGTGGAAGACCTTCGTCGACTGCCTGTCCATCGCAGCCATCGATGACAGGATCTTCTGCTGCCACGGGGGACTGTTTTCTGACCAATGTAGCAGATCAACCGCATCACGTGATCTAGAGACCTCCCCGACACGGTCCTCCTGCGTGACCTTGGTGTAGGAGAAGGACGGCCTTCAGGACTCGGCCGAGAACGAACGTGGCGTGCCTGTGCTTGATCATTTCGCTCTGCTCTCTTTTTGAAGTTATTGGGACGTCTAATTCACTGATATCCTGACGCGTATTCTTGTGGGCTGCTTGTATGTATTAAACTGTTTCGCCGCACATTGCAGTTTTGTTTGTATGGTCTCTAGCCTTCATTTCATGTTTTAGTAGTTTTGAAAGCGGGACTTTTTACGGCTTGGCGAAAGGAGAACCCGGAGGCCTCATGTGCGCAGAACCCCCCTCCTGCGCAAGCCCATGCGCATGTGCGAGAACATCAGGTTGGAGATGATGGGAGAGAAATTGACTGGGTTTATCAATGACGTAGCTACTATGCTCCGGCATCTACCGACGCTCTTATAAGTGGGCTCGGCGAAGCCCGAAGAGGGAAAAAGTCTCTTCAGCCGCATAGCAGCGCGCTACTGCGTGAAGCCCAGCTCAAGGGACAGCGTTGGGCTGGCAAGAAAGCGGTGTGGGCCATGCAACGTCAATGTGGGAATGACAAACACCAGCGGCACCTTACTTTGAAACGTTGCCAACGTGGAACAACATGTGTTGTTGTTGTTCCTTTCTTCGGTTGCGCACTAACGAAAGCGAAGAAGGAGACGTAGACGCCGCGTAGAAGAAAAAAAAAACGACAGAAGTAATTGGCGCCAAAATTGAAACGTATGGGCGAAGAAAGAGACATAAACGAGATGTAGCAGTGAATAAGTTCTTAATAAGCTAATATTTATTGCCGGGCTTTCGCCTTAAAAATGCGTAAGAAGTCTTAAGTGCCCGTGGAATTTCTGACAGCGGAGCTTTTTAAGCTTGACCTTGATCCGGCGGCGTTAGCAAAAAAAAATGTCAAGAAAGAAAAACTGCGCGGCATGTAAAGGGTGCCTCATCGCAGATAGGGCATTATAACAGTGAATCCGGCTTTATTACTTGCTCAAAGTGTGGTCACAAGGAGCGCGTGCGTATGCAGAGATCTTTCTATCGCAATTTAAAGGCGATAGTCTTTCTTGGGCAACTAAAACGCAAGAAATGGCGCAGCTTGCACCAGTGGTGCAAGGCTGGAGAAACAGCCGAGCTAGGGGTCGATCAAGCTTGTGGAATATCGTGGGGTTCTTGGGGGACACCTAGCCAGTACTCCGGCGTAGGCCACCACGCTTGCTCCTGGCGTTTCAAACAGGTTGGCCCCCGCACCACGGCCGCTAGCAAGGTTCGCCGCTACGAGAACACAGTAGGCAGTATACTCGGTTACAACTTGAGAACGGCAACGATGACTGATGATGACTGCTTTTGGTTTACCCTTTGTAGCGGGGTGACGACATGACATCTTACCAAACAGGACTAATATACTTATGTTTTATACTCTTGGTTTAATACTAGCGCTGCTTAGGGCAGGCACGAAAAGCTTATTAGGCACGAAATACCTTTTTTTTTCTGTTACAGGTGCTAACTGTCCTAGGCAGTATTCCCCTCTCTGCTGTTCGTCGCCTAGACAGCCTTGAAGTTAACTTCCTCGGTGCTACCCTTAAATCCTGAGGCTTCTGGAAGCCGAATATTTCCCTAATGTAGATTTGGATGGATACCCTCACATTCTGACACTACGTGGCGCATAGGTTCTGTTTCTTTTCCGCAGACCATGCGTACCCCATCATTTTGTGAATACTTCCCCACAAAGCTCTTAGTTCGTAAGCAACCTGCTCTAGCCTCAAAAAGCAAAGCACTGCCCTGGGAATTATCGCTGATGTTCAATTTCTTTGCCCTGTACATCTCTAACGACGTTTTAGCTTCCATTTTTTCTATCCATTTATTCGTTTCTATCTGCCTTACTTTGGCTGTTTTGGATTCTCCACTGTTCTTTTCACCGTTAGCCTTCTAGACTTCCTTAACCACTGCGTGTCCACGCTTTTCAAGTATAGATACCTAAAAACCTTAGCTGCCCACCTTTGTAGATCCATTGTTCTCAAACTCATCTCAAAACATATTTTACTCTGCGCTTCTACAACTTCAAACGACGCCCGTCCAGCTCAAACGACTGAAGTTGCCGCTGTGCCTCATCACCACAGCCCGATGTTACTCCGCGCGCCGCAAGTAGTGCGTTACTGGGAATATTTTGAACACGGCACGAGCCATTTCCGTAATTTTCTGAACTTAATATGCTTATAAAGTACTGCTGCGACGGCAGACAAACCTACGTGATGAAAGGCAGACAATATCACGCATTCATAGCATCTCCGTTCAAAACGCGCGCGCCCCTTGACATCCGGGTCCGTCGGTTAGGCGGAGTGATACCGTATATGAGCTATTGCTGTTCTTAACTTGTTCCCGAGTATAGTGCCGAAGCACAGCCGTTTATCTGGGAACTCCCAAGGAATGCCCGACGTCGAAGGCTCGACGTCGTTCACGGATCACGCCATCTGGTCGTGATCGCAAACGGGAGGCAGGCACTCACGGCGCACCACAACAGCAGTTCCCACCTGAGTTTGGTCCGCCTCCACCACCGCGCTGTTCCGCCGATCCAACTCCGACCCGACCTCCGATCAGACTCTGTCTTCCGCCAGTACCTGTCTCCGCCGCCCGCGCGCCCATGCCGCGCAGGGACCGGTGGTGCCCTCTCACGGGGGCGCTGACGAATCAGCGGAGCGCGGGATAGGTTTCAGCGCAACGCGCCTCTCCCCGGAGCGCGCACCAGCTCCGGATCGCGAGTCGCGGTTCTCCACGATTCCCACAAGCTTTTTGCACCACCCTGGGATTCGCTGTCAGTGTGGGGAACCGACCGGAACGGCTTTGTAAAGTCCGGCTAAACTTGGTCTCACCCTCAGCACTTTGCCTAGCCTATCAAGAACATCGCCAAATCTAACAAAACTTTGCAAAGCCTACCAAAATCTAGCAAACCGTAGCAAAACCGGAAGAGGCTAGGCCGACCCCTATGCTCCACTGTTTCTCCAGCCTTGCAACACCAGAGCAAGCTGCGCCATTTTTTTTTTGCGGACTGAAGAAAGGGCCGCCAGTTTTAAGGCGAAAGTTGTTGCAGTTGTCCCATCAAGAAAATGGCGGCAGCTGTAAATAGTAAGCAAAAAAAAAAAAAAACCACGTGCGATTTCATGAAATTTGAAGCAGGGTCTGCACATCCCACCCCAGCGCTCTAAAAAATGTGCTGTCGCCGCGTGTTTCGAACAGTGAACAAAAGCTTTCGTTGACGTTCCTTTCTTCGTGGCGCACACAAACTTGGGGGATTGGCCAAAATTCGGGAGCTTTGAGGGGCAATATGCCCGCTTCTCACAATTCAGAAAATTATGATATGGAAACGTGAACGATGTAGAATAGGGCGTGCCGTGTGACACCTGCATGTGATGGCACGGGAGTAGAAAAGGGGCACACCATTCGCGCAGAACCCTGATTTCTATCTGCAGAGTGCGCCACTCCGCTTACTGAAGTAATTCGCGCCGCAAGAGGTAAAGAAATGTAACTTCGCTGGCCATCGAGTTTCGGAAATGTGTCATGCGAAGCATCAACTATGTCTTCGAAGCTTTCAGATTGCGTGTTCCAGTGATCGAGGGAGCATGCATGCATCAACGAAAATCTCGCACACACCCATACAGGAGATTTACGCACCTATGTGCGGGTTCGCCTTTCGGCTTCGCTTTGTCCTCCACCAAAAAAAAAGAACTTTTTAATGTGTAAATAAAATTCTCATTCTCATTATTATTGATTGATTATTATTAGTTAACGCCCGTTTCGTCTCTTACTCTAACAAAACAGTGTCCACTGAGAATATAAGAGCACACCTGAACAAAAACCTAGTTATACGCTTGCCATGCTAAAATGTTCCCCACATTGGTTTGCTTTTAGGTTACGAATCATATACACTGAAAGGGAGCCGATCTGGCCGGCAGTCTCTCACGTAACATGGCATGACCGGCTGACGGCGAGTTGGAATCGGCAGCAGCCACTCCGTGCACGTAGTAAAAGGTATCCTTGCAGGTTGGCGGCGGTGGCGTCTTTGTTCCGTACTGCACGCAGTGTGCGCGTTGAAGCCCGCGGAGGTGGATAAGCTTCCGCAAGCAACGAGTTGACACAGTAGACACCAAGGTGTGCTAGATTAGAATTTCTTCCGAACTACTTATGAATTACTTCCGCATGACGGACGCTCCTCACAAAATACCGAAGCTGAATTTGGCGCCTCACACCCCTTCCCCCATCTTTTTGCTTTATATTTCATTTAGTTTTGTTCATCAAACATGAATACGTTGAGAAAAATTATAGGAAATATACAATGCTTAGTAAATATACTCAGTAATTGGCGGAAATGTTGGTGCTTTTAGATTAGGGCGTTAAATTCATGCCTGATTTTCGAAACATTGTTAGCCGTATCTTCAACAAACTTGATCTGGGAGCATCAACGTAGCATCATGGCGGCAGACACATTTCAGAGTCAGCTCTACCCGCTTGGCTCTAGATGTACGAGGTGAAGTTAAATTGATGAAGTGATGATGATGACTATGATGGCGATGATGCGCTCACAAAGAAGCCTTAATATAATATTCATTGAAATAAAATAAGCTGGAAAGAATACACTCGGCAGTACAAAAGAGCGGTTGGAGAACGATGGGACAAGTCCTTCATGCTGCAGGGACTTAAAAAGGCTGATATTATGACCATTCGCGGATCCAGATGGGGGTCCGGGTGTCCTGACGCCTCCCTCAATATTTGAATTTATACCGCCAAAAGATGACCCCCAGGTCCTACAAAAAGTCTAGTTGATGATTTTTTATATAATCATGAATTTTTGCTTTTCCAAAATACTGGTTAATAAGCAAAGGTTCCTCCTCCTTCTCCATCTCCTCCTTATCATCATCACCGATAGAAGCTGACCCCCCGCCTCCTCATAGAGTTTCTTAGTAAGCCACCCCCCCCCTTCAGAAAAAAAAAAACTGGATCCGCCCCTGATAATGACGACGCGAAATTCAAGAGAAACGAAACTAAGCTCAGCGTAAATTTCAACTGCGTCCACTGGCGCTTCTGGCTCGATAGACGATTTAGGTGTAGTTGTGGTGTGTGTGACCGGTTGTCTAGTTCATCTTGATGACGCAGGCCATCTCTCCTAGTAGGTTTGCCCCTACAACGGGAGGGCTTGAACGCAGGCCAATAAAGATGTTGTTTCTCTCTCTCTCTCCTGCAGACAGGTTGGAATGTATGTTGCAAATACAGAACGAGGTGGGCGCCACCGGGGGGCGATAGTGGGATTAGAAGAGAACGAAGCCACGTCCACTGCCACGTTGTATGTGCGTTCCATCGCTTCAACGAGAACCGGGCTCATCGGTTCTGCCTTCCCTCCTAGATCCGTGCCATCCGCAGGATCCGAAACCGCTCAAGACCTGCGGCGACATACACGGCCAGTACGCCACCCTCCGCTTGCTGTTTCAGTGCGGCGGCTTCCCGCCGAAGGCCAGGTACCTCTTCCTGGGGGTCTAGGCGGACAGGGGCACGGCAAGCAACACTAAAGACCATCTGCCTCCTGCTCGCGTACAAGCTCAAGTACCCCGACAACTTCTTCCTGCTCCGAGGCAGCTCCTCGAGTGGGTCACCATCAGCCGCCTCTACGGCTTCCGCTCCACCATGAGTGCAAGCGCCGATCCAGCATCAAGCTGTTGAAGACCTTCGTCTACTGCCTGCCCATCGCAGCCATCGACGACAACAGAATCTCCTGCCATGGAGTCCCTCGAGTGCGCCACCATCAGGCGCATCAACGGCTTCCACGATGAGTGCAAGCGCCGCTACAGCATCAAGGAGTGCAAGAATCCGGCACCTGGTAGCCCCAGGACACCACCAGGCCGCCCGCCCGATATTCATAGGTGGACGCATGGTCCTTTTTACAGGCAGCTCTTGGAATTTCTTGCTGAAACTGGCCTATACGGCATTCTGTAGTCCATGAAACCGCTTGCCTCCCGCCACTTTCGTTTTTTTTTTCAATTCCTGTGATGCCTTGCGGGCAAAATGGCGCAAAAAAAAACTTCGCCGGCTGCCTGTCCATCGCAGCTATCGACGACGACAGGGTCTTATACCCCGGTGTACTGTCCTCCTGACCTCGAGTCAATGTAGCAGATCAACTGCATCACGTGACCGACAGGCCTCCCCTACACAGTCCTCCTCTGACCCTGCTGTCGGAGGAGGGCGGCGTCCAGGACTCGGCCGAGAACGACTGTGGCGTACCCGTACTTGATCATTTCAACGCCTTCATTTCTGTCTGCTCTCTTCTTGAAGCTATTGGGGCGTCGAATTCACTGATATCCTGTCACGTGTTATTGGGCACTGCTTGTATGAATTACAACTGTTTCGCCGCACATTGCAGTCTTTTTGACGAAGAGGCAAATACACCAACCAAGGGCGTTTATTCAAAGCGATCCAGACAGAGTTCTGTGGAAGATCTTCAAACTCATTGCAGTCTTTTCGTGTGGTCTATAGGCCTCACTTAATATTTTTGTGGTTTTTAAAGCTTGGCGAAAGAAAAATCCGGTCTCATGTGCGCTGAAAAAAACTTCGACGCAGCCGCATGCGCATGGATGAAAGAAACCGGTTGCAGAGAAGTCAGAATTTCTTGGAATGACATTGACCGGGTGTATAGATGACGTAGCTACTACGCTCTAGCGTTTACCGACGTTCTTATTAGTGGGAATGGCGCTCCGGGGAGAGCGAAAAAAATTCCCTCGCACTTCCCCGAGGGGGAGAGTGTGTAAGTGCGAATGCACGGTTGTTGATTGCGCGATTACGGTGGATATCGTGATCTTAATGAGTAGTCGAGAGATTACACACACGCACACAACTACAAAGAAAGATATTTCACTCGTTATTGCTGGTACCGTTGCCCGGTCCGCCATCATCGTTATCGAGATGCAGGACCAGCGACCGCTCTCGACGACGGCGAGCGGAGAGAGGAGGAGGAGAGTAGCGCCCGCCGTTACGGCGAGGGCTACACGAGCGCCCTCACGCGTCGGAATGCGGAGCGCCCGCTACGCGAGCGAGAGCTCTCCCGCCCGAAGTGGAGAGGAGGCGCCCAACACCCGCAGTCACTGAGCGGAGAGAGGAGGAGGAGAGTAGCGTGCGCCCATCTCCCCCGGTTGCTACGGAAGACGAGGAGCGCGCGCATCCGCAGCTGTTGCTATGCGGACGACGGCGGCGGACGATTAAGGCTCGCTTAAGAAGTGCATTCGCACTTAAAATTACACCATGTTCCCACGTGGGAACCCTGAGGGAATGCAAAGCCGTGGAGTAGTAGCGTGTTAATTGGTTGTTAGAGTAAAGACACGTGTAGTAGCGTATTAAATATCTTCTTTATTTTGTGAAGTAGTGGGGAACGTTTTGCGGCTTCTCGTTCTCGAAGCGAGGAATCCGTTCTTCGACGCTGGCGTTTCGAAGCGTTGTCACGTTGCCGAACGCCAGCGTCCATTGTCAGCTCATCGGACGGCGCAGCGTTGTCTCTACAGAAAGCAGCAACTGAAGGCAGCAGCGGCGCGGACCTGGTTATTTGAAGTGGAGAGGAGGAGGGGAGAGAAGGAGCAGCGCGCACAGGTGGTGTGGAGAGGAGGAGGCGAGAGAGAGCGGCGTTATCACAGCTGTTGTGGAGAGGAGGAAAGGTGCGGACGTCGGGCCCCGGACGACGGAGCCTCGACTAAGAGATGC
Organism: Haemaphysalis longicornis; assembly: GCA_013339765.2. NCBI lineage: Eukaryota > Metazoa > Arthropoda > Arachnida > Ixodida > Ixodidae > Haemaphysalis > Haemaphysalis longicornis. The sequence continues at coordinate 59,048,793 of CM023458.1, forward strand.
TTTGTATCTAAAACTCTCCCTCGCCTCATAGCAGCGCCACACGGCTCACTGTCATGGCTGCCAGAATTCCTTTTGGGAGGCAACGTATGGATGGTAGATTTAAAATTCCGATTGCAAAAGTTCTAGGGTGCTGTCAGCAAAACCGTTTCGGGTTAAGGCGTTATAAGTGATGCCCGCTCATTTGGTGGGATTGGTGGTGGCAAAAACATTTATTTGAGCTTGAGGGGAAAGGGAAGGGGAAGTGGTCAGCCTCCCATGTCCGGGAGGCCGCGAGTCCGCGCCGATTCCAGAGCTCATTTCACCAGGGCGAGTTGCTGCTCCGGTGCCGAGCTGGTCGGAGCGGACTCCCACTGCTCAAGGGTGGGGGAGTGAAGGGGGGTTGTGTGATGCGGGCAGGAGAATACTAGGTGATAGGTGGTAAGAAAAAGGTCCACACGCTTGGCAGTTATGGGGGGGGATGGAGAGATCTGTGAGAAAATCGTGTGATTATAGAAAGTTTCTGTCTGAAGGCGGCAATAAACATAGGCTTCATGTGGGGTAAGGGATGGTGGGGAGGAGGGGATAGAGGAAATATACTCGACAATAATCGGTTGTCTGCCCCTTTAAAGCATCCTACCGGTGGAGGGGATCCACAGTTGTGTTTATAGGTCGGGGATGGATGGCAGATCTGGTGATTTCTGGCCCTCTAACACGTGATAGTATAGGGTTCCAGGTGCTGAACATTAGTTAAATGTAGCTGAATATTACGTTGTTTACGTGGCATGGAAGAGGGTGCGGTACGTATGGGTATATTAGTCAGTAGTCATCTAGAGGTGGCGGCTTCATCTATTTTGAGTTGGTGGTGTCGATCGGGGAAAATATCGCCGTTTGTGTCAGTACGCCAAGATCTCCGTGTAGTGTGTAGGTGAGGTTGTGGGTTAGGTGTGATGGATGGTGACTGCCCTATAAGAAAACCATCTCCTCTAACGTGAAACCTGAGGAGTGGCGAAGCATGCAGCGCCTGGGCGTTATTGACAACGGTGATGAAGCCGTTGGAGGCAAAGGTATTGGCGGATCCAGAGGGTGGTCCGGATGTCCTGACCCCTCCCTTAATTTTTGAATTGATACTCCCAAGAAGATGACCCCTCAGGTACTAGAAAAAGTCTAGTTGATGAATTTTTTGTCTTGAATTTTTGCTTTTGCGAAATATCGGGGAATTAAGAAAGGTTCCTCCTCCTCCTCCTCCCTCCTCCTCCTCCTCCTCCTCCTCCTCCTCCCCCTCCTCCTCCTCCTCCTCCTCCTCATCATCATCATCATCATCATCATCATCACCACCACCACCACCACCACCAATAGAAGCTGACCCCTCAAGAAAAAATTAGCAGTGGCTTAGCTCGGCTATGCCAGGATATACGTAGCGTGAGCTAAGGTTCAGCTGGTTATTCGTAGGTTTCCTGGTTGTCTGGGATTAGCTGATTATCATGTTTACTCCTGCTAAAGCCGGACCGATGCTGCAGCCCGTTTCCGCTTCGCTGGTTAACCATCTGCACAAAGTGCATCAGCGAGATACCCCGCCCCCCGCTCCTGTTCCTATCCTCGTGCGCAGACTCTAGAGCATTTTTTTTACTTTCACTGGCGGCTCTCAGCAGTGCAGGGTACGTTCATTTTCTTTACTAACGCTCCAGTAGCATCTGCACTACACTGCATCTTGTGCACGCAGGTCGACTTCTCCGGCAGACATGTCGGAGTGTACTTTGTATTTAAAGATAAGGTGGGCGCAGGCAGGGGGCGAAAGAAGAGTTAGTTAAGAGCAACACGAAACTGCGCCCACTGCCTTGTAATGTGCGTGCTGCATCACTTCCAAGGGAAGCGGACGCGTAGTCCCGACTTCTCTTCTGGACTAGCCAAACGCTGGTGATGCAACCGCTCAACACCTGCGGCGACATCAACCGCCTGTACGCTGTACTCTCCTCCTGTTTGAGCCCGGCGCCTTCCCACCGTAGTCAAAGTACCTCTTCCTTGGGATCTACGTGGACAGGGGCAAGGCAAGAAGTCCGTAGAGGCCATCCGCGTCCAGCTGGCGTTCAAGTTCAAGTACCCGGAGAACTTCTTTCTGCTCCGCGGCAATCCGCCGAGTGCACCTCCATGAATCGCATCTACGGCTTCCACAATGAGTGCAAGCGCCGCTACATCATCAAAGTGTGGGAGACCTTCGTGGACTGCCTTCCCGTCACAGCCATTGTCGCCGACAGGATCTTTTGCTCCCACGGGCGACTCGAGCAGAACGGGCACATCAGGCGACCACTAGACGTCCCCGACACCGGAATGGGACAAGAACGTTCGTGACGTGTACTTCACCTCTGGCTCCTATGTAGTCTGCAAGTTCCGTAACAGCCATGTCGGCGTAATATGGAGAGCCCACCAGACAGTGAAGAGTTTCGAGTTCTTAGATTGCAAGGTGGCGACTTTTCCACTGGTGAACTCACTGCATCAATATCATTTCCGCATGCAGTCTGCGTACTCGATCGCGGAACAATGAACTAGACCGCTCAACCGCAAAACAACATCTACCGGCGAGGAAATATTGCGGATATAAATCTTACGACCAACCCTGCATGTCCTGTCGACTATTTATTTGTTCATGTGGCATTCCGAGCAGCTTAGCTGGGTATATACTGAATAACGCTAGTGCAGCAGGCTTCCCCCGAGCTCCCACGAATAGCGACTGCGTTCACTGCACGAAAAGCGATCGAAAATGAGTGGTCGTGCTGCTTACCGGTCTCCTGGTTAACCCTGCGCAACGAGTGCTTCTTGTGCCTTGGTTTTACAATTTACAGTAAAATCTTCGGATTATTTTATTCCCTTATCTACCTAACATTTTGCACCCTTCTTTGCCGAAAGGTGTGCGAAAATATTGTCCCTGGGCGCACACCTTTAAAAGATGCTTTAACTAAAAAAGGGTGTAATGATGAAGAAATGGTGCTCCTGTAAACCACCTGAAAAGGGTTTAATGTTTCTTAACACCCTCAAATAAGGGTGTTAGCCGCACAGCTATATACGTGTGACAGTATGGATCGGCTGAGCACCCAGCATGACATACACATTAATCCGCAAAAGTAACGGGATTCTCGAAGGGATTTAGGCCTTCAGTATGCTGTCTGTGGAACCTGTCAAATGTATCAGAGTGCCCAGAATAGCCCTCACAGAAAAGGAGATAAAAAGGAGATGATGAAAAAAGATAAGACCAATGGCACGTGAGCGCACGCGCATGTGCCCCCCTTACTATACCCTTTTAAAGGTAGTGGTCCTTTTGGGATACAAAACGCAAAAAAGATTGGCGGAGCTTCCACTATAGTGGTGCAGGGCTGGAGAAATAGCGGAGCTGGGGTCGACCTATCCTGTTCCCCCATGGATGCGCTGTCAATGTGGGGGACACACTGGAACAGCCTTGTAAAGTCCGGCTGAACTTGGCCTCAACCCTAACCCCGCGCAAAATCTAGCGAAATCTAGCAACACCGCAAGAAGCTAGGTCGACACCCAGCTCCGCTGGGTTCTTCCTTTCTTTTTTTTTTTTTTGCAACGGGACGTATTTCACACCCTTTTACAAACCTAAAGAAAAAAGAGGGTGTTGCAGTAGGTCGACACCTTTTTCGCCACACAGAAAGAGAGCAAAGCTACAAATTCGGGGATTGAAACCTAAGGAAACGCGCGTAATGACTTTCGAACACGCTTATTCCACTTATACTACATTTTTAGGCAATAAGCGAGTAAAAATGTTTAGTGTATATACTTCGTCCTGCAGTGGACTTAAATACGCAACTGCTGCTGATGATGATGGCGATGAAGACGACGCGAAATTTAAGAAGGATTTTCTAAATAGACAAAGTTATTTCTCTAAACGAAGCTGCTGGCTCGCTGGTAAGCACAGCGCTCTCCGGCGCAGTCGTTGAGGTCTTCCAGCCAGCCTCGTTAATTACGGTGGCAAGGTATCGTAGAATGCTAAAGCTTCAAGGCCAACAGGAATCCGTCTGGTTATTTGTGGCAGACTTTCAACACCTGAAATTTCACTGGAAAGCAGATTGGTCTCCTTCACGTAACCTTGATGTCATGTTAACGGCTAGCAGCATGGCGTGTCCCCCAATTGAATACGAATCTTTACAGGACACGTCTGGTGCAACCTTCTATGTGCAGATACTGCAGCGAAGATGAGTCCATAGATTATTACTTGATGTCCTGTAGATGATTTTCTAGAATCAGATTACAGCTTACGGAGGCGCTGCTTTGCAGCCTGGGATTGCATTGTCTGTGCCGAGTCTCCTTTCACTCGGAGCGTCTGAGACGGGATTATACCACTGGTATGTGTGCTCTGCCCTTCTGAGCATCATAGACAGGTGTAATCAATTTCCGCTCTGACTGGATTCATTGGCAAATTTTTTAACCTGTTATGGTCTTCCCGATTCCCTCTTCTTTTCTATACGTATGTTAGATTAAAAAAGATTTTCAACCAGTCTAAAGTTCCTTTATATGGAGCCCTCGGTCAATAAGCCCTTTTTTCCCCTACCATTTGTGTGTGGCCTATCCCCTGTATAGGCACGTACCATTCAAAAAGGAAGATGATCATCATCATCTTCTTCTTCTTTTTCGATTCAGGCTTAATTGTGAAGTCTGTGATTGGTTGTATCGTTCGCTTTTAGCACGCGTGTCATCTCCTCCGGCAGGCAGGTCCGAATGTTGTTGCAAATAACGAATGAGATGGCTGCGGCCAGGGGGCGGTAGCGGGATTAAAAGAGAACAAAGCCACGTCCACTTCCCCGCTCTGAGTGCGTTCCATCGCTTGTACGATAACCGGACGGTTGGGCTCCACCTTCTTATCTATACCCGCGCCACCCGTGAGGTCCAAAACTGCCCAAGACCTGCAGCGACATACACGGCCAGTACTCGGACCTCCGCCTGCTGTTTCACTGCGGCGCCTTCCCACCGAAGGCAGAGTACATATTCCTCGGGGGCTACGTGAACAGGGGCAAGGCGAGCCGACTCTAGAGACCACCGGCGTCTCGCTGGCCTACAAGTTCAAGTACCCCGAGAACTTTTTCCTACTCCGAGGCAAACTCTCGAGTGAACGTCCATCAACCGCATCTACGGCGTCTACCAGGAGTGCAAGCCTAGCTACAGCCTCAAGCCGTGGATGTCCTTTGTCGACATACCTCCCCATCGCTGCCATAGTCGATGACAAGATATTCTGCTGCCACGGGGGACTGTCTCCCGACTCGCAGTCAATGAAGCTGATCAGGCCCATCGCGCGACCAACAGACATCGTACGAACAGTCCTCCATTGTGTGATCTCGCGGTCGGATTAGGACGACCGCACCGTCCGGGTCTTGGACGAGAATGATTGCGGCGTGTCGTTCACCTCTGGATACGATGTTGTCTCCAATTTCCTCAGCAGGCTCAACATCGAGCGTATCCCACCAAGTGGTGCGGGACAATTTCGAGTTGCTATACAAACATTGTGACCCTATTCTTGGCCTCGGACTGTCGCGTCGAGTTCAGCAACTCTGGGGGAAGATGCCAGTCAAAGGGAGTTTGATATGCAGCTTCCAGGTCCTGAAGGCCTCCGAAAATGAATAAAATCTGTTATAAGCGAAACGGGTGTTGTTGCTAAGCACCCGCTTGTTGGAGTGGATCCTTTGTCCGGGATTCCCAGGCAGTGGCTGGCTGCGCGGGCCCTTTTTATAAGGTCTAGCTGGAATGTAGGGTCTTTGCTCGTCAATCGTAGCATCCACTGTTGAGTGGAGGGGTTGGATATGGGTTGCAGATCAGGTGTTTTATGGCCCGTCCTACACCTGATGCTATAGGGTGACAGGTGCTGGACAGTAGTTACACGACTCTTAATATTAAGTTCGATATATGACATAGGTCGTTGTATATATGGTATGGAGGATGCTGAGGATGCTGAGGTGCGGATAAGTGTTAGCCTGTAGTTGTCTTAAGGTGGTGGCATCTTCTCTTGTACGTTGGTGGTGTGGATTAGGGAAAACTGACCTTTTGTGGCGGTAGTCCGCCAAGATGTCTGTGTAGCCCAAAATAGGTTGTGGGTTAGGTGGAAGGGGTGATGAATCGCCCCGTCAGAAAAACGCCCCGGCGTATATAAGCGCGGGAAGAGGTGCTTATATAGTCAAAGTACCACTGGGTTGGTCTCAATTCTGTGCCGCCCGTCACACCCCGCCCCTGTTCCCGGTCAAGAAGAAACGACCGGCACTCCCTTACTGGACAGGATTGGCGTCATTGTAGTGATTTAGAATAAAAAAAAACAGACTTTTCAATCACGCTACTGACACGAACTGAACGTCATGTTTTTGTTATTTTTCTCTCTTTTATTTCTTCTCTTTCTCCCTCTTTCGTCTGCCCTGTAATCTATCCGGTATTTTCTTTCTCCTTTTCTCCCTTCCCCACCGAGTAGCATATTGGTGTCTAAATTCCGGCATCATAACCCCCACCATAATCATTATCGTCGTCTTCGTCCGCATTAGAGTACGGACGTAAATTATGTTGCCTCTACCTTAAAGGCGGTTCGGCGTACGCCACAACCGGCGGTGCAATTCAGCCGATACAAGCTTCCCCAGAAAATGTTACCAGGTGTGCGATCCGATGGAATTTGAATTCGGCTATCCACATTAGCAGCTCAGTGAGCTTATTATGATTATGTTGACGATGATGATGATAATAAATTTATTTTGCCCGGAACTGTGTGAAGGGAGGAGGGAGAAGTGGCATTCTGCTCGGATTCCTCCCCCTCGGATGGCAGCATGGATCAGCCTTCAAGCGCTAGAGAAAAACAAGGAAATAAAATAGAAAAATGGGAAAAAGTAAAAGCAGTTACCCTGCGTGTTTGAGTGTGTCACGTAAAAAGTCACGTAAATAGTGACGAAATTTTATGCCGGCGACACTGATGTCAAGCCACTCCACTTTCTGTCGTAATTCGCGCGTGGAACAAAAGCGAGAACTTTTACGGGAACACTGTGCAGCCGAAAATAAGCCTTTAAAGGTAGTTCGCGCCAAAAGAAAAAGTATCGAATGCGAAGAGAGATGAAAATACCTTGCAGCAGTAAAGTTGCGAAGTAGTGCCAGGCTTTCGTTTTTAAAGCTCATACGCCGACTTAAGTGCACCGCGAGATTTTTTCCCGGACTCAGCAGGAGCCACGAAGTTTTGGTACGGGAACTTATAGATGGTACTCACTGAAAAGTGTAGCTCTCAATTTCTTTGCTTGGAAACACTGGAAACGACCACGGACATAGCCGCAATGCCAGGGACATGGCGCTGCTTGTGCCACTACGCCCACACGCCGCAGAAAAACAAAGAACACCGGAGTGCGTCGTCTGCTCCGTTGTAACCCCATTCTCAACGGTGGTGTCAAGAGAAATGTTATTAATTGCACTCACATTGTAGTCGAGGCTTTACTTTGCGTTCGGTGGGTTTGAGTTCTGAAGGTCCAACACACCTCATGTGCCTAGCACGGACACCGCCATCCCGCGGAGCCCAACGTAACTAGTGACGGCGCACTCGCATGGTTGCCTGCCTGCGTGCCTCGCCAGTGTATTAAACCTACACCTCGGTATTTTTTTCGGACGGTCTCGAAACAACATCTGCCTTTTCTCTTTTACTTTTTTGCAGCCTGATGTGCCCAATTTTGCGAAACACCGTCCTTGTTGTCTTTGTTGTCCGGTCAAGAAAATGGCCGCTGCTGTAAAGAGAGAAAAAAAAAAGCAATAAAACACTTGCGCTCCGATAGGATTCGAACCCTGGTCTCCCTAGTAGCAGCACAAGGCACGACCACTGCGCTATCTCTGCACACTGCCTACGGCAGAACAACTTTTGTTGTCGTTTTCATTCCTTTCTTCGTGGCGAAATTATCAAAACTACGAATCGGATACGTAACCGCTTGACATTTGAATATGATGGCACGTAAGTAAAACTGGCTCACAATTGACCACCAACCGAATGGCTACCGAGAGACGGGACTAGATGTAAGGGTCGACCACCAACTCGAAGGAGGGACGAAGTGAGGAACTTTGATGTCAAAGAATGGACTCGGGCAGTGCAGGATCGGTTGGAGGTCAATGGTGGAGGCCTTCGTCTTGTAGTGCAAATAGGCTGATGATGATCATTACGACACCAAATTCAGGAGGAATTTTCGGATTTGACAATTCATGCTTAGTTGTGAACGTGTCATCGGTTGTCTCGTTCTTCTTGCGAACGCCAGTCCTACGCTCCGGCCCACACGTCGGAATGTATGTTGAAAATAAAGAATGAGATGGGCGCCGCCAGGGGGCGATAGCGAGGTTAGAAGAGGACAAAGTTGCGGGTACTGCCACGCTCTGCGTGCATTCCACGGCTTCCACGAAAACCGGCAGCCTCGGCTCTGCATCCTTTCCTTTATCCGCGCCACCCGCGGAATACCAAACCACTCAAGACCTGCGGAGGCATCCACGGCCAGTTAGAGGTCCTCCGCCTGCAGTTTGAGTGCAGCGCGCCTTCCCCCGAAGGCAAAGTACCTCTTCCTGGGAAACTTCGTGGACAGGGCAAGGCAAGCAGCCCACAGAGAACACCTGCCTCCTGCTGGCCTACAAGGTCAAGTACGCGGAGGGCTTCTTTCTGCTGCGGGGCAACCGGTGTGCCTCCATCAACTGTTCCACGGCTTCCGCCAGGAGCGTAAGAGCCGCTACAGCACCAAGCTGTGAAAGACCTCCGCGGACTGCTTCGACAGACTTCCCATCGCGGCCATCATCGACGAGGGGATCTGCTGCCACGGGGGACTGTCTCCCGACGTCCTGTCAATGGAGGATGTCAAGCGCCTCTCGAGGCCAACGACATACACGACCAGTGGCGTAAATCTAGAAAAATCACAAGGGGGGACACACATCTTGCCAAGGCGGCCATTTTGTTTTGTACTTTATTTTCATTTAAATACAAATTACTATCGTGATTTGAATTAAAATAAGAAAAACGAGCATGCTTTCATACCTCACGTAATTGCACTGTGCTATTGCAGACGTTAAAAAAAGATCAATAGAAATACTCTGTACAATATGAGTACTGATCCCCTATGACATGTTTCCTAGCTTTCGACACTTCTAGAGGGTCCAAAAACGAGAGCGCGGTTTTTGCACGCCCTGACAAAGTTTTTCAACAACCCTGGCAACTTTATGAGGTCTATAATGTCTTGATGAACGTGTGCCAAAGCCATGCAGTTGAGGCGTTCCTCCCCCATCGTACTACGCAGCCATGTTTTCAGTCTTCTCAAGGCACTGAACGATCTCTCTGCTTCACAGGAAGAGACCGGCATCACTAAGATAATCCTGAGAACACTCTCCACTTCCTTGAAATACTTATTAGTGACAAGCAGTACTTATAAGTATAATCAGTACTTATTAGTGACAAAAACAACAGTTGTTTTAGCTTTCAAAGGTAAATGAAAGATGAATCTCAAGGGGGGGACACTTGCAAGGGGTGTCCCCCCCCCAGCCCGAACACAAGGGGGGTCAGGACCCCCCTGACCCCCCCATGATTTACGCCACTGTACACGACACAGGCCCTATGTGAGATCGTGCAGTCGAAAACCGTCAAGGACCGAGTCCAGGTCTTGTACGAGAATGACCGTGGATTGACCTTCACCTTTCGGTCTCACTTGGTCTCCAACTTCCCCAGCATGCGTGACCGCGAGTTGGTGACTTTGGTGTTGGGCACAACTGTTGCGGCGATTCGCCAACCCTGCGCTATCATGTCCGTCGACAGGACCCTTATATGTAGCTTCCACATACTGTAGCCTCCGAAAATGAATCAATGATTAAAATCTTTTTTGAACACAGCAGGTGTTGTTGCCGGGGCAGCCGCTTGTTGGATGGACCCTAGTCAGTGACACCCTGGCTGCGGCTGGCTGCTCGGGCCTCTTTCATTAGTTCAAGCTGGTAAGTAGGTCCCTAGCTGATCTATCTCACCATCCTCTGTTGTGAGGATTGGTTGGTTATGGGCTGCAGATCTCGTGTTTTCCGGCCAACCCAACAGCTTGTCGTATATTGTTCCAGGCACTTGACCGTTGTTTCATGTCGCCTAATACGTTGTTCCATATATGGCAGGCTTCGTTAGATACATGGCATGGAGGATGCTGAGGTGCGGATCTCTGTTGGTAAAGAGTCGTATGAATTTACCAAAACTTGTTGCTGAGCTAGTTGGTACATAGTTCAAACAAAGTTAAAAACGTGGCGCAAACTAGACGGGACAAGAGAGACAAGAAACACAGATACAGGCGCCTGTATCTGTGTTTCTTGTCTCTCTTGTCCCGTCTAGTTTGCGCCACGTTTTTAACTTTGTTTGAGTCGTATGAAGCTGGTGGCTTCATCTCGAGTTGGTTGTGTCGATCACGGAAAACTGGCCATTTGTGTACGTAGTCCATCTAAGATGCCTGTGGAGCCGAGGAGAGGTTGTGGGTTAGAATAAAGGGGTGATAAGCGCTCCGCCAGAAAAACGGTGCGGTGTGTATAGGAGCGGGAAACGGCCTTTGTATAGGCAAAGTAACAGTTCAATGGTTTCAATTCTGGGCCACCCGTAATGATAACGCGGTGTAAGTCAAGAAATGAGTGGTGGGGAAGGGTAGCAGCGACAGAGGCAAGAATGAAAAAAAGAACGAACATTTTCCCTCCAGAAACAGGGGTGCACATGAAGCCTGACGTCAGTGAAAATGAAAACGACCAAAATCTGGACGGAATGACCGTAGAACGAAAACAAAAACACTTCTGCAGAAACCCAAACGTGATGGCCAATATGAAAACTCAACACCACCAATCGACCAAAACGAAACCCGTCCATGTCGCCGAGCTTTACCCTAACACAAATGTTTGCTGTACGGTGCACATCATTGTTTTGATACTATCAGAAGCGTTTACATTATTCAATGGCTGCCCCCGTTCTTCCGCAAAACGGACCAATCGCGTACTACCCACGCATTGCTAGACGTTGAAATGGCCGACTACAGCCAGCGACCGCACCAGCAATGTGTCGTGATTCCAGCTCCCATTTGACGTGATATAGCGCGACACTGGTAGGCGCGCGAAAACCGAGTGAGAGCTGCTCCCGAAGAGCCCGCTAGTAAAGATGCGTATAGGCGTTTCCTAGTCAGCACAGCCAAGCGACGCATGGCACCATCTAGGGGCATGTTTGAAACTATGTCCACGTGCATGTTGCCCTCAATTTAATCGCTCAGACGCGCTTGGTCTCGTAGTGTAGTAGTTCCGCTCCTGTGAAGCAAACATCCTAGCCAGGGTTCAAATCCTGTTACCGCTTTTTTAGATGGCAGAGTCAAAACTTATCACTGGGGCATCATCATCATCATCATTTTAATCGGGGTCATCGTAGTCATCATAAGATTATGCGAATAATGTTCGGTTTTGGCCCAGGGCGTTTCAGCGCATGTTGCCATCGACGACCCAAGTCAGCCAATACAAGCTTCGCTAGAAAATGCCACAGCTGGAAAGAGTAAAAAAAAAACCCGCACCTCCCCGAGGGGGATTGTAAGGATGCAGAAATGCGAACGTCGAACGCAACGTCCTCGGGTACCATGCGAGGAAGGCACCGCACAACCTTCGATACGTCGATAGGCACGTTCACCGCCTGTCCCTTGATTCCAAAGTGCCCGTTGCCTCGAGTCAGCCGCCTGATGCTCATGAAGGGGAGTCGAGGCGCGATGAGCTGCTCTTCGACCGGGTTCAGATCGGGAAGATGCGCCGGCCGAGGAGGATAACGGTAGCCAAAACTCACGCAGCCCTCCTCTTCGCAGCTTTGTCTTCTTCTTCTTCAGCGGTTCCCCTACGGGAAGATGACGATGGTGGTTGAACGCGAAGCTATCTCGTGATGGATTGTTTGGTTGGCCAATCCCTAGGGGCATCATGCTACAATCATCATCAGACGCGCTGCGGACGCCGGCCAAGGGACGTACGACAACCCCCGACTATAATGCATTTCTGCATAAAAAACACTTGTGCGATCCGATGGAATTTAAATCCTGGGCTGCATATAAGCCGCCTAGTGCTGTACCAATTACTGTGCTAGCTGCACACATTGCCAGCATTAAACAGAAGTGGTTCGGTTTTTTCGTGGCCCCTACGCACGGGGGATTGGCCAGGAATCGGGATGTTTGAGGGAGGAGCAATGTGACCGCTTCATACACTTGACAAATTATCATATGGAAACGTAAATGTTGCCTTCAACGGGGCGAGGCCCATGGATCAGCCTCTGCTTGATAAATAAAAATATTTATTCTCTCTCTTTCTGTAGGATAGGCGTACCACCTGACACCTGTCCATGATAGCACTTGAGTAGGACAGGTGCACACCAGCCGCGCGGAACCCCGATTCTAGGGAAGCTGTGGCGGGGCCAGATTAAGAGAGAGAGAGAGAGGAGGCTTTTGTAAGAAGAAAGCCGAGGGCCTGATAAGGGGTCGACACCATACGTCAGACAGCTTCGGGCCCTTTTCATCTACCTTCCCACCCACCCTAGAACCTCACAGCATAGCATAAACGAGGGGTCTCCCAGCATGCTGTCTTCTACTTGGTATATTCTTCAGGGATGGAGGGGAGGAAATGGAGGCCCTGCAGGAAGTAATCCGGAAGATAGGGAGAAAGAGGAGGCAAAACGTTTATTGAGCAAAACTTCGTTTGGTCTGGGTACCTGGACATGCAGGTATCTGGCTTAACGAATCGGCGGATGTTCTGGCGGGAATGGCATTGGGCGGTCCAGTATTGGAGGTTCTGCCGCCCTTTTCCCTCATAACCTCGGCTCGCTTCCGTAGGCCGTGCTTACTTCAAAGTCTGCCTGATTCTGCTTACGACGACTCGGAGCTCGAGCACCTCCGGTACTCATGGAAGTGCAGCATAAGCCAGTCGCGAGCTTGTGAAGTAACCCTCACTAGCTTTCGCTGTCGCGTGCCAAATTTGAATTATTACTTGCACCGCTCTAATCTGGTCCTGTCGCCGTTATGCGCCTTTTGCAAAGAACCAGAAACAATCAACCATTTCTTCTTCTCCTGCCGACGGTTCTCCTCGATAAGATGAAGATACTCTGAAAGTACATGCATCCGGCTAAACCTTCCGCTGTCTGCTAGAGTTATTTTGTCATTCGGGGCGAAGGAACTGGGGTTCTGCCACGGGGATCTTTGCAGTGCGTTGCACTCATTTATTTCTGGAATCAGGCCGTCTGCCGTGCTAGACATCATTTAGCCCTACTGGATTCCCTTGTCAAGAATATGCGCGCCCAGCTCACATCTTCGTCTGTACCACTTTCTTCGTGTTTCGTACTTCCAATTTTCATTGAATGGTGTTCGTTTTTACCTTTTTTCTTTCTTTCTCTAATCTCCTTACTTTTATTTCTCTACTCATCTACTGCTAATCCATCCTAATATTTACATATTTTTCTTTCCCTACAAAAATTACCTAATTTCTTTCGGTAAGGCGCCCATTTCCTGGCCAATCCCCCTGAGTGGGTACGCGCCATTTCACTGGAACCACCACCACTGCCAAGAAGAAGACGTGGGTGGCCTCCTCAAACCAGGACGCCGCGCACTGCCGCTGCTCGTGTGGCCCGCTGGATCAGTGTTGGGTGCTCCTGCAGGTGCAAGGTGGTCAACAGCAAGCAGCTGGGACCAGCAGGCCGCTGGTCCCTAGCCGGGACCAGCAAGCTGTTGGTCCCTGTTGGGACCGACAGGCTCTCTGCTCCCAGCTAGAATTAGTCACTTGGTAGGTAAAATATATATCGCCAGTGGGATGTGCCTCGAGCTTGAACAGCATGACGTACACACACACATGATGCACTCAAATTCATTTTATTTACCAGAAAATGTTGCAACTGCCATGCACACTTCCCTTGTCGTTTTTACAGCATCTTAATTACCTGGCGTCTTGAATTTCTCAGGAAAAGTTTTTATACAATGGCCATTGAATAGCATTGCCATTATGAATTTATATCAGAATGGTATTCACCTTTGCACAGCAAGCGATGCAGGTAGCATCTTTTTGTCGTCATCGGGCATTTAGTACATAGGACTCACGAACTCTAACAGAGACGTACGAAGCGGCGAGTCCTACGCACCACACCATGACGCCGCGAAAAGGTCATGTTCACAAAAGTTAGTCGGACAAGAAAAACGTCTTCAGCAACACTCGATGACATGACGCCGACTGTTTTGATGTCAAATTACGCTACAAGACGCTCAGTTAGCGCCGTATTCGTCCCGCGCAAACACACGATCATACAACCGCATAATAGTATGAAACTCTATGTACCACCGCACACCGCACTATATAATCGTCGCCATGTTGGCTAGGAAACAACTAGCCTGGCATGGATTCAGCTGACTTCCTGGCCGGCTTGCTAAAGAGAGAAAGAGAGAGAGAGAGAGAGATAGCCTTTAATACAACAGGAAGACGCTAGGTCAATTGGGGGAAGCGGGAGTAGAAGGTGGGATGTTCGTAGCTTGGGACATCTTGAAAATGGACAGTTCAAGTTGAAGCTGGTTGGCTCCTTACAAAGGCGGAAGAGGGCACGTGGGGTGAGGAGAGTAGGCTCACGGCTCTAAACTGCTCGCGCTAGACCGCTTTCTAGAGAGTAGTGCGCAGTTAAAGTCAGCGTGGAGGGTTCCATTGTACGAGGGTCGATGTATGAGGAGGAGGAATCTGGAGGAGGGGTGAAGGTTCTATAACGCGTACATTTCGGACAATGCCAAGTTAGGTGCTGGAGATTGGCGGGTGTGAGGGAGGCGCAGAAGGGACATCGAGGCGGCAGGGATGGGGTGTACCATTTACGGAATGTCTCTGGGGTTAAGCTAGCATTGGGAAAATATTTGTTTATAAAAATTTAGGCTGATGTTGGGAGCGCGGGCAGAGCAAATAAAAAGCTGGTTGGAGTTAGGGCCTTGAGGCCGTCTTTTTTTTTTCTTTTTTTTGTACCGTAGAATCTGTATGGTTGGCGGTAATGACTCAGGAGGCGGAGGAGCCAAGTCGGGTAGCAGCGGAGGACTGGAGGTTATACACTCTCGTGCAGCCGAGTGGGCTGCCTGGTTCACCGGTGTCCAGTGAACCAGGCAGCCCAGTCGGTGTCCAGTCCTCGTGTCCAGAGGACCGGTGTCCAGTCCTCGTGTCCAGGCGACCAGTCGATGCGAAGATGAATGTCGCTAGATTTTAGGATGGAGATCTGATGCAGGATTTAGTTGGCAATGGGACTGGTTCACGTGGGACTTTGTAGAATCTTTAGGGCATCGAATGAGTCCGTCAGGATGCGTATCTGTGAAGGGACGGAGGAGTGAAAGTCGAACATGAGGAAGTCTATAGCATGAATGATGGCATGGAGTTCCGCTTCCAGGATGGTAGCACATGGAATGAAAAAAAAAAAACGTTGCCGGTGCGTTAACGAAAAGTTGTAATGTATACAATCGGCGACAAAATACATTTATAGCTTGAAACTGCAAATTCAGGTTCCTTGTACAATTGACACGCTTTAGGTCCACTCCAACTTGGCTGCTTTATGAAGGGCAAAAGTGTCGGTTAGGGCATGGCCGATTTTTGCAGTGTTGGTGAAATATATCGGTGTTTAAGGGGTCCGTTTTTACTGATAAAAACGGGCCCCCTTCTTTTTCTCTTGGGTTAGAGTGGAATATTCGGCGAGTATATTATGCCTAGAAATAGCCAAAAAAAGCAGGACCCAAGAAAGGAAGTGGGCACGTACACTGCAGTGCTCTTTTGTTGTTTCGGGACCAAGCTTATATTTATTCGTGTAAGGTGCAGAAAGTTGAGGTGTAGTTGTCCTAGCTGGTTGCGGCTAATGATTTGCTGGTTACAGTAGGTCCTTATAGCAGAGACCATCTGGGTACCAAGAGGTCCTGGGAGCAACTCTTGGTCCCAACTGCAGCTTCGATGGTCCCAACTGCAGCCCTGCTGGTTCCAACTGAAGCCTTGCTGGTCCAAACAGCAGCCCAATTGGGACCAACTGCAGCCTTGCTGGTCCCAACTGAAGCCCTGTTGGTACCAACAGTGGCCTGACTAGGACCAGCAGCAGCCCAGCTGGGACCAGGACAAACCAGCAGAGACTGCAGCTAAAACCAGTTCAAATATTTTCTATTGGGAAATGAAGGAAGGTAGCTGCGTTGATAACGGTGCTTTCGTTGTCGGTGACTGCTAGGGTCGAGCGGGGTAAAGTGGTTTGGGCGATGTCGGTGTAGCGAGCATCCAGTTCCGAGGAGTACTTCTGATGTAGGTGCCGCACTCTGGCTTTGCGTCGGCCTGGGTTGTACACGGTATGCATGTGACGTGGAATTGGTGCCGCCGTTGCGTTGTTCCGGATGCATAGCCGGAGTGGGTAAAGCACGTTATGGGGGTTGGGAATGGAACGGCCTAATGCCTGAGGACAGTTGAGCCTGTAGGGGTGAGGTGTAGACGTGCCAATTTACTAGTGTGTTGTGCTTCTAGGAGCTCGGCGAGGGTGTTACGCAGCCCCACGTTCAAGCAATTTCTGGGTAGCGGTGAAAGCTGAAATGCCCAGTGCGAGCTTGTAAGCCGGACGAATGAGTGCCGCTAGCTCACTCCGTTCTTGAGGTTTGAGTCGGACGTAGGGGATGCCGTATGTGAGACGGCTAAGAAGTAGGGCGTGGACGAGGCTGCCGGTGTCTTGTTCTCTCAAGCCGTGCTTGTGCGTGTATATATTCGCCGGATGAGGTGGACAAGTTGCGTTATTGTGTCCTGCAGTTGGGGAAGAAGATGACAAAGAATTGAAGCGCTAGGACAGCGGGACAAGCGAGTCAACACAAACAAGGCACTTTGTGTGTAATAACACCGTTAGGCGGGCTAGTTGGTACTCAGAAATCATGCTGTATTTTTGCGCAGCGTAAGACTAGGACAGATAGAACAAGGAACACGAAGACCAGCGCTGGTCTTCGTGTTCCTTCAGGTTCCATCTGTCCTAGTCTTACGCTGCGCAAAAATTCAGCATGAACTTTGAGTGTGTTCAGCGCCTTGTGTGTGAGCGCCTTGTGTGTGCTGACACGCTTTTCCCGTTGTCCTAGCGCTTCAATTCTTTGTCATGTTCTACCAACAGGACCAAACCAGCATCCTGGTGATGAAGGCTGCTCCAGACTCAGACGTGTGAAAAGGCACGCCAAGGATTTTAAGGGTTTTGACTTGCGGCCCCAATGTATCCTTGATGGTAACTTGAGAATCTCGCGTGGTGTTCGGGGGTCGACCACGGGTTCTGGCGCGGAGAACTGTTGTGTCGTGGGCGACGGCGAGCGGCCTCGGCAGCGACGGGAGCGAAGGCGCACCGCGCCGGCCCACGCATAAGCCCGCAAAAAGGAGTGCGACCTCGCTGTTACAACCCCAGACAAAGAATGATTTATTTCACATCACAACGGCACCACCGGACACGCATACGCACGTGATTGGATCATTAGCATTACGTGCGTCCCACCGCAACGACATCTAGTAACAACCTAATACAACACAAACGCACACAGTGCGCGGGCGCTCCACAGAGGGCGCCACTACACCACATCATCTCCCCGTGCAAAAGAAGTTCGCACACTCTGTGAAATACATACTCCAATTCCCCCGTGCTTAAAAAGACTGTCTGCGTGTTGCACATGATCCACACAAAAGCACTCAGTCGCTCAGGACAGTCCTACATAATCCCACAAAAGCACTCATCACTTGCGCAGGAGCAGTGGAGGTATGACTAACAGAGTCGCGCATACTCCTGTAAGTTGCACACACGACACGCAACAGAGTAAGACTTTTTTTAAGACTCATGAAGAAAAACCATCCAAAAACACTTTCAATGGTGATATGCGACCCAACACAAGACATGACACGTCCAACATGACACAAGGCATGAACCCTACGTCTACCCCCTACGGCACACAGTCGCGAAGCCACTGAGGCTGCTTAGTCTTACGGCGTGGACGCGTAGACGATGAACTTGAATTATCTGACGACCCAGACGCCCCCTCATTTTCCCTTGTGTTGTCTACATGATTATTTGGATCTGTTTGCTCACTATTGCACTTGCACTGGAAGGAAGCTCTAACAGATCAGAGTCTGTCTCGACCCTGGGGTTTGCCCCATCTGTCAACGGTAGACTAGGGGACTGACTGTCACAAATGTCTAAGTTAGACGAAGAGTATAAAACCTCTTTATGCCTCGAAGAGAGTTCAACATTTTCAAAAGAATACGGTGCCGAGTCAACCTCAATTCTTTTCGGAAAGACTTTGAGTTTTGAAGCGTTCCAGATCTTTCCATCACTGAGCTTAAAGGTGAAAGTTGCAACCTGAGCTTGCACTGTCAACGGCTTACTATACTTCAGAAATCCTTGCTTACGGAATTTCACTTTCACGACATCTCCCACCTTTATGCGGGTCTGCTGCGCACCTTTCCTTCTGTCAAAGTACTGTTTGGCTTTATGCTGCTTCGTGAAGGCGTGATTCCGAACATGAGGCAGGAAATTGTCCGATTCTACTGCCTTTTTACGTATCCTTAAGTTGCTAATATCCACTTTGGATCGAGGCTGACGTCCATACAGAAAGACCTGTCACTGAATGTGGTGTGACCCTATACGACCCAAGAAATTGTGTAATGCTTTTCGAAGCATCCTTGCCTTCAAGTCTGGCTACCTGTAAATGTTCTTTGAGAACCCTGTTAAACCGTTCAATCTGGCCGTTAGCCTGAGGGTAATAATTCGACGAGAACACGTGGCGGATACCTTCCTCCTTTAGATACTCTTGCATTTGTTTGGAGACAAACTGGGGTCCATTATCCGTCACTAAAACCTCAGGGAGCCCTTCCCGACTGAAAGACCAGTCCAACAACTTAATGACATCCTCAGTTGAAATGGAATTTGTGCCCAGAACCTCAGGCCACTTAGAGTAGTAATCGACTAGTGTAACAAGAAATCGGGGGTACGACACATCTAACGGACCGACGATGTCCATTCCCAACTTTTGCCAAGGCCCTTCAGGCCATTCCACTGGCTGCAACGGAGCTACATGAGGCTTAGCAGACTTGTCTGCCAGCTGACAAACGTGACAATGCTTTACATGTTCTTCAACATTACGATTCATTTGAGGCCACCTGTAACGTTCCCGTAGAAGTTGTTTCGTACGTACTATTCCTTGATGATTTTCATGTGCTAACTGGAGGAACGTAGGTACAAGTACACGAGGGATAACTACACGGTCATCACGCATGAGTAAACCGTCCACCACAGAAAGTTCATCCTTCACATGAAAATAAGCTGTTAATTCACTGTGTACTTTTTTCTTATCTGGCCAACCCTTAGACACATACTCTACTACCTTCTGCAACGTCACATCTGCCTTCATTGCCAGCTGCACGGTTTCTTTATCGACTGCTGATGTTACTAGTAACACTATCTCTTCCTCCTTAACAAGTTCTTGACCGGTCTGAATGGGTAATCTCGATAGAGCATCAGCCACCAGATTTTCTGATCCTTTGCAGTACTCGATGTCAAAATTGTAGTACAGCAGATGAGCTGACCACCTTGAAATTCTTAAAGGTCTCCGACCTGCATCTCCTGCGGCTAACAAAGCAACTGCAGCCTGATGGTCAGTCCTAAGCGTGAACCGTCTTCCCCAAAGAAAAATGTGTCACTTTTCAGACGCGAACAAACAAGCCAGCGCTTCGCGTTCTCCCACAGAATATTTTCTCTCAGTCTCCGACAAAGTTCTAGACGCAAAGGCTACGGTTTCAAGCCTAGAACCATACCGCTGCTGTAGTACCGCGCCAATTCCCACATCAGATGCGTCGGTAGTAACTACTACAGGCAAGTCAGGATTAAAGACCTTCACGGCAGGAGAACAAGTGAGGCACGCTTTCAACTGATCAAAACTGCGCTGAGCATCATCAGACCAACAAAACGTCTGACCCTTCCTGAGCATGAGGCGCAGTGGTTCAACACTCTCTGCATAGTTCTTAATGAACTTGGCATAGTATCCTGCAAGACCTACAAATGATTGCAGTGACTTTATGTCTGTAGGAGTCGGATCATGTACTATAGCTTTTACTTTGCTTTCCAAAGGTGAGATGCCCTCAGCCAAAATCCCGTGACCCAAAAAGTCAAGTTCTTTGACCGAAAAAAGACATTTGTCGTTCAACTTCATGCCACTGTTTCTATACATGTTAAGACTTCAACCAAGCTCGCGTCATGCTCAGACTGAGTCTTTCCCCACACAAGAATATCATCAAGATAGCAAACGACATTTTTGCAATTCTTAAAGATCTGGGACATCATTTTTTGAAATACCGCAGGCGCCGACGCCAGACCAAAACACACCCTCTTAAACCTGAATAAGCCTTCATGAGTCACAAAGGTAGTTAAGTCCCTACTTCCCTCTTCCAGCAACAACTGATGATAAGCCGACGCTAAGTCGAGCTTAGAAAAACAAACAGCACCATGAAACATCTGCAACAGCTCCTCGACATGCGGCAAAGGATACCCATCAATGATAATTGCCTTATTCGGTTCCCGGAGGTCCACACACAGCCGAATGTCACCGTTCTTTTTCCGGACGACGACGAGTGGCGAAACCCACTCCGAGGCGTCGACACGTTCAATGACATCACTGTCCTCCAGGCGTCGCAGCTCGCTGGACACTGAATCCCGGAGAGCAAGAGGCAATCGTCGTAGCTTAGATGCAGCTGGAGTCACAGCTGGCCGCCGTTGGATCTTATGCGAGACGACTTTGACAAGACCCAACTCGCCGTTGAAGAGATGTTCGAAACCCGAGGGCACGTTCACGAGACACTGCACTGCACACACCGATGCTAGTCGACACGTAAGAGACGCACCGTCGATCTGAATACCCAATTGCTGGATGGCGTCGAGTCCCAAAAGCGATGTCCCTTTGTCTGTGACGTAGAATGTGACAGAGCAAGACCGTTGCAAGACTTGAACAGGAGCTTGGAATGAGCCGCAGATGCCGATGCGCTGCTTGGAAAAATTCCGCAAGTCGACGGAGGCCTTCGACAAGGCATGCTGTTTACTGAAATGACTCTTGAAATCTTCGGCAGTAATCAACGACACGGATGTTCCGGTATCGACCAAGAGTTGCGTGGTCACTCCGCTGACTTCGGCTTGTACGACTAAGTCCTGTCTCGGAGGATTGTTGACGCTGACTTCCGCTTGGACGACTAAGTCCTTCCTCGAAGAAGTGCTGACTGTTAAGACGTTACATCTCGAAGATGAGTTGATCTCCGTGGATGTTGGATGCTGTACAGGTTCCGCTGCCGGAGCGGAGCCCGTAGCTTCCTTCGAAGAAACTCGATGCACTGGTGCCGGCTTGCGGCACATCGACGCGAAATGTCCCCACTTGTTACAAGAGTTGCAGCGCCGATTTCGGGCTGGACAATTTTGAAATGCTGAATTATGCCATCTATTTCCGCATCGTTCGCACAACTGAAGCTTGCCTGCAAACTTCTTCGGCGGGACTGTACCGCGAAACTCTGCAGCTGACTGCGAATGAAAACGTCCATCTTGGGGGCCACCATCTTGTCTTCCCGAACCCGGTGGAATGACGTCACGGCCTCCCCGGCTGGCCAGGCCATCTTGAATTCCTATGCCGCCATCTTATGCCGCCATTCCTATGCCGCCATCGGCTTCCCCGACTGCCATCTTCGGCGACGCCACCTTCTCCGCGCCGTCCTGCCGCTTGTACTTGACGATGATGCGAACCGAAGGCTTGATTCGCCAACGACAACGACTCAAAACTCCGACCAATCTCTTCAGCTTTCTCCAAAGACAACTTTTCAACATGCGCGAGCAGCTTTTCTATAACTTGGGGGTTAGACGTTCCATGAATAATTTGATCTCGGACGCGCTCCGCGTACGTCAGACCGAACTTGCAACGTACGGCTTTCTTCTTTAGAACGGCCACATATTCTAAAAAACTTTCCCCCTGTAATTGACGACGGCTTGTGAACTCGTGTCGTTCAACAAGCGTGTTTATGGACGAGGCAAAGAGCCGGTCTAGCTGCTCCACGAGTTTGTCGAATTTCGAAACGGCCGAAGCCGGTGATGCGGTCACACTAGAGTCGGCGGCGGAGTCTGTCACGTTAGGGTTGGTCAAATTAGAGTCGGTCACGTTACTGGCGTCCCTCCTTGCTTCCTCCTGCTCCGTCTCGGAAAAATACTTCCGTTGCCCCTCCCTACCCAAAACACTGACGAGCGCCGACGCGCGCCGTCCGTCGCTCCACTCGCTGCCGCCATCCGCCTCGAGATGGGCCTGAAACAATTTTCTCACTGCATGCCTCAACTCCTCCTTAGGTGTCACGTTAGTGGAGATAGTCCGGTTTTTTCTGTGCTTTTCTGTCTCCTTTTTCCTTCTCGCCGCATGCTGCTCCGCGTATATTTAATAAGGCGAAAGAGAGCCGTTGTAGTTTAGTTGTAAATAGTAGATAAACTGTAAAACGTAAATAAATATAAAACAGTTGTGTGATTCAATGGGATTTGAACCCGAGTTTGCGGAGCAGCCCAGTGCTCTAACAACTATTTTGTGTCCGCACGTTGCAGGCGTCGATGATTATGATGATGCTTTTTGGTGAACAACAAAAGTATCTTTGTTCCTTTCTTTGTGGCACATACCCACGTTGAGTAGGCCAGGAATCTTTGGGTGGAGAATTCGCCTGTTCCACAAAATTCATACAACTATGAATTGGAAACGCAAAAGTTGCAGAATAGCGCATGCCGCGTGACACCTGCATATGACGGCACGTGCGTATAACAGTGCGTAATGGACTTCCAGAATGAGTGTGTCTACCGAGAGACGGTTCTAGAAGCAGGGGAAAACCGCAAACTTTACGGAGGAATGAATTCAGAAAAGTGGGGCAAAGAATGTAGTTGGGTAGAACATGATCAGTTGGTGGTCTGCAGGTATTCGTCCACTGCAGGACGAAGGCCTACAGTGGACTTAACCCGGCTGATGACGACGACGATGATGATGATGATGACTCCAAATGCAAGAGACTGTCTGCCTAGACAATGCGGGTTCAGTTGTAGAGCGTTTAACTGATTGTGTCGTTGATCTTAAGCAAGCAGTTAGACTTCTCCGGCAGACATGTCGGAATGTACGTTGTAAATAAAGATAACGTTTGCGCAGGCCGGGGGCGAAAGCAGGGTTAGGTAAGAGGAAGACCAAACTGCGCCCACTTCCTCGCTACGTGCGTTCTGCATCGCTTCCAAGGGAACCAGACGCCTGAGTCCCGCCTTCTTTTCTGGCCTAGCCAAACGCTGCTGCTAGAACCGCTCAAGACGTGCGGCGATATCAACGGCCTGTACACTGTCCTCTCCGGCTGTTTGAGCCCGACGCCTTCCCACCGTAGGCCAAGTACCTCTTCCTGGGGGGCTATGCGAACAGGGGCAAGGCAAGAAGTCCATAGACGCCATCTGCGTCCTGCTGGCGTACAAGGATCAAGTACCCGGAGAACTTCTTCCTGCTCTGGAGCAACACCTCCTCCCCCAGTGCCCCTCCATCAACAGCATCGACCTTCCACAATGAGTGGAAGCGCCACTACATCAAGGTGTGGAATACCTTTGTCGTCTGCCTGCTCATCGCTGGCATTGTCGTCGACAGGATCGTGTGCTGCCACGGGGGACTGTAGCAGATCGGGCACATCAGGCGACCACCGTCACAGATCTCCTGTGTGAACTTGCGGTCGGTTACGGACAAGAAAGCCCAGGACTGGGACGAGAACGATAGTGACGTGTGCTTCACGTCTGGCTCCTGTGCCAAGGTCTTCATGTTCCGTAACAGCCATGTCGGCGTAATATGGAGACCTCACCAGACAGTGAAGAGTTTTGAGTTTTTAGATTACAAGGTGGCGACTTTCGCCCTGGTGAACTCACTGAATCGATATCATTTCCGTATGCAGTCTGCGTACTCGCTCGCGGAGCAATGAACTAGACCGCTCAACCGTAAAACCACAGCGGTCGGCGAGGAAATATTGCGTATATAAAACTTGCGACTAACCTTGCATGTCTTGCCGACTATTTCTTTGTTCATGTAGCATTCCGAGCAGCTTAGCTGGGTATATACTGAATAACGATAGTGCAGCAGGCTTCCCCCGAGCTCCCATGAAGAGCGACTGCGTTCCTTGCAGGAAAAGCGATCGAAATTGTGTGGTCGTCCTGCTTACCGGTCTGCTGGTTAACCCTGCGCAAAGAATGCTTCTTGTGCCTTGGTTTTACGCTTTACAGTAAAATCTTAGGATGATTTTATGCTCTAATCTAACTAGACATTTTGCACCCTTCTTGGCCGATAAGGGTGCGAAAATATTGTCTCTGGGCGCACACCTTTAAAAGATGCTTTAACTAAAACAGGGTGTAATGATAAAAAAATGGTGCTCCTGTAAACCACCTGAAAGGGGTTTAATGTTTCTTAACACCCTAAAATAAGGGTGTTAGCAGCACAGCTATATACGTGTGACAATATGGATCGGCTGAGCACCCAGCATGACAGACACATTAATCCGCACAAGTAACGGGATTCTGGAAGTGATTTAGGCCTTCAGTATGCGGTCTGTGGAACCTGTCAAATGTATCAGAGTTCCCAGAATAGCCCTCACAGAAAAGAAGAAAAATCATGAAGAAAGAAAAGACCAATGGCCCATGAGCGCACGCGCATGTGCCCCCCTTATTATACCCTTTAAAAGGTAGTGGTCCTTTTGGGATACAAAACGCAAAAAGATTGGCGGAGCTTGCACTGTAGTAGTGCAGGGCTGGAGAAATAGCGTAGCTGGGGTCGACCTATCCTGTTCCCCCATGGATGCGCTGTCAATGTGGGGGACACACTGGAACAGCCTTGTAAACTCCGGCTGAACTTTGCCTCAACCCTAACCCCACGCAAAGTCTAGCAAAATCTAGCAACAACGCAAGAAGCTAGGTCGACACCCAGCTCCGCTGGGTTCTTTATTTTTTTTGCAACTGGACTCATATTTCACACCCTTTTACACCCTAAAAAAACAGAGGGTATTGCAGTAGGTCGACACCCTTTTCGCCACACAGAAAGAGAGCAAAGGGACAAATTAGGGGACTGAAACCTAAGGAAACGCGCGTAATGACTTTCGAACACGCTTATTCCACTTATACTAGACTATTTTAGGCGATAAGGGAGTAAAAATGTTTATTGTATATACTTCGTCCTGCAGTGGACTTAAATACGCAACTGCTGCTGCTGATGATGGCGATGATGAAGACGCGAAATTTAAGAGAGTTTTTTTCATAGACAAAGTTATTTCTCTATACGAAACTTCTGACTCGCTGGTAAGCACAGCGCTCTCCGGCTCAGTCGTAGAGGTCTTCCAGCCAGCCTCATTAATTACGGTGGCAAGGTATCTTAGAATGCTAAAGCTTCAAGGCCAACAGGAATTCGTTTGGTTATTTTTGGCAGACTTGCAACAGCTGAAATTTCACTGGAAAGCAGATTGGTGTCCTTCACGTAACTTTGAGGTTATTTTAACCGCTAGCAGCATGTCGTGTCCCCCAATTGAATACGAATCTTTACAGGACACGTCTGGTACAACCTTCTCTGTGCAGATACTGCAGCGAAGATGAGTCCATAGATTATTACTTGATGTCCTGTAGATGATTTTCTAGAATCAGATTACAGCTTAAGGAGGCGCTGCTTTGCAGCCTGGGATTGCCTTGTTCGTGCCGAGTCTCCTTTCACTCGGAGCGTCTGAGACGGGATTATACCACTGGTATGTGTGATCTGCCCTTCTGAGCATCATAGACAGGTGTAATCAATTTCCGCTCTGACTGGATTCATTGGCAAATTATTTAACCTGTTATGGTCTTCCCGATTACCTCTTCTTTTCTATATGTATTTTAGATTCAAAAAGATTTTCAACCAGTCTAAAGTTCCTTTATATGGAGCCCTCGGTCAATAAGACCTTTTTCCTACCATTTGTGTGTGGCGTATCCCCTGCATAGGCACGTACCATTCAAAAAGGAATATCATCATCATCATCTTCTTTTTTTTTCGATTCAGGCGTAATTGTGAAGTCTGTGATAGGTTGTTTCATTCGTTTTTATCACGCGGGTCCTCCGGCAGGCAGGTCCGAATGTATGTTGCAAATAACGAATGAGATGGCTGCGGCCAGGGGGCGGTAGCGGGATTAAAAGAG
The DNA here is from genome assembly GCA_013339765.2 of Haemaphysalis longicornis. NCBI lineage: Eukaryota > Metazoa > Arthropoda > Arachnida > Ixodida > Ixodidae > Haemaphysalis > Haemaphysalis longicornis. The sequence continues at coordinate 59,074,998 of CM023458.1, forward strand.
AACAAAGCCACGTCCACTGCCCCGCTCTGAGTGCGTTCCATCGCTTTCAGGAGAACCGGACGCTTGGGCTCCGCCTTCTTATCTAGACCCGCGCCACCCGTGAGGTCCAAAACTGCCCAAGACCTGCAGCGACATACACGGCCAGTACTCGGACCTCCGCCTGCAGTTTCACTGCGCCGCCTTCCCACCGAAGGCAAAGTACCTCTTCATTTAGGGCTACGTGGACAGGGGCAAGGCGAGCAGACCCTGGAGACCACCGGTGTTTCTCTGGCCTTCAAGTTCAAGTACCCCGAGAACTTGTTCCTACTCCGAGGCAACCCCTCGAGTGAACCTCCATCTACCACATCTACGGCGTCTACCAGGAGTGCAAGCCTAGCTACAGCCTCAAGACCTTCATCGACTGTCTGCCCACGCTACCATCGTCGACGACAAGATATTCTGCTGCCACGGGGGACTTTCTCCGAATTCGCAGTCAATGCAGCAGATCACGCGCATCGTGGGACCAACAGACATCCCAGATACGGTGCTCCAATGTGATCTCGCGGTCGGAATAGGACGACGGAGCTGTTTGGGTCTTGGACGAGAATGAATGTGGCGTGTCGTTAACCTCTGGATCCGATGTTGTCTCCAATTTCCTCAGCAGGCTTGAGGTACAGTTATCCCACCAGATGGTGGGGGACAGTTTCGAGCTGCTATACAAACATGCTGACTCTATTTGTGACCTCGGACTGCTGCGGCGAGTTCAGCAACTTTGGGAGAAGATGCTAGTCTACGAGACTTTTATACGCAGTTTCCAGATCCTAAAGGCCTCCAGAAATGAATGAATAACATCCGCAATGAGCGAAACAGGTGCTGTTATTAGGCACCCGCTTGTTGGAGTGCATGCATAGTCTGGGATCCCCTGGAAGCGGGCGCGCTGCTCAGGCCCATTTTTACCAGGTCAAGTGGTCAAGCTTGACCTGGTAAAAATGGTCCCGAACAGCAGGCAATAGACGAAATAGAAGACCAACTCCAGGGCACGGGACTCGTATGTGCACCGGCTAAATCCGAACTTCTCATCATACCACCACGTGGAACAAACGGCACAACATGGCCAACCAGATATCAACCTACGGACGAAACATGGAGGAAACATCCCGCAGGTTAAAAAACCCCGAGTGCTTGGACTCCACATTGAAGCTTCACAACATAATGGCACTACCATTGCAAAACTCGACACGAAGATATCCACGGCCTTACGATTCCCGAGGAACGTATCCACAAGACACGCAGGCATGAAGGAAGATACTCTGCGGAAATTGGTGCAGTCGTTCGCAATCAGCCACATAGCCTACGTCGCGGCCTTCCACACTGGAAAGCGGCGGAGCGCCGGAAGGTTGACGCACTCATACGCAAAGCATATAAAGTAGCATTAGGCCTCTATTCACACACAAGCACCGAACGACTCCTAGAACTAGGAATACATAACACACTAGCTTAAATCGTAGAAGCACAGCGCACCGCGCAACTTGCTCGACTAGCACTCACCAAAACAGGTAGATCTATACTATTCAGACTAGGACTCTGCAGGGGGCTGCGGAGAGTGGGGGCAGGTCGCCGCTGCCGTGCGGGCTGCTGCGCTCTTTGCGGGTCCCACCGGTTCCACGACACATGGACCCAAAGCGGATCGGGAGCGCCGGATAGCGAGGGCCAGGACTCTCACGGCCACACATACATCAGACATGGGCGCCTACTATGTCGATGTCGCCATCTACCCGGGCGGCCGGGTACGTATGCTGCGGCCGTGATTGCGGCGACTTCCGGGAAGCTGTGCCGGCTGGCAGCGTGCGGGCACGGACCAGTACAGGCTGAAGAGCTAGCCATAGCGCTCGCGAACCCCAACTTCACAGCGATCTGAGCGACTCGAAAAGCGCGATTATGAACTTTGCCAAAACAACGTGTCTCCATGCGCGGCCAGGGTGTGCGGGGCCCTCACACAAAGAGCAATGCCGGTGGTGCTTAAATGGTTCCCGGCGCACATGGGACCATGAATACAGGAGAGACAACGAGGGCAGATCGGGCGGCGCGTGCGCTCACTAGCCGCAGCGCAGACCACAACCACCAACCCGCGGAGGAAATCAACGACGAAGACTGGAGCCATTACCTCTACAAAGACGTGATGAGCTGGTCCCTGAAGGTAGGCGGAAGTACCCGCCGCCTCACAAACAGCTCACCAGGCAAGAGGGAACGATGCTACGGCAACTACAAACTCGCGCAATGTGGACACCTGTAAACGCAAAACATGTGTGCCCGGACTTATACACAAGCGACGTATGTGCGGTGTGCGGTGCCGATCGTTCCACTATGGCGCACATGTTATGGAACTGTGCAGTAGAAGACAGTGCTACGGACTTGATACCGCCACGCCTAGCAAGTGCTGTAACACATACCGATCTTAACGCACAGCGGGAGGCTTCAGTTAGCGCTGGCGGCCCTCAAACGCCAGCAGCCGACGGCGCTGCCCCCTCCGGGGTTTGGGCGCCTGTAGGTAAAGGCATGCCTTATAAAGTTGTCTCTCTCTCTCTCTACCAGGTCAAGCTAAAACGCAGGGTCGTTGCATTGAGGGTTTGGATATAGGTTGCAGATCAGGTGTTTTCTGGCCCTTCCTACATCTGATGGTATAGGGTGCCAGGTCCTGGGCAGTAGTTACACGATTCTTAATATTAAGTTCGATATATGGCATAGTTCGCTGGAGATATGGTATGGAGGATGCTTCGGCGCGGATAGGTGTTAGTCTGTGTTCCTCTTACGGTGGTGGCGTCTCTCTTGTAGGTTGGTGGTGTGGATTAGGGAAAATTGGCCGTTTGTGGTGATAATCCGCCAAGATGTCTTTTTAGCGCTGGAGAGGTTGCGGGTTAAGTGGAAGGCGTGATGAATCGCCCCTTCAGGAAAACGACATGGCGCATATAAGCGCGGGAAGAAGCACTTTA
>CM023458.1:59078066-59168228 GCA_013339765.2 Haemaphysalis longicornis
TACTGACACGAACTGAACATCATGTTTTTGTTATTTTTCTCTCTTTTATTATTTCTTCTCTTTCTCCCTCTTTCGTCTGCCCTGTAATCTATCCGGTATTTTCTTTCTCCTTTTTCCCCTTCCCCACCGAGTAGCATATTTGTGTCTAAATTCCGGCATCATAACCACCACCATCATCATCATCGTCGTCTTCGTCGGCATTAGAGTACGGATATAAATTATGTTGCCTCTACCTTAAAGGGACACTGAAGTGATATGTAAACATTGCGGGATTACTAGCGCAAATTGTAGTCCGGAGTCCCCAGGCCATGTTTCGACCACTCTAGGCGCGTTTACGCGATTTTATTTAGTAGAAAAACTAATTCGAAAATGCTGTCCTCCTCTCTTTACGCTCGCCCATTTTCTGTGGCGTTTTCGTGTGACGTCAGGAGGGGATGAGCTGGCAATTGGCTGCGCCACGGCTGCGCTACTGCACGGCTCCCCGGCCGACAGAGTCAGTCGGCCCAGCGTTTCGTCTGCCGGCCGCCGGCGGGTCGTCGCAATCAAGGAGGTTAAAAAAAATTGCTTGGTCGCAATTCGTTCGCTTAGTTGAAACGAAGCCAGGACACGTTTGTGAATGGAAGAATGTGCCTTTCTTTACTTGGTTTGTTTGTACACTGTATCTAGCTCCAAGTCAAGGTCGCTTCACACAAGCGCACATGCGACGCTTCGCTGTCTGGTACGCCAGTAGGAAAATATAAGGCCTCTTGAAGGAGGGAGAAGAGTCAGCGAAGTCAATATAGGTACTAAGGAAATAAAATCAACTGACATTTTTACCGTACAGGGTAAAACTAGGGCGCGGGAAGCACTTTTTTGCGCTGGGCGAACAAGCACAGTGGTCAGCAGCACGACTACGCATCTGCGAACGCTTTTCCGTCTACGAAATGCAATTGCTAGACGTGAGCTACTGTGGAAACTCGGGCGACGCTTACTGCACGATCGCAGTACAACAAATAGTCACCTAAGCTGCTTGAAATGCCAAAACTAAATAAAAGTGTAAACCGGTTATACAATATATACCCTATATTAGCAAGGCCTCCGCGTCCCGCTCCGTGGCTCAGTGGTCTGGGGCGGTAGGTATGTCACGCAAATTTTGCAAGTCACGAGTTCGAATCCCGCGGGTACGTGCTTTTTTTTTTGTAAGTTAACTTTTTTGTTTTCCGCCGATGTTTTCTATATTGAGTTCACCTTTTTCTAGGCCGCAACGTTCATGGCTACACGAACTAGTTCACAAAACGCGCGCAGGCTGGCACTGGCGCGCTAGCGAGTTCTCGTTGGCGTGCTGTTGCCATAAGCACCGACTGCTTGCAGGCAGTGGGCACAGGCCAGAATGAACAGACCCTTGGCCTGGTGCGAACACGCTTTTTACGATACAGGCATGAGGGAGGCAAGCTCCAAATATGGGGGAAAAGCGCATGCATTTGGGCGTCTGCGGGTACGCGGAGGGCGTTCATGCACTGCGTAGGTCTCGTGAATGCTACGACTACAAGCCGTCCTGGGAGGCTTATCTTGTGCATTTTACAGCCGACAACATGGCAGAAGCGCGGTACGATGATTACTGAGATATTGAGAATGCCCATCCAACAACGCCATTGGTTATGTTTTACAGACCGAAACCGAAACTTGTGTGATTGCTATTCTTGAGCATCGTCCAATCACGGCGCCCTCTCCCACGTCACAGCCTTAGTTGGTGCGGCCGCCGCAAACCGCGCATGGTAGTTTTTTCTTCTTTCGCGCTTTGTAAAATAATTACCGATTTGTCAACCGGATAATAAACGATGAAAAGTGTGCTAATTTGAGCCAGTCTACGCAGTGCAAGCAAAAACGGGAGCTTGACAAATTCACTTCAGTGTCCCTTTAAAGGCGGTTCGGCGTACGCCACCACCGGCGGTGCAATTCATGCGATACAAGCTTCCCCAGAAAATGTCAGCAGGTTTGCGATCCGATGAAATTTGAATCAGGCTATCCACATTAGCAGCTCAGTGAGCTGCTGCTGATGATTATGGTGACGACGATGATGATAATAAATTTATTTTGCCCAGAACTTTGTGAAGGGAGGAAGGGGAAGTGGCATTCTGCCTGGATTCCTCCCCCTCGGATGGCAGCATGGAGCAGCCTTCACGGACTAGAGAAAAACAAGGAATTAAAAGAGAAAAAGGGGAAAAAGTAAAAGCAGTTAGCCTGCGTTTTTGAGTGTGTAACGTGAAAAGTCACGTAAATAGTGACGAAATTTTATGCCGGCGACACTGATGTCAAGCCACTCCGCTTTCTGTCGTAATTCGCGATTGGAACAAAAGCGAGAACTTTTTACGGGAACACGGTGCAGCCGAAAATAAGCCTTTACAGGTAGTTCGCCCCAAAAGAAAAAGTATCGAATCGGAGAGAAGAAAATACGTTGCAGCAGTAAAGTTACGAAGTAGTGCCAGGCTTTCATTTTTAAAGCCCATACGCGGACTTAAGTGCACCGCGAGATTTTTTTCCCTGACTCAGCAGGAGCCACCAAGTTTTGGTACGGGAACTTATGGATGGTACTCACTGAAAAGTGTAGCTCTCAATTTCTTTGCTTGGAAACACTGGAAACGACCACGGACATAGCCGCAATGCCAGGGACATGGCGCTGCATGTGCCACTGCGCCCACACGCCGCAGAAAAACAAAGAACACCGGAGTGCGTCGTCTGCTCCGTTTCAACCCCATTCTCAACGGTGGTGTCAAGAGAAATGTTATTAATTGCACTCACATTGTAGTCGAGGCTTTACTTTGCGTTCGGTGGGTTTGAGTTTTGAAGGTCCAACACACCTCATGTTCCTAGCACGGACACCGCCATCCCGCGGAGCCCAACGTAACTAGTGACGGCGCACTCGCATGGTTGCCTGCCTGCGTGACCTACACCTCGGTATTTTTTTCGGACGGTCGCGAAACAACATCTGCCTTTTCTCATTTACTTTTTTGCAGCCTTATGTGACCAATTTTGCGAAAAAAACCGTCCTTGTTGTTGTCTTAGTTGTCCGGTCAAGAAAATGGCCGCTGCTGTAAAGAGAAAAAAAAGCAATAAAACACTTGTGCTCCGATAGGATTCGAACCCCGGTCTCCCCAGTAGCGGCACAAGGCACGACCACTGCGCTATCTCTGCACACTGCCTACGGCAGAACAACATTTGTTGTCGTCTTCATTCCTTTCTTCGTGGCGAAATTACCAAAACTACGAATCGGATACGTAACGTTTATAGTATAGCGCGTGCCGCTTGACATTTGAATGTGATGGCACGTGAGTAAAACAGGCTCACAATTGACCACCAACCGAATGGCTACCGAGAGACGGGACTAGAAGTAAGGGTCGCCCACTAACTCGAAGGAGGGACGAAGTGGGAAACTTTGATGTCTAAGAATGGACTCGGGCAGTGCAGGATCGGTTGGAGGTCAATGGTGGAGGCCTTCGTCTTGTAGTGGAAATAGGCTGATGATGATCATTACGACACCAAATTCAGGAGGAATTTTCAGATTTGACAATTCATGCTTAGTTGTGAACGTGTCATCGGTTGTCTCGTTCTTCTTGCGAACGCCAGTCCTACGCTCCGGCCCACACGTCGGAATGTATGTTCAAAATAAAGAATGACATGGGCGCCGCCAGGGGGCGATAGCGAGGTTAGAAGAGGACAAAGCTGTGGGTACTGCCACGCTCTGCGTGCATTCCACGGCTTCCACGAAAACCGGCAGCCTCGGCCCTGCATCCTTTCCTTTATCCGCGCCACCCGCGGAATACCAAACCACTCAAGACCTGCGGAGGCAACCACAACCAGTTAGAGGTCCCCCGCCTGCAGTTTGAGTGCAGCGCGCCTACCCCCCGAAGGCAAAGTACCTCTTCCTGGGAACTTCATGGACAGGGCCAAGGCAAGCAGCCCACAGAGAACACCTGCCTCCTGCTGGCCTACAAGGTCAAGTACGCGGAGGGCTTCTTTCTGCTGCGGGGCAACCCCCCTGCCTCCATCAACTTCTTCCACGGCTTCCACCAGGAGAGTAAGAGCCGCTACAGCACCAAGCTGTGAAAGAAGACCTCCGCGGACTGCTTCGACTGACTTCCCATCGCGGCAATCATCGACGAGGGGATCTGCTGCCACGGGGGACTGTCTCGCGACCTCCTGTCAATGGAGGATGTCAAGAGCCTCTCGAGGCCAACGACATACACGACACAGGCCCTATGTGAGATCGTGCAGCCGAAAACCATCAAGTACCGAGTCCAGGTCTTGTACGAGAATGACCGTGGATTGTCCTTCACCTTTCGGTCTCATTTGGTCTCCAACTTCCCCAGCAAGCATGACCTCCAGTTATGCCACCATGTGGTAGAGGACAGTTTAAAGTTTATCTGCTGTCCTCAGCTGGTGACTTTGGTGTTGGACACAACTGTTGCGGCGATTCGGCAACCCTGCGCTATCATGTCCGTCGACAGGACCCTTATATGCAGCTTCCACATACTGTAGCCTCTGAAAATGGATGAATGATTAAAATCTTTATTGAACACAGCAGGTGTTGTTGCTGGGGCAGCCGCTTGTTGGATGGACCCTAGTCCGTGACACCCTGGCTGCGGCTGGCTGCTCGGGCCTCTTTCATTAGTTCAAGCTGGTAAGTAGGTCCCTAGCTGCTCAATCTCACCATCCTCTGTTGTGAGGATTGGTTGGTTATGGGCTGCAGATCTCGTGTTTTCCGGCCAACCCAACACCTTGTCGTATATTGTTCCAGGTACTGGACCGTAGTTTCATGTCGCCTAATACGTTGTTCGATATATGGCAGGGTTCGTTAGATATATGGCATGGATGATGCTGAGGTGCGTATCTCTGTTGGTATGGAGTCGTATGAAGGTGGCGGATTCATGTCGAATTGGTTGTGTCGATCAGGGAAAACTGGCCGTTTGTGTACGTAGTCCCTCCAAGATGCCTGTGGAGCCGAGGAGAGGTTGTGGGTTAGATTAAAGGGGTGATAAGCACTCCGTCAGAAAAACGGTGCGGTGTGTATAGGCAAAGTACCAGTTCAATGGTTTCGATTCTGGGCCACCCGTCACGATAACGCGGTGTAGGTCAAGAAATGAGCGGTGGGGAAGGTTAGAAGTGACAGAGACAAGAATGAAAAAAGAACGATCATTTTCCCTCCAGAAACAGGGGTGCACGTGAAGCCTGACGTCAGTGAAAACGAAAACGACCAAAACCTGGACGGAATGACCGTAAAACGAAAACAAAAACACTTCTGCAGAAACCGAAACGTGATGGCCGATATGAAAACTCAAAACCACCAATCGACCAAAACAAATCCCGTTCATGACGCCGAGCTTTACCCTAACACAAATGTTTGCTGTACGGTGCACATCATTGTTTTGATACTATCAGAAGCGTCTACATTATTCAACGGCTGCCCCCGCTCTGCGTATAGGCGTTTCCTAGTCAGCACAGCCAAGCGACGCATGGCGCCATCTAGGGGCATGTTTGAAGCTATGTCCACGTGCATGTGGCCCTCAATTTAATCGCTCAGACCCGCTTGGTCTCGTAGTGTAGTAGTTCCGCTCCTGTGAAGCAAACATCCTAACCCGGGTTCAAATCCTGTTACCGCTTTTTTTAGATGGCAGAGTCAACACTTATCCCTGGCAAATTTTCCCAAAATAGGTACGGGACAAACAATTCTAGGGCATCATCATCATCATCATCATTATAATCGGGGTCGTGGTAGTCATCATAGGATTATGCGAATAATGTTCGGTTTTGCCCCAGTGCGTTTCAGCGTGTGTCGCCATCGACGACCCAAGTCAGCCAATACAAGCTTCGCTAGAAAATGCCGCAGCTGGAAAGAGTAAAAAAAAACACTTGTGCGATCCGATGGAATTTAAATCCTGGGCTGCATATAAGCCGCCTAGTGCTGTACCAATTACTGTGCTAGCTGCACACATTGCCAGCATTAAACAGAAGTGGTGCGGTTTTTTTCGTGGCCCCTACGCAGGGAGAGTGGCCAGGAATCGGGATGTTTGAGGGAGGAGCAATGTGACCCCTTCATACACTTGACAAATTATCATATGGAAACGTAAATGTTGCCTTCAACGGGGCGAGGCCCATGGATCAGCCTCTGCTTGATAAATAAAAATATTTATTCTCTCTCTTTCTGTAGGATAGGCGCACCACCTGACACCTGTCCTGGATAGCACTTGAGTAGGACAGGTGCACACCAGCCGCGCGGAACCCCGATTCTAGGGAAGCTGTGGCGAGGCCAGAATAAAAGAGAGGAAGAGAGGAGGCTTTTGTAAGAAGAAAGTCGAGGGCCTGATAAGGGGTCGACACCACACGTCAGCCAGCTTCGGGCCCTTTTCATCTACCTTCCCCGCACCCTAAAACCTCACAGCATAGCATAACCGAGGGGTCTCCCAGCATGCTGTCTTGTACTTGCTGTACTCTTCAGGGATGGAGGGGAGGAAATGGAGGCCCTGTAGGAAGTAATCCGGAAGATAAGGAGAAAGAGGGGGCAAAACGTTTATTGAGCAAAACTTCGTTTGGTCTGGGTACCTGGACATGCAGGTATGTGGCTTAACGAATCGGCGGATGCTCTGGCGGGAATGGTATTGGGAGGTCCAGTAGTGGAGGTTCTCATTTCCCTCATAACTTCTGCTCGCTTCCGTAGGCTGTGCTTACTTCAAAGTCTGCCTGATTCTGCTTACGACGACTCGGAGCTCGAGCACCTCCGGTACTCATGGAAGTGCAGCATAAGCCAGCCGCGAGCTTGTGAAGTAACCCTCACTAGCTTTCGCTGTCGCGTGCCAAATTTGAATTATTACTTGCACCGCTCTAATCTGGTCATGTCGCCGTTATGCGCCTTTTGCAAAGAACCAGAAACAATCGACCATTTCTTCTTCTCCTGCCGACGATTCTCCTCGATAAGACGAAGATACTCAGAAAGTACATGCAGCCGGCTAAACCTCCCGCTGTCTGCTACAGTTATTTTGTCATTCGGGGCGAAGGAACTCGGATTCTGCCACGGGGATCTTTGCAGTGCGTTGCACTCATTCATCCTGGAATCAGGCCGTCTGCCGTGCTAGACATCATTTAGCCCTACTGGATTCCCTTGTCAAGAATATGCGCGCCCAGCTCACTGCTTCGTCTGTACCACTTTCTTCGTGTTTCTTACTTCCAATTTTCATTAAATGGTGTTCTTTTTTACCTTTTTTCCTTCTTTCTCTAATCTCCTTACTTTTATTTCTCTACTCATGTACTGCTAATTCCATCCGTAATATTACATATTTTTCTTTCCCTACAAAAATTACCTAATTCTTTCGGTAAAGCGCCCATTTCCTGGCCAATCCCCCTGAGTGGGTACGCGCCATTTCACTGGGACCACCACCGCCACCAAGAAGAAGAAAACGTGGGTGGCCTCCTCAGACCAGGACGCCGCGCACTGCCGCTGCTCGTGTGGCCCGCTGGATCAGTGTTAGGGTGTTCTGCAGGTGCAAGGTGGTCAACAGCAAGCAGCTGGGACCAGCAGGCCGCTGGTACTAGCTGGGACCAATAAGCTGTTGGTCCCTGTTGGGACCGGACAGGCTTGCTGCTCCCAGCTAGAATTAGTCACTTGGTAGGTTAAATATATATCGCCAGTGGCATGTGCCTCGAGCTTGAACAGCATGACGTACACACACACATGATGCACTCAGATTCATTTTATTTACCAGAAAATGTTGCAACTGCCATGCACACTTCCCTTGTCGTTTTTACAGCATCCTAATTACCTGGCGTCTTGAATTTCTCAGGAGAACTCCTTATACAATGGCATTGAATAGCATTGCCATTATGAATTTATATAAGACTGGCTTTCACCTTTGCACAGCAAGCGATGCAGGTAGCGTCTTTTTGTCGTCATCAGGCATTTAGTACATAGGGCTCACGAACTCTAACAAAGACGTACGAAGCGGCGAGTCCTACGCACCACACCATGACGCCGCGAAATGCGGCCGAGTTCACGTTCACAAAAGTTAGTCGGGCAAGAAAAAACGCCTTTGGCAATGCTCAATGACATGACGCCGGCTGTTTTGATGTCGAATTACGCTACAAGACGCTCAGTTGGCGCCGTATTCGTCCCGCGCAAATACACGATCATACCACCGCATATTAGTATCAAACTCTATGTACCACCGCACACCGCACTATATAATCGTCGCCATGTCGGCTAGGAAACAATTAGCCTGACATGGATTCAGCTGACTTCCCGGCCGGCTTTTTAAAGAGAAGAGAGAGAGAGAGAGAGAGAGAGAGAGAGAGAGAGAGAGAGAGAGATAGCCCTTATTACAACAGGAAGACGCTAGATCAATTGGGGGAAGCGGGAGTAGAAGGTGGGATGTTGGTACCTTGGGACATCTTGAAAATGGACAGTTCAAGTTGAAGCTAGTTGGCTCCTTACGAAGGCGCAAGAGGCCACGTGGGGTGAGGAGAGCAGGCTCACGGCTCTAAACTGCTCGCGCTAGACCGCTTTCTAGAGAGTAGTGCGCAGTTAAAGTCAGCGTGGAGGGTTTCGTTGTACGAGGGTCGATGTATGAGGAGGAGGCATTTGGAGGAGGGTTGAAGGTTCTATAACTCGTAAATTCGTAAATTTCGGACAGTGCCAAATTAGGTGCTAGAGATTGGCGGGTGGGAGGGAGGCGCAGAAGGGACATCGAGGCGGCAGGGATTGGGTTGTACCTATTACGGAATGTCTCTGGGGTTAAGCAAGCATTGGGAAAATATTTGTTTACAAAAATTTCGGCTGATCTTGGGAGCGGAGGCACAGCAAATAAATATCCGGTTGGAGTTACGGCCTTGAGGCGGTCTTTTTTTCCTTTTTCTTTTTCGTACCGTAGAATCTGTATGGTTGGCGGTAATGACTCAGGAGGCGAAGGAGCCAAGTCGGGTAGCAGCGGAGGACTGGAGGTTATACACTCCCGTGCAGCCGAAGTGGGCTGTCTGGTTCACCGGTGATGACTCCTCGTGTCCAGGCGACCAGTCGATGCGAAGATGGATGCCGCTAGATTTTAGGATGGAGATCTGATGCAGGATTTTGTTGGCAATGGGATTGGTCCTCGTGGGACTTTGTAGAATCTTGAGGGCATCGAATGAGTCCGTCAGGATGCGTATCTGTGAAAGGACGGAGGAGTGAAAATCGAACATGAGGAAGTCTATGGCTTGAATGATGGCATGGAGTTCCGCTTCCAGGATGGTAGCACATGGAATGAAAAAAAAACGTTGCCGGTAGGTTAACGAAAAGTAGTAATTTATACAATCGGCGACAAATATACATTTATAGCTTGAAGTTGCAAATTCAGGTTCCTTGTACAATTGACACGTTTTAGGTCCACTCCGACTTGGCTGCTTTATGAAGGGCAAAAATGTGGGTTAGGGCATGGCCGATTTTTGCAGTGTTGGTGAAATATACGGGTGTCCGAGGGGTCCGTTTTTACTGATAAAAACGGGCCCCTTTCTTTTTCTCGTGGGTTAGAGTGGAATATTAGGCGAGTATATAATGCCTAGAAATAGCCAAAAAAACCAGGACCCAAGAAAGGAACTGGGCACATACACTGCAGTGCTGTTTTGTTGTTTCGGGACCAGGCTTATATTTGTTCGTGTTAGGTGCAGAAAGTTGAGCTGTAGTTGTCCTAGCTGGTTACTGCTAATTATTTGCTGGTTACAGTAGGTCCTTATAGCAGAGACCATCTGGGTACCAAGAAGTCCTGGGAGCAACTGTTGGTCCCAACTGCAGCCTTGATGGTACCAACTGCAGCCCTGCTGGTTCCAACTGCAGCCCTGCTGGTTCCAACTGCAGCCTTGCTGGTCCCAACTGAAGCCCTGTTTGGACCAACAGTGGCCAAGCCGGGACCAGGAGCAGCCTAGCTGGGACCACCAGCGGCCCGGCTAGGACCAGTAGCAGCCTTGCTGGAACCAGGAGAAACCAGCAGAGGCCAGCTAAAACCAGTTCAAATATTTTCTCTTGGGAAATGAAGGAAGGTAGCTGCGTTGAGAACGGTGCTTTCGTTGTCGGTGACTGCTAGGGTCGAGCGGGGTAAGGTGGTTTGGGCGATGTCGGTGTAGCGAGCATCCAGTTCCGAGGAGTACTTCTGATGTAGGTGCCGCACTCTGGCTTTGCGTCGGCCTGGGTTGTACACGGTATGCATGTGACGTGGAATTGGTGCCGCCGTTACGTTGTTCCGGATGCAGAGCGGAGTGGGTAAAGCGCGCTATGGGGGTTGGGAGTGGAACGGCCTAATGCCTGAGGACAGTTGAGCCGGTAGGGGTGAGGGAAAGACGTGCCAATATACTAGTGTGTTGAGCTTCTAGGAGCTCGGCGAGGGTGTTACGCAGCCCCACGTTCAAGCAATTTCTGGGTGCGGTGAAAGCTGAAATGCGCAGTGCGAGCTTGTAAGCCGGACGAATGAGCGCCGCTAGCTTACTCCGTTCTTGAGGTTTGAGTCGCACGTAGGGGATGCCGTATGTGAGACGGCTAAAAAGTAGGGCGTGGACGAGGCTGCCGGTGTCTTGTTCTCTCAAGCCGTGCTTGTGCGTGTGTATTCGCCGGATGAGGTGGACAAGTTGCGTTATTGTGTCCTGCAGTTGGGGAAGAAGATGACAAAGAATTGAAGCGCTAGGACAGCGGGACAAGCGAGTCAACACAAACAAGGCGCTTTGTGTGTGTTCAGCGCCTTGTGTGTGAGCTCCTTGTGTGTGCTGACACGCTTTAACCGTTGTCCTAGCGCTTCAATTCTTTGTCATGTTCTACCAACAGGAACAAACCAGCATCCTGGTGAAGAAGGCTGCTCCAGATTCATACGTGTGAAAAGGCACGCCAAGGATTTTAAGGGTTTTGACTTGCTGCCCCAGTGTACCCTTAATGGCAACTTGAGGATCACGCGTGGTGTTCGGGGGTCGATCATGGGTTCTGGCGCGGAGAACCAAGAGAGCGTACTTGTGGGGAGCACAAGTTAGGCCGCCAGGCACGAGATACTGGAGAGTGAGATTGATAGCTTGTTGCAGGACATCTTATTGGTAGCCTGGTGAGCCTTTGTTTATCCAGAGTGTTATATCGTCCGCGTGAAAGGCGTGGCGGAGATCCGGTATCGTAGAAAGTTGTTTAGGTAGTTCAAAGAAGGCAAGATAGGAGACTTACAGTAAAGGTGCATATCTCCACCCCCAACAGTTACATCTACGTGGGCAAAAGCGCCAAGGCCTAAGACAACGAGCGCACAGCAGTCGAAACCGCATTACACACTTCATCATAACTTCGAAACCGCATCACACGTCGACCGCATCATGCACTTATACAACTGCATGCCTCAACTCCTAGGTTTCACGTTAGTGGAGGTAGCCCGGTTTTTTTCTGTGCTTTTCTGTCTCCTTTTTCCTTCTCGCTGCATGATTCTCCGCGTACATTTAATAAGGCGAAAGACAGCCGTTGTAGTTTAGTTGTATATAGTAAATAAACTGTAAAACGTAAATAAATATAAAACAGTTGTGTGATACAATGGGACTTGAACCCGAGTTTGCGGAGCAGCCCAGTGCTCTAACAACTATTTTGTGTCCGCACAATGCAGGCGTCGATGATTATGATGAATGCTTTTTGGTGAACAACAAAAGTATCTTTGTTCCTTTCTTTTGCGGCACATACCCACGTTGAGTAGGCCAGGAATCTTGAGCTTTGGGGCGGAGAATGCCGCCTGTTCCACAAAATTCTACAAACTATGAGTTGGAAACGCAAAAGTTGCAGAATAGCGCATGCCGCGTGACACCTGCATATGACGGCACGTGCGTATAACAGTGCGTGGTGGACTGCCAGAATGAGTGTGTCTACCCAGAGAAGGGACTAGAAGCAGGGGAAGACGGCAAACTTTACGGATGAATGAATTCAGAAAAGTGGGGCAAAGAATATAGTTGGATAGAACACGATCAGTTGGTGGTCTGCAGGTATTCGTCCACTGCAGGACGAAGGCCTACCCGGCTGATGACGATGATGATGATGGTGATGACTACAAATGCAAGAGCGACTTTCTGCCTAGACAATGCGGGTTCAGTTGTAGAGCGTTTAACTGATTGTGTCGTTGATTTTAAGCAAGCAGTTCGACTTCTCCGGCAGACATGTCGGAATGCACGTTGTAAATAAAGATAACGTTTGCGGAGCCCGGGGGGCGAAAGCAGGGTTAGGTAAGAGGAACACCAAACTGCGCCCACTTCCTCGCTACGTCCGAGCTCCATCGCTTCCAAGGGAACCAGACGCCTGAGTCCCGCCTTCTTTTCTGGCCTAGCCAAACGCGGCTGCTGGAACCGCTCAAGACGTGCGGCGATATCAACGGCCTGTACACTGTCCTCTCCGGCTGTTTGAGCCCGACGCCTTCCCACTGTAGGCCAAGTACCTCATCCTGGGGGGCTATGCGAACAGGGGCAAGGCAAGAAGTCCATAGAAGCCATCTTCGTCCTGCTGGCGTACAAGGATCAAGTACCCGGAGAACTTCTTCCTGCTCTGGAGCAACACCTCCTCCCCCCCCCCCAATGCACCTCCATCAACAGCATCTACCTTCCACAATGAGTGGAAGCGCCACTACATCAAAGTGTGGAATACCTTTGTCGTCTGCCTGCCCATCGCTGGCATTGTCGTCGACAGGATCTTGTGCTGCCACAGGGGACTGTAGCAGATCGGGCACATCGGGCGACCACCGACACAGATCTCCTTTGTGAACTTGCGGTCGGTTACGGACAAGAAAGCCCAGGAATGGGACGAGAACGATCATGACGTGTGCTTCACGTCTGGCTCCTGTGCCATGGTCTTCATGTTCCGTAACAGCCATGTCGACGCAATATGGAGAGCTCACCAGACAGTGAAGAGTTTTGAGTTTTTAGATTACAAGGTGGCGACTTTCGCCCTGGTGAACTCACTGAATCGATATCATTTCCGCATGCAGTCTGCGTATACTCGCTCGCGGAGCAATGAACTGGACCGCTCAGCCGCAAAACCACAGCTGCCGGCGAGGAAATATTGCGTATATAAACTTGCGACTAACCTTGCATGTCTTGCCGACTATTTCTTTGTTCATGTAGCATTCCTGGGTATATACTGAATAACGATAGTGCAGCAGGCTTCCCCCGTGCTCCCACGAATGGGGACTGCGTTAATTGCAGGAAAAGCGATCGAAAATGTGTGGTCGTCCTGCTTACCGGTCTGCTGGTTAACCCTGCGCAAAGAATGCTTCTTGTGCCTTGGTTTTACACTTTACTGTAAAATCTCCGGTTTATTTTATTTGCTTTTCTACCTAACATTTTTCACCCTCCCTGGCCGAAAAGTGTGCAAAAATATTGATCCTGGGCGCACACCTTTAAAAGATGCTTTAGCTAAGACAGGGTGTAATGATGAAGAAATGGTGCTCCTGGAAACCACCTAAAAAGGGTTTAATGTTTCTTAACACCCTAAAATAAGGGTGTTAGCAGCACAGCTACGAGTGACAATATGGATCGGTTGAGCACCCAGCATCCCAGACACATTAATCCGCATAAGTAGCGGGATTCTGGAAGTGATTTAGGCCTTCAGTGTGCTGTCTGTGGAACCTGTCAAATGTAACAGAGTGCCCAGAATAGCCCTCACAAAAAAGGAGATAGAAATGATGAAGAAAGTAAACACCAATGGTACATGAGCGCACGGGCATGTGCCCCCCTTACTCTCCCTTTTAAAGAGAGTGGTCCTTTTGGGATGCAAAACGCAAAAAGATTGGCGGAGCTTGCAATGTAGTAGTGCAGGGCTGGAGAAATAGCGGAGCTAGGGGTCGACGTAGCCTGTTCCCCCATGGATGCGCTGTCAATGTGGGGGACACACTGGAACAGCCTTGTAAAGTCCGGCTAAACTTTGCCTCAACCCTATCCCCGCGCAGAACCTAGCAACACCGCAAGAAGCTAGGTCGACACCCAGCTCCGCTGGGCTCTTTCTTTTTTGCAACTGGACTCATATTTCACACATTTTTAACACCCTAAAAAAAGGGTGTTGCAGTAGGTCGACACCCTTTTCGCCACACAGAAAGAGAGCAAAGCTACCAATTAGGGGATTGAAACCTAAGGAAACGCGCGTAATGACTTTCGAACACGCTTATTCCACTTATACTATACTTTTTTAGGCGATAAGCGAGTAAAAATGTTTATTGTATATACTTCGTCCTGCAGTGGACTTAAATACGCAACTGCTGCTGCTGATGATGGTGATGATGACGACGCGAAATATAAGAAGGGTTTTCTGAATAGACAAAGTTATTTCTCTAAATGAAGCTGCTGACTCGCTGGTAAGCACAGCGCTCTCCGGCTCAGTCGTAGAGGCCTTCCAGCCAGCCTTGTTAATTACGGCAGCAAGGTATCCTAAAGCTTCAAGGCCAACAGGAATCCATTTGGCTATCTTTGGCAGACTTTCAACACCTAAAAGTTCACTGGAAAGCAGATTGGTGTCCTTCATGTAACCTTGAGGTTATTTTAACCGCTAGCAGCATGTCGTGTCCCCCGATTGAATACGAATATTTACAGGACACGTCTGGTGCAACCTTCTCTGTGCAGATACTGCAGCGAAGATGAGTCCATAGATTATTACTTGATGTACTGTAGATGCATTTCTAGAATCAGATTACAGCTTACGGAGGTGCTGCTTTGCAGCCTGGGATTGCATTGTCTGTGCCGAGTCTCCTTTCACTCGGAGCGTCTGAGACGGGGCTGTACCGCCGGTATGTGTGCTCTGCCCTTCTGAGCATCATAGACAGGTGCAATCGATTTCCGCTCTGACTAGATTCGTTTACATTGGCAAATTATTTAACCTGTTATGGTCTTCCCGATTCCCTCTTCTTTTCTATATTGGATGTCAGATTCGAAAAGATTTTCAACCAGTCTAAATTTCCTTTATATGGAGCCCTCGGTCAATAAGACCTTTTTCCTACCATTTGTGTGTGGCCTATCCCCTGTATAGGCACGTACCATTCAAAAAGGAAGATGATCATCATCATCTTCTTCTTTTTTTCGATTCAGGCTTAATTGTGAAGTCTGTGATAGGTTGTTTCGTTCGTTTTTAGCACGCGGGTCATCTCCTCCGGCAGGCAGGTCCGAATGTATGTTGCAAATAACGAATGAGATGGCTGCGGCCAGGGGGCGGTAGCGGGATTAAAAGAGAACAAAGCCACGTCCACTGCCCCGCTCTGAGTGCGTTCCATCGCTTCTACGATAACCGGACGGTGGGGCTCCACCTTCTTATCTAGACCCGCGCCACCCGTGAGGCCCAAAACTGCCCAAGACCTGCAGCGACATACACGGCCAGTACTCGGTCCTCCGCCTGCAGTTTCACTGCGGCGCCTTCCCACCGAAGGCAAAGTACCTCTTCATGGAGGGCTACGTGGACAGGGGCAAGGCGAGCAGACCCTAGAGACCACCGGCAGTCCCGCTGGCCTACAAGGTCAAGTACCCCGAGAACTTTTTCTTACTCCGAGGCAACCCCTCGAGTGAACCTCCATCTAACCGCATCTACGGCGTCTACAAGGAGTGCAAGCCTCGCTACAGCCTCAAGCCGTGGAAGACCTTCATCGACTGTCTGCCCACGCTACCATCGTCGACGACAAGATATTCTGCTGCCACGGGGGACTTTCTCCGGATTCGCAGTCAATGCAGCAGATCACGCGCATCGTGGGACCAACAGACATCCCAGATACGGTGCTCCAATGTGATCTCGCGGTCGGATTAGGACGACGGCGCTGTCTGGGTCTTGGACGAGAAGTGATTGTGGCGTGTCGTTAACCTCTGGATCCGATGTTGTCTCCAATTTCCTCAGCAGGCTTGAGATACAGTTATCCCACCAGATGGTGGGGGACAGTTTCGAGCTGCTATACAAACATGCTGACTCTATTTGTGGCCTCGGACTGCTGCGGCGAGTTCAGCAACTTTGGGAGAAGATGCTAGTCCACGAGACTTTTATACGCAGCTTCCAGATCCTAAAGGCCTCCAGAAATAATAACATCTGCAATGAGCGAAACAGGTGCTGTTATTAGGCACCCGCTTGTTGGAGTGGATCCATAGTCCGGGATCCCCTGGAAGCGGGCACGCTGCTCGGGCCCATTTTTACCAGGTCAAGCTAGAACGCAGGGTCGTTGCGTGGAGGGTTAGGATATAGGTTGCAGATCAGGTGTTTTCTGGCCCTTCCTACATCTGATGGTATAGGGTGCCAGGTCCTGGGCAGTAGTTACACGACTCTTAATATTAAGTTCGATATATGGCATAGTTCGCTGGAGATATGGTATGGAGGATGCTTCGGCGCGGATAGGTGTTAGTCTGTAGTCGTCTTAGGGTGGTGGCGTCTCTCTTGTAGGTTGGTGGTGTGGATCAGGGAAAATTGGCCGTTTGTGGTGATAGTCCGCCAAGATGTCTTTTAGCGCTGGAGAGGTTGCGGGTTAGGTGGAAGGCGTGATGAATCGCCCCTTCAGGAAAACGACCTAGCGTATATAAGCGCGGGACGAAGTAACACTGCGTTGGTGTCAATTCTGTCCCCCCCCCGCTTCCGGTCAAGAAGAAACGAGCGTTGAGGGTGGTCAGAAACAGAAGAGGCACGGGGAGAATGAAGAAAAAAACAAACAAAAGAACCCCTTTCCTCCAGAAACAGGGGTTTGCGCGAAGCTTGACGTAAGGGAAAACGAAAACGAGCAAAATCTAAACGCAATGACCGAAAACCGAAAAAGAAACACTTCTGTCGAAATCGCAAGGACCGATATGAAATCGCCAAACCATCAAAGGGGAAAATGTAATCTTTTTACGCCACTGAGCTTTAGCCGAACGCAAACTTCTGGTTTACATTACTGGAGATAGTTCTTCGGCGACTATGTGGAATGTTTATGTTCCTTAATGGCTGCCCGCTCTTCCGCGGAGGGGACCATGCACAGCATACCCATGCCGCGCTAGAAGGTGAACTTCCTCAGGGAGCGAGAGACCGCACTGGCGATGTGGTGTGACTCCAGCGACGACTTTGATTGGGTGTCGTTGTGGCGTGATATTGTTGTTGATGTTATTACTCTTCTGGTGGCACATACCCACATGGGGGATTGGCCAAGAAACGGGGTGGCTTTTTGGGTCTAAAACACTTACCTCATATCCATATATAATAAGCCTGTAGGAATTGGGGAAACGGTTACCGAATTATATAAAAGATCTAGAGAGGAATCAGTGATTGATGTCAATTTTGGGAGAAAAGGCTAAAAAATTTTGACCTTGTTAGCAGGACATGCATCTGGTCTCTGATATGTACGCGCGAATGGCCGCAATAATCCCTCTATGATAAAACCCCAGGGATGTGGCCCCGAACGAAAGGAGCACAGGAATCGACAGAAGAAAGCCAGTGAGTTGAATTGGTGCGGCTAGATACCGTTTCCGAATGAAAGAAATTACCGTGACACTTGTGCGCTCGCGCCTGCGACAGCTGCGAAGGGCGAGCGAAAGCTGCTCACGAAGAGCACGCGGGTAACGTAGTCACCGTCAACACTTTATCACTGCCCGATTTGCCTGAGTAAGTAGGTGTCAAACACTTCAAAGGCTTCATTACCACTACCATCCTCCTCCTCATAGTCGTCGTCGTCGGATTAGAGTACGGGCGTAAATTACGTTGCCTCGGCCTCAAAGGCGTTTCGGCGTGCGCCACTACCGACGGACCGACGGTGCAACTCAGACAATACAAGCATCGCTAGAACATGTCAGCAGCTGTAAAGAGTTTGTAATCCCATTGAACTTGAATCCGGCTCTGCACATTACCAGCCCGGAGGTCTAATGATGATGAAGATGATGATAATTATAATAAGTTTATTTTGCTCAGAACTGGGCGAAGGGAGGAAGGGGAAGTGGCAGTCTCCCTGGATGTCATCTCGTTCATCTTGTGCACGCTAGTCCTTCGCTCGGGCATACACGTCGGAATATATGTTGTAAATGAAGAATGAGACGGGCGCCGACAGGGGGCGATAGCGAGGTTAGAAGAGGACAAAGCTGCGTGCACTGCCACGCTCTGTGTGCGTTCCATGGCTTCCACGAAAACCGGCGGCCTCGGCCCTGCCTCCTCTTCTTGATCCGCGCCACCCGCGGAATACCAAACCACTCAAGACCTGCGGAGGCATCCACGGCCAGGAAGAGGTCCTCCGCCTGCTCTTTGAGTGCGGTGCCTTCCCACCGAAGGCAAGTACCTCTTCCTGGGGAACTTCGTGGACAGGGGCAAGGCAAGGCAAGCACACCCTGGCGACCATCTGCCTCCTGCTGGCCTACAAGGTCAAGTACGCGTAGAACTTCTTCCTCCTGCGGGGCAACCCCCCGGCGCGCCTCCGTCCGCCATGAGAGCAGTCACCGCTACAGCATCAAGCTGTGGAAGAAGACCTCAGTCGACTGCTTCGACTGCCTTCCCATCGCTGCCATCTTCGACGGGGGGGATCTTCTGCTGCCACGGGGGACTGTCTCCCGACCTGCAGTCAATGGAGGAGATCAAGCGCCTCGTGAGGCCAACGACATACACGACACAGGCCTTATGTGAGATCGTGCAGTCGAAAACCGTCAAGGACCGAGTCCAGGGCTTGCACGAGAATGGCCGTGGATTGTACTTCCCCTTTCGGTCTGACTTCGTCTCCAGCTTGCTCACCAAGCACGACTTCCAGTTATCCCAGCACGTGGTGGAGCACAGTTTCGAGTTTATCTACCAGCACCAGCGGCTGACTTTGTTGTTGGTCACAACTGTTGTGGCGAGTTCGGCAACTCTGCGCTATAATGTCCGTGGACATTATAGCGCATTATGTGCAGCTTCCAGACCCTGCAGTCCTCCGAAAATTGATGAATAATTAAAATCGTTATTGAACACAGTAGGTGCTGTTGTTGGGGCATCCGCTTGTAGGGGTGGGGTCCGTGATACCCTGACTGCTGCTGGCTGCATGCTCGCGACTTTTTCATTAGGTCGAGCTGCTAAGCAAGGCCCTAGCTAGTCAATCTCACCATCCTCCGTGTGGATGGGTTGATTATGGGCTGCAGATGTGTTTTCTGGCCAATCCAACACCTTATCGTATAGGACGGCAGGTGCTGGACAGTAGTGACACGTAGCTCAATACTTCGTTAGGTATATGGCATGGAAGATGCTGCGGTGCGGATTGGGGCTGTCTGTAGTCGTATGGAGGTGGTGGCTTCATCTCTTGTAAGTTGGTGGTACGGATTAGGGCAAATTAGCGTTTGAAGTCCACCAAGATGTCTTCGTAGCCCTGGAGAGGATAGTGGATTAGGTGGAAGGGGTGATGAATCGACCCTTCAAAAAAACACCCCTGTGTACATAAGCGCGGGAACCGGCGCTTATGTAGTCTCTGCCAGTTCAATGGTCTCTATTGTGGGTCACCCGGCCACCGCGGTGTAGATCAAGTAGAAATGAGTGGTGGGGGCGGGTAGCATCGGCAGAGGCAAGAAGAATAAAATGAAAAAATGAATTAACACGGTTTATTGAAAGAGAAAGAAAGAGGGAGAGAAGTCCCCTTGACATGACCTGAGCCCTTGGTCAAGAGTCGGAAATGGGATAGCAAGGAGTGGGGAGAACACGGGTAAGAAAGGCAGCTAGAAGCAGTCCTCAATGCCGGCTTCTGATATTTTTTCCTCCGGAAACATGGGAAAGCGTATGGCTAACTATAGAAAAGGGCGGTGTCTCTGACGGCACTCAGAATACGTAGAGGGAAGAATACGCCGAATACCTCGAGCAGGAAGTAGAACTGATATGGACACCGGCTCACTCAGGGCATGGAGGGCAACGAACTCGCCCACCAGCTCGCCCGAGAACTTGAACTCCGGGCAGACGAGCACGAGCCGCAGGCCATAACGGCTTAAAGGACACCACGAGCCACTACAGAGAAGGCAGACGGCGGTACCCTGAACCGCACAAAACGCTCAGCAGAGCACAGCAAACAATCTGTAGGCAAATACAAGCAGGATCCTTCCAGCAGCCCTATCTCCAAAGCAGAATGTACCACGAGAGATACGAGAAAGAGTGTAGCTTCTGTGGGCAATTGGGCACGCTCCAGCACGTCATCGGAGAAGTGCGGAGGGAGTGCGACCTGAGACAGTGCCCGACCCCTTCTCACCCACCACCATTCCCACTCCTTAATTAAAGAGTGATGGGAGACCTTGCTAACCAGTCCCGCCTTGGAAGACCAGCTCGTCCTGATCTCCAGGGGCCAGGCCGCCGAGGAAGCATCTGGGTCCCGTGAAGAGGGAACCACCCCATCCGGCACGTAGTCGCCGCAATTTCGTTTGGCTCAATAACTTTGTTCTCTGTCTCTCAGGGGTGTACGCGAAGCCTGACGTCCGTGAAAACGAAAACGACCAAAATCTAAACAGAATGACCGCAAAACAAAAACAAAAACACTTCTGCCAAAATCCAAGCAGAATGGCCGGTATGAAAACGCAAAACGTCAATCGACCAAAACGAAACCCGTTCATGGCGCTGAGCTTTACCCGGACGCAAACGTTTGCTGTACCGTGTAGATTACGTTCTTCAATGGCTGCCCGCTCTTCCGCAACGCGGACCTATCGCGGCCTACCCATACTGCGCTGGAAGGTGAAACGCCTGACGAATGCCAGCGACCGCACCGGCGATGTGTCGTGATTCCAGCGAATACGATGATTTGCTTCTATTGTGACGTGATACAGCGCGACACTTGTGCGCGCTCGCCCGCGCCAGTTGGGAACGCCGATCGAGAGCTGTTCCTGAAAATTTCAGCACGTGGGTAGATGGCAGAGTCAACCCTTATGCATGGCAAATTTTCCCAAATATGTACGTGCCAACCACTATAGGGCATCATCATCATCATTATAATCGGGGTAGTCGTCGCCGTCATTAGAGTACGTGTATAATGTTTGGCATTGCCAGAGGACGTTTCGGCGTACGCCACCCCCGACGGCGCAAGGCAGCCACCACCAGCTTCGCTAGAAAATGCCGCAGCCTGAAATAGTGAAAAAAAAAGACTTGTGCGATCCGATGTAATATCAATCCGGCTCTGCACATTTTCAGCCCAGTTATCGGATGATGATGATGATTATATTTTGCCAATAACTGGTGAAAGGAGGACGGGGAGTGTAAGGTCCACGTATGAGATCAGCGGCCAGGCGCCCGGGCTGCGAGTGAGAACCCTCCACTCGGTCTGGGGTCTCAGCACTGTGGACTCTACGCCGCAGCCGTCACCAATTTGTCACGGCGCGCACGGGAGACGGATTGTCTGGCCCACCGAATACCACAGGGATAATCCCCCATTGAGAACGCAGACGGCGCAGCCGGGTTCCGAGAACCGTCGACGTGACTCGCGGAGGTGGTGGAATTACCGGCGTCGAAGCGCGCGCCGCGCGAGACACCATTGTTAACGCGCCCCGGCGGGCACAGTGCACTGTCGCCGCCTTTCGCTCTCACCCCCGCGGGGTCGCGCGCACCTGCTCGTCCGGCGAGCGTGCCGTTGACCCAAAGATGGCGGCGCCTCATTGAATATTTCCGTAGCGCGCTGAGTGACAGCTGTCTACGTGAATTTGGGCACTCCCTTACGCGTGTACGAACGCTACAGGGGCATTCCCGAGAGAGTGTGATCTCGAGGTTTTATAAGGCCGAACTTGGCCGTTGGAAATGGTTCTTGTCTGAGCGCTGAGCTGGACAGTTCCCGGCGGACAAGGAGTCTCGACCGTTAAAGCTAGGTTGGGATTTGTGAGCCCCTAAGGCTAGAGGTTAAGATCGCGTGGGAGTTTAGTGTACAGCGCCGTACGGGCAACTAGACGGATCTTGCGCGAGGAAAGAGTCTCGACCGTCGTTTCTCGAGCGGTTTGTGTACGCTCCGAGGATAGGATAGTTAGACGAAGGTGAGAAGCTCAATGTGATTTGTGCGCACTTGGAGCTAGCGTCTAGCTGAAGTTTGAAGTTTTTCTTTCTATTACTCATGTACCCCAGTTTTCCTACTGTAAATAGCTGTATATAAAAACTCTCGTTTCACTTAATCAACCCCAACGCCTCGAGTTCGTCAATTCGACCGCCATCTCCAAGAACTTCAACACCATCGCCCTGCCAGCCTCTTGCCAAATCAACCGGAGCCGGGCGATTGGGTTCCTGATCGACACCGGACTTCGGGGAAACGAACCACAACCATATTTATTGGGAGGTTGAGTCCTAAATTTCTTCCTCTTGGATGGCGGCCTGAAGCCCTTGCGGAGGAGAGAAAAAAGGAATTGAAAGAAGAAAAAAAAAACAGGAAAAAAAGGAAAAAGGAGTTAGCCTGCGGGTTTGAGTGCGCCACGTAAAAAGTCACGTAAATAGTGAGGAAATTTTATGTCCGCGGCAGTGATGTCGAGCCAGTTTGCTTGCTGACGTAATTCGCGCCGTGGAACCGAAGCGAAAACTGTTCGGGAACGCGGTGCAGGAGAAAATAAGTTTAAAAGTAGCTCGCGCCAAAAGCGGAAAAAAAAAAAACACAGAGATGAAAAAAATACCTTGCAGCAGTAAAGTTAAAAAGCAGTGCCAGGCTTTCGCCTTCAGAGCCCATAAGCGGACTTAAGTGCACCGCGAGATTTATTCCCGGACTCACAAAGAGCCACCCCTGTTTTGTACGGGAACATATAGTGGTATTCAGCGAAACGTGTTGCTCTCAATTTTTTTTCTTGGCAACACTGAAAACGGCCACGGACATGGCGCGGCTTGTGCCACTGCGCCCGCACGCCGCAGAAAAAGAAACACCGGTGCGCGTCGTCTGCTTCAATTCAACACGATTCTCAAGGCTGGTTTGAACAGCGATGTTATTATTGGGGTCGAGGCTTTACTTTGCGTTCGGTGGGTAGAGTTTTGAACGTGCAACACACATCATGTCCTTAGCACGGTCAAGTACCGCCATCCCGCGGAGCCCGATGTAAGCAGTGACGGCGCACTCACATGGTTGCCTGCATGCGTGCATCGCCAGTGAATACAACCTATACCTCGATTTTTTTTCCGGGCGGTCACGAAACAACGTCTGCCTTTTCTCATTGGCCTTTTAGCTGATATAAAGACGGAATGCTTATGTGCCAAATTGTGCGAAAAACCGTCAAGAAAATGGCCGGCGCTGTAGAGTAAATAAATTAAAAACACTTGTGATCCGGTAGGATTCTAACCGGGTCTCCACACTAGAAGCAGAATACACGACCACTGCGTTTTCTCTGCACATTACCTGTGCAGAACAACATTTGCTGTCGTTTTCGTTCCCTTCTTCGTGGCGAAATTCCCAGAACTACGAATCGGAAACGTAACATTTATAAGATAGTGCATGCCACGCATACCTCGGCAAAACTTGGCCCCACTCACTCACACTCACACAGAAATATCTGCTTTCCGCACTCACCCACTCACACTCACGCTCACCAGTCGCTTTCACCCCTAGCACTCGCGCTCACTACGCGCCCTCCACCACTCGCACCCACTCGCGCTTATGCGTGCACCACTCGTTGTCACTACTCACACTCACTCGCACTCGCGGTCACCACTCTACATTAACACTCGCACTCACTCACGTTCACCATTCGCCGCCACCACTCGCACTCACTCGCGCTGCGCTCACCACTGGTCGTCTCCCTACGCACGCGAGTGTGTACAGCAGACCCTCCATGAGTCATGAAACCAAACACTATTACTGCATTACAGTGTCAGAAGGCCATCCAACTCATATTCCCAAATCAACACGCCACCAGAGAATTAATCCTAGGGTGCCCCATAGCAGAAGCTCAGTGACGACGTATTTCCGAAGCCAAAAGCAATCCCGCCATTAATAACCATCACAGCGAGCGGCTCGTGTACGAACAACCAACGGCGGGCGCAAGCCCAATAGTGACGCTAAGCGAGATAAGCCCCTCAAATGGCGCGAGTAGCGTGAGTGCACTCACGAGTGGTGAACGGGTCTCACTGCGCGTGGGGCTCGCACTCACTCGCACTCACACACGCCGGTGCAAAACGATGGCGAGGCTCACTCACCACTCACTCATGAGGGGTGAATGGGGTGTGTCTGTGAGTACACTCGTGAGAGAGCCTGCCGACCTGTGGTGCCACGTGACTTTTGAATACGACGGCCCGTGAGTAAAACAGGTGCACGGTCTACCACGAACCAAATGGGCACCGAGAGACGGGACTAGAAGCAGGGGTCGACCGCTAACTGGAAGGAGGGACGAAATGAGAAAAATTTGATGGCAAAGAATGGACTCGGGCAGTGCAGGATCGCTTGGAGGTCAATGACGGAGGCCTTCGTCGTGTAATGGAAATAGGCTGATGATGATGATGACGACAGCCAAATTCAGGAGAAATTTTCTGATTTGACAATTCGGGCTTAATTGTGAATGTGTCATCGGTTGTCTCGTTCTTCTTGTGCTCGCTAGTCCTACGCTCCGGCAGACACGCCGGAAGGTATGTTGTAAATGAAGAATGAGATGGGCGCCGCCAGGGGGCGATAACGAGGTTAGAAGAGGACGAAGCCGTGTGCACTGCCACGCTCTGTGTGCGTTCCATGGCTTCCACGAAAACCGGCCGCCTCGGCCCTGCCTCCTCTTCTTGATCCGCGCCACCCGCGGAATACCAAACCACTCAAGACCTGCGGAGGCATCCACGGCCAGTAAGAGGTCCTCCGCCTGCTCTTTGAGTGCGGTGCCTTCCCACCGAAGGCAAGTACCTCTTCCTGGGGAACTTCGTGGACAGGGGCAAAACGAGCAGACCCTGGAGACCATCAGCCCCTACAAGCTGGCCTACAAGGTCAAGTACGAAAAGAACTTCTTCCTCCTGCGGGGCAACCCCTCGAGTGCTCCTCCATCAGCCGTATCTACCGGTTCCATCATGAGGAAGCTGTGGAAGAAGATCTCAGTGGACTGCTTCGACTGCCTTCCCACCGCTGCCATCGTCGACGAAGGGATCTTCTACAGCCACGGGGGACTGTCTCCCGACCTGCAGTCAATGGAGGAGATCAAGCGCCTCGTGAGGCCAACGACATACACGACACAGGCCTTATGTGAGATCGTGCAGTCGAAAACCGCCAAGGACCGAGTCCAGGGCTTGCACGACAATGACCGTGGATTGTACTTCACCTTTCGGTCTGACTTCGTCTCCAGCTTCCTCAGCAAGCACGACTTCAAGTTATCCCAGCAGGTGGTGGAGGACAGTTTCGAGTTTATCTACCAGCACCAGCGGCTGACTTTGTTGTTGGGCACAACTGTTGCGGCGAGTTCGGCAACGCTGCGCTATCATGTCCGTGGACAGGACCATTATATGCAGCTTCCAGACCCTGCAGTCCTCAGAAAATTAAAATCGTTATTGAACACAGCAGGTGCTGTTGTTGGGGCATCCGCATGCTGGGTGGACCCCTAGTCCGTGACACCCTGGCTGCGGCTGGCTGCTCGGGCCTTTTTCATTAGGTCGAGCTGGTAAGCAGGGCCCTAGCTGGTCAATCTCGCCATCCCCTGTTGTGTGGAGGGGTTGGGGTTGGGTTGCAGATCTCGTACAGTAGTTACACGTCGCTTAATATTTATTTTTTTTATTTATTACAATACTCTCAGGGCCTTGAGGGCGTTGCAGAGAGGAGTGGGTCATACAAGTTTTTTAAAAAGAGTTTGATATGGCCGTCTTGAATACTGAAGCTTCAGTGATGCTGGCGATCGAAGCGGGGAGGTTGTTCCATTCCGTCGCAGTTTTCGGTACAAATGAATTGAAGCACAAGTTTGTACGGAAGGATGGCACTTCAACCTTGAATTTGTGGTCAATGTGTGGGAAACATGAAGGAACTGCAAAAAGGTCGCACTTGATGCCAGGGTTAGTAATGTAAATTTTATGAAAAAGGCCAACCGGGCTATTTTCTTCTACTGAAAGGTCAGGAACATGTAAATTCATTTTAATTGAAGATACACTGGACGTTATAGAGTAAGTTGCATGCAATAAATCGGGCAGCACGGTTCGGAATGGATTCACCGGAGGTGGAAAGAAATAATACATGCGGGGTCCCAAACTAGAAGAGCATATTCTAGTTTTGATCTGACGAGGGTTTTGTACAACAGTAGTTTTTAAAGAAAGAGGGGCGAGAGAAAAGTTACGGCGCAGGAAGCCAAGCATGCGGTTAGCATTGCTGGTTACGTAATCAACATGCGTTTGCCACGAGAGGTTATTACTTATATGAACACCAATATATTTGTACGTATTAACAGCGTCGAGAGAGCTATTTTTTAGTAGGTAAGGGTAGGGAATGCCGTTGTTTGCGGTTAGGTGTAATTCTCACAGCTTTGCATTTACGCACATTCAGTATCATTAACCAGTCATCACATCAAGAGGAAACAGCTGTTTAGGGTCACTTTGAAGTACTGAGCGGTCATTAGGATTAGTTATTTCACGGTGAATTACACAATCATCTGCGAATAGTCGGATTGAGGAAGAGATGTTGTTAGGTAGATCGTTAATTTTTACAGTCAAACCCGACTATAACGAACCCGGATAGAGCGAATTATGCCATATATCGAACAAAAATAATCCAGTTACGGAAATACACGCGAAACATATTCCTTATAACGAACTTCACATCTGATATATCCGAACTCGGCGTGCCTAGAATGGCCGCCAAAAATGCACGGTCTCGGAGCGACGATTGAAATGTTCATTGGCCGCGACCCCTGAGAAAAGGCCGCGACTGAGACATTGCGCCTCGTATGGGGCGACATGACGCCCGACACTTTCCGTAACTGTTTCCGACGCGCGGAACTCACGACGGAACCCGCCCAGTCAGTGAGTCCGGACCAAGACAGCAGATCGCCAACCTTCCCGATGCTTTGCAGAAAGATGTCCTTCGAAGGTTTCCTGAGTGTCCGACGACGACGTTGCCGTCACTGCAGAACCTCGGAAGCGGGCACCGTCAGAAGCACCGTCGTAATGCTGATGAAAAGCACCGAGGAGGCAGAGGATGTCGTGAGTGAAAGCCGTCCCACGCTTGAAGTGCTTTCGGCAGTCGATGTCCGCCACCAATATTTCTTCGATGTTGAAGGACACGGACTCGAACCGGTGCAAACAATGTCTCGTGTAAAGAATGCTGTGCTAGTTGACGCTGCCAAAACGAAAGGGAAAACAAAAATCACCGCTTTTTTCTTGAAGTAGGCAGTTAGGGCGTTAAGGCGGAAAGTAGCGTTATTATTTTGCAATAAATCGATTGTTTTGTGTATGGTAATGACAAACTTTATTTTGTTCGTTTCTGCATGCGGGGATAGCAAGGGGATTCCCGCATATTGCGAATTCGTAACAATAAATTCGTTATAGGAGGATTCGGCTATATCGAACTATTGGATATATCGAACTAATCATGGCGCATATTGCAGTTCGCTATAACCGGGTTTGACTGTATCAGGAAATATGTATCGTTAGGTATATCGCATGGAGGATGCTGCGGTGTGGATAGGTGTTCGTATGGACTATTATGAAGGTGATGTCTTCATTTCTTCTTAGTTGGTTCGGTCGATCAGGGAAAATTAGCCGTTTGTGTACGTAGTCCGCCAAGATGCCTGTGTAGCCTGGGAGAGGTTGTGGGTTGAAAAGGGTGATTAGGGCTCCGTTGTGTATAGGCGCGGACAGCAGCGCTTGTATAGGACAAGTACCACTTCAATGGTCTCAATTCTGAGCCACCCGTCAAGCCACCGCGGTGAAGGTCAAGAAGAGATGAGTCGGAGGGGGGGGGAGGAGGGGAGTAGCAGCGACAGAGGCAAGAAAAATGAAAAAAAAAAAAAGAATGAATATGTCTCCTCTGGAAACAGGGGTGCACGCGAAGCCTTACGTCAGTGAAACGAAAATGACCAAACTATAAACGGAATGACCACAAAACGAAAACAAAAACACTTCTGCCGAAACGCAAACGCGTGCGGCCGATATGTAAACTCAATAACACCAATCGACCAAAACGAAACCCGTCCATGTCGCTGAGCTTTACCCGTACACAAACGTTTGCTGTACGGTGTAGATTCTTCTTCCGCTATTATCAGAAGCGCTTATGTTCTTCAATGGCTACCCGCTCTTCCGCAAACGGACGAATCGCTGCCTGGGCATGCCGCGCTAGACGGTGAAATGACGACGAGAGCCAGCGACCGCACCGGCGATGTGTCGCTGTTCCAGCGACTACGATGATTGGCTCCCGTTGTGACGTGAAATAGCGCGATACTTGTGCGCGCGTCGGCGCTAGCTGCGAACGCCGAGCTAGAGCTGCTCCCGAAAACCACGTGGGCAAATATGGAAGAGCCACACTCATCCCTGGTAAATTTTCCTAAATAAGTACATCCAAACACTTCTAGGGCATCACCATCATCATTATAATCGGGGTCGTCGTCGTCGTCATTAGAGTGTATGTGAATAACGTTTTGCTTTGCCACAGTGTTTCGGCGTACGCCTCCACCGACGGCCCAAGTAAGCCACTACAAGCTTCGCTAAAAAACTCCGCAGCTGGAAAGAGTAAAAAAAATACACTTGTGCGATCCGACGGCGGGATGCGGCGCACTGCAGCCTCACTAAACGGGACTCGGTATGGTAGAGGCAGTTACAGACGAACACGTTTCGATACCCGGTTGCGCTCAGTCGCTGCTATCCCGAAATATACTCAGGAGATTGTAAGCTATGCGCATGGTCGGGCGGACCTCTACCACATGTTATGGTCGTGCCCCGCAAGACAGAATCAAAATGCTGCAGCAAAGGCTAGGAGCGACTCGTTTACTGTAACGAACGTGGAGCAATGGGAGACCCCTTTGCTCAGCCCCGACCTGGAAGTGCAACTTCGGGTCGTCCGGATGGCCGAGGCCGCCGCCAGAGTCCAAGGGCTTCTGGCTGACGACTGAGGAAGAGGGGAGGAAGACGAGTGGAAGACACCACCTTCTCATTCGTCCCTTTCCTTTTTAATCCCATCACGGGCAAAATAAAAGTTTCTACTACTACTGTGCGATCCGACAGAATTCGAATCCGGGTCTCCATAAAAGCAGCCCAGTGGTCTACCAATTAACTGTGCTATCTCCCCACGTTGCCAGCATTAAACAGAAGTGGTTGGGTGTTTTTCGTGGCCCATACACACGGAAGATTGGCCAGGAATCAGGAGACTGTTGTGACTTCCTCTTTGTCACCATTGTAGCAGACGACGCTAGTCATCATCATTGTCTTTATGCTCCCCACGACCTGTTGTGGCTGCACCGGCCCCCCCTGCCTTTCTAGCAGATTCCATTTAAGCCTCATCACATCAAGACGTGTCGCTCCACTTTCTGAACATCGCGCCGCAACTGGAGGACCCAGAGGCCCAACACATGGTGCCGAAACCCGGGACCGTGTGTTGGACTTACGGGTCCTCTAGCTGCGGTGCGGTTTTGAGGGGCAATGTGACCGCTTCATACAATTGACGAAATCATCACATGGACACGTAAATGTTGCATTCTACGGGGCGTGCTCCGTACATCGGTCTCTGATCGATAAATAAAAATATTTATCCTTCTCTCTCTGTACAATAGGCGTAACGTACCACCTGACTACCGTCCATGATGGCACTTGAGTAGAACAGGTGCCCACCAGCCGCGCCGAACCCGATTCTAGGGAAGCTGTGGCGAGGCCATCGAGAGAGAGAGAGAGAGAAGCCTTTTGTAAAGAAGAAAGCGAAGTGGTCTCCCAATATGTTGTCTTCTACTTCCTATACTCTGCAGGGATAGAGAGAAGGGAATGGAGGCCCTGCAGCAAGTAAACCGGAAAAGTGACAACAAAAAAAAGAATTAAAAGAGAAACAAAATTGGCTCCAATCCACGCTGTAAAGGTGGGTTGACTGCGAGGCTCTCAACGACACCGACAACGATTACAAATGCGGAGTCACTTGTATTCAGACACTGGCTCTACAAGGAGTGAAACGAGAGACTCTGCAAGCAGTTACCTGGGATTTGCGTGGGCGGCCTCCAGAACGCAGCAGCGATGGCAGAACGGAAAACAGGGAGGAGAGCCTTCTGAAGGGTTACGAGGAGGGCGACACGCGCGGCTATGGCGTTCAACTCTCTCAAGGCGCCTCTCCCCGCACTTCTTATTTTCAGGTGTCACCCTTCCCAGAAAAAGGGGTCCCTCCCCCTCTCCAAGACTGCTGAATTGAGGGAGCCACCGTCTCTCTCCCCTTATTCCCCGTGTGGGATAAACATCGACCGACGCTCTTATAAGTGGGTACGGCTCACGAGAGAGCGGAAGAAAAAGGTCTCTCTCGCAGCATAGCAGCGCGCTACTGCGTGAAGCCCTGCTCAAGCTGCAGCGTTGAGCAGGGAAGAAAGCGGATGCAACCTCAATGTGGCATTGACAAACACCGGCCGCCCGACGTTTTCATGGCATAGCGATGATCTCATGCGCTTTTATCATCGCTCCGATCTTTGACGGGGCCCGATCAGGACTACGGTCATTCGGACTGAGAAATGAAAATGCGCTCCTGCCTCACCTAAAAAACGGATCCTAATACACGCTTGGAGTAAGAAGAATCTTCGTACATTCTGCAAAGCGATACTGCGACGGAGCGGACTCCCTGTTTACTTACAATGGCATATTTGTTCATTATGACTGATGTTGCCAGACTGCGTCGCGGAATTTGGAGTTGGTATTTTTTACGGACGGTGGTGAATAAACGTGCGCCTTCTCTCATTGACGTTTTTGCAGGAAGCAGACGAAAGCCTTATGCGCCCAATTCTTCGAAAATCAGCTCCTGTTCTTGTCTTTGTTGTCCGGTGAAGAAAATGGCCGCCGCAGTAGAGCGCAAATAAATGAAGAACACTTGTGATCCGATAGGCTTTGAACCCGGGTCTCCACAGTAGGCAGCATCATACATGGCCCCTGCGCTTTCTCTGTACGTTGCCTGCGGCACAGCGACATTTGTTCTCGTTTTCGTTCCTTTCTTCGTGGCGAATTTCCCAGAACCACGAATCGGTTCCGTAACATTTATAGGATAGCGCGTGCCGCGTGAGATTTGAATATGATGGCATGTGAGTAAAACAGGTGCTCGGTGGCACACCAATCGAATGGCTACCGAGAGACGGGACTCAAAAGTTCAAGTACCCAGATAACTTTTTCCTGCTCCGATCCAGCACTTTGAGTGAACCTCCGTCAACGGCATCTACGGCGGTCTACCATGGGTGCAAGCTTCGCTACAGAGTCAAGCCATGGAAGACCTCCGTCGAGTGCCTGCCCATCGCGGCCATCGTCGACGAGAAGATCTTCTGCTGCCACGAGGGACTGTCTCCCGACCCGCAGTCAATGGAGCAGATCAGGCGCATCCCAAGACCAACAGGCATCCCTAATACAGTCTTCCAGTGTGATCCCGCGGTCTTAGGATCCGGATGACCACGGCACCCGGGTCTTGGACGAGAATGATTGTGGCGTGTCCTTCATTTCTGGATCCGATGTTGTCTCCAATTTCCTCAGCACGCTCAACATCGAGTTATCCCACCAGGTGGTGGAGGACAGTTTTGAGTTGCTATACAAACATGGTGACTATTCTTGGCATCGGACTGTTGCGGTGAGTTCGGCAGACCTGGGGCATGATGATAGTCGACCGCGGGGACTCTTCTACGCAGCTTCCAGGTCCTGAAGGATTCGGGAATGAATGAATAAAATCTAATGAGTGAAGCAGGTGCTGTTAGGCGCCCGCTTGTTGGTGGTGATCCTCAGTCCGGGATCCCCTGGCACTGCAGCGGCATTCTGCGCGGGCCCTTTTTACAAGGTCAAGCTGGAACGTAGAGTCCTTGCTGGTCAATCGCAGCATCCCAATCGCGTGCAAGGGTTGGATATCGTTAGGCCATCCTAGACATGATGCTATAGGGCGTGAGGTGCTGGACAGTAGTTACACGACGCTTAACAAGTTCAATATATGGCTTAGTTCGTTCGATATATGGCATGGAGGATGCTGCGGTGCGGATATGTGTTAGTCTGTAGTCGTCTTAAGCTGGTGGCGTCTTCTGTTGTGAGTTGGTTGTGTGGATCAGGAAAAATTGGCCGTTTCAGGTGGTAGTCCGCCCGGATGTCTGTGTAGCCCTGGAAAGGTTGTGGGTTAGGTGGAAGAGGTGATGAACCGGTCCCGTCAGAAAAGCACCCCCACGTATATAAGCGCGGGAAGAGCCGCTTATATAATCAAAGTGCCGCTGCGTTGGTCTCAATTCCGTGCCGCCGGCACGCCAACCGTTTCCCGGTCAAGAAGAAACGAGCGGTGAGGTCGGTCAGAAACGGAAGAGGCAAGGCGGGATTGAAAACAAAATACTAACGAACCCCTTTCCTCCAGAAACAAGGGTGTACGCAAAGCCTGACGTCAGGGTAAACGAAAACGACTAATATCTAAACGCAATGACCGGTATGAAATCGCAAAACCATCAATCGGTGAAAATGAAACCTTTTTACGTCACTCAGCTTTAGCCGAACGCATACGTTATTGGAGATTGTTCTTCTGCGACTATGTGGAATGTTTATGTTCTTCAATGGCTGCCCGCTCTTCCGCGGAGCGGACCACGTGTAGCCTACCCATGCCGCGCTAGAAGGTGAACTTCCCCATGAGAGCGAGCGACCGCACTGGCGATGTGGTGTGATTCAAGCGACGACTCTGATTGGCTGTCATTGTGGCGTGATATAACGCGACACTATACTCGGTTACAACTCAAGAACGGCACCACCTCATGTAGTGTATCACTCCGCCAAAGCGCCGGACCCGTGACGTCAGTGCGCGCGCGTTTTGAAAGGGGTTTGCTATGAATGCGTGATAATCGTCTGCCTTGTCTCACGCAGTTTGTTTGTCGTCACTGGAGTCGTTTATAAGCATATTAAGTCCAAAAAATCACGTGAACGGCTCACGCCATGTTCAAAATATTCCCAGTAACACCCTACTTGCGCCGCGCGGAGAAACATCCGGCTACGGTGATAAGGCACAGCGGCAACTTCCGGTGCCGTTCTTAAGTTGTCACCGAGTATAGTGCGCTGGCGCCTGCGCCAGCTGCGAACGATGAGCGAGAGCTGCTCGCGAAGAGCACGTGGGTAACGCAGTCATCGTCAACACTTTATCCCTGGCCAATTTGCCTCTGAAAGTAGGTTTCAAACACGTCAAGGGCATCATTACCACTACCATCAGCATCGTCGTCGCCGTTGTCGGCATTAGAGTGAGGACGTAAATTATGTTGTCTGCCTCAAGGCGTTTCGGCGTAAGCCACCACCGACGGCGCAAGCCAGCCAACACAAGTATCGCTATCGCTAGAAAACGTCTTTATCTGTAAAGAGTACATAAAAAACGCGTGTGCGATCCGATGGAATTTGAATAGCAGCTCAGTGCTCTGATGATGATAATGATGATGAAGATGATGATAATAACTTTATTTTGCCCAGAACTGGGTGAAGGAGGAAGGGGAAGTGGAGTCTTCCTGGATTCTCTCCCTTCAGATGGCGGCCTGAAGCCTTTTCGGACGACGGAAAAAAGAATGATTTAAAAGAAGAGAAAAAGAGAAAAGAAAAACAGAAAAAAGGGGTCAGCCTGTGTGTTTCAGTGTGTTACGTAAAAAGTCACGTAAATACTGACGAAATTTTATGTCCGCGTCAGTGATGTCGTGCCACTTCGCTTGCTGACGTAATTCACACCGTGGAACAGAAGCGAAATCTGTTACAGAACACGATGCAGCAAAAAAAAAAGCCTTGCAAAGTAGTTCGTGCCAAAAGCGCCAAAAGACAAAAAAAAAAGCTTTTTTGCGGACTCAGAAAGAGCCACCAATTTTTTGTAAGGGAACTTATAGATGGTATTCACTGAAAAGATAAGCTGTTCCATTTCGTCGGTTGGCAACACTGGAAAAGGCCACGGACATGGCGCGGCTTGCGCCACTACGCCCAAACTCAACACAATGATAATGATGACGATAAGTAATCTTTGAGTAGAGGTGGTGGTGTTAGGTTATGCCACAGAATAAGAACACCGGCGTGCGTCGCTTGCTCCGTTTCAACCCGATTCTCAGCGGTGGTGTCAGCGGAGATGTTATTAATTGCACTCACATTGGAGTCGAAGCATTGCATTGCGTTGGGTGGGTTAGAGTTTGGAACGTCCAACACACCTCACGAGCCTAGCACGGACAAGTACTGCCATCCCGCAGAGCCCGACGTAACCAGTGACGGCCACTCACATGGTTGCCTGCCAGCGTGCCTGGCAATGGTGAATGCAAACTATACCTCGGTATTTTTTCCGGGCGGTCGAGAAACAACGTACGCTTCCTCTCATTGACCTATTTTCAGATATTGAGACGAAAGCCTTATGTGCCCAATTGTGCGAAAAACCGTCCTTGTTGTTGTCTTTGTTGACCGGTCAAGAAAATGGGCGCCGCTGTAAAGAGTATAGAAAAAAAAAAACACTTGTGATCCGACAGGATTCGAACCCGGGTCTCCACAGTGGCAGCAGAAGACACACCATTGCGCTTTCTATGCACATTGCCTGGCGACAGAACGTTTTTCTCTGGTTTTCGTTCCCTTCGTTGGCGAAATTCCCCAGAACTACGAATCGGAAACGTAACGTTTATAGGATAGTGCGTGCCACTAGACTTGAATATAATGGCACGGAGTCTGCACGTAGGCAGGGGGGGCAGGGGGGCCCGGCCCCCCCCCCCGAAATTCGTCAGTCGGGGGCCTTTAACGCCAGAGAATCTTACAAGTTCTTCGAAAAACGTTAGAAAGCGACAGGTTCCTTTCCCCAAGCAATTGCGCGCAGTCACGCAGCTGTTTCGCATGCGCAGGAAAAACTGAAAAAAATAATGTTACTTTCGCTGATTTTTCAAATAAAGATACTAATGATAATAAGTCGTCAGAGATAAAAAGAAATAATCAACCGTAGTATTACTGAAAAGCTACGCTTATTCCGGCTATTATCCCACAGCTAAATAGGACTTTATTTTGTAAGGCCGCATAACTTTCCACAGACTTAAAATAACGCGGAATTAAGAGCAAGAGCATGTTGTTGCGACTGCGGGGTATCGTGGTCGAAGTGGACGAGGTTGTGTTACTTGCAGTTCCTCTCAGCTGCGACGACTTGGGCCTGGTGCTATCCCGAGCCTGTTTCCAAACTGCCCTGCCTACCAAGCCGATCGAGAAAGAAAGCTTTATACTAGTATTTACATGTTCAGGTCTGAGTGAACAGGCATTGCGTTCCTGGTGGCGCGAGATTAAATAGACTTTGCTTGGTCCATCCCTGTTCTCCCTGTCCTCCACGCTGTGGTCAGGAGGTACCAATCAGGAAAAATTCCGAAAAGGTCAAAATGCACGCACGCGCGCGCCACACACACTGAGAGGGCATCTTTCCCCCTCTCGTAGCTGGAAGTCTGGTCGCCTCCGGTGGCGCTTTCTGCCGAAGGTCGACGTCCCCGGGACCACCAATATCGAAGTCCCGGAAAAACATTTCCTCCATTCCCACGCTCTGGGACTCGTTGAACAACAGCTTCTCGGGCGTCGGCCACATGCCGCCAATGAGGGAAACCGTCAGCACGCAGCACGCCGACGAAAGGGAGATGCCGCCCAGGGCTTTTGTCATCACCTACGGTCGTTAGGGCCGCATTCGGCCCGCCGAGGGTATGGGTGCTCGAAGTCGCCGACAAGCGGATTAGCCACCGCAGCACGGATCGCCGCCGTGAGGTGGTGGCAACTTGGGGAGTATTCAAGTGCTTTGTTTGACTGATAGCTGCGCGGCGTGGGAACACGCACGCGTACGGCTTTTCTTTGCCGCAGACGCAGAGTTTTTCCGCGACCTGACGGCGGAATCTAACCGAAAGCTAGGAAAAGGGGACTTCTGTATGGAAAGCGACGTCTTGACGACCTATTAACCCGTTCGACCCCGCTGGCGCCTCTGCGAACCCCACCAACTTTCGTCCGCTGCCTGTGTCGTCGGGCAAGCGCCGCGTGGCGGAAGGAGTGAACCGGAATGAGCGGATATGCGGCTCTCCAGTAAGTGTACACGGGCGGCGTCGCCTCCTCTTACTTTGTGCGTGTGGCCGCCTAAGTACGGCGGTGACTTCGCGACTGATTGCATCTTTAGTGGATGCACAACATGCCAAAGAAAGCAAAGTGCGGGATTAGTTCTCAGCTGGGTGACTCCGTTGAATGCCGCGCCGCTGGGACGCGCCGTCGGCGCCCGGAGGTTCGTTTCAGCCGCGAGTCGGCGCGAGCAGTTCATATCTCTCCAAGTAGGACTCTCCACTGTTTGCAGTTTGAATTCGACGAACGGACTTGCTGGGGTCCGCCGAAGAGGGAAAAGGGAGGGCGACTCCTCGGCGCTCCTTCCCAGGTATGTATATGAGTAAAACAGGTGCACGGTAGAACCACAGACCGAATTGCTACCGAGAGACGGGACTAGAAGTAGGGGTCGACCGCTAACTCGATGGAGGGGCGAAATGAGAAAATTTGAGGTCAAAGAATGGGCGCGGGCAGTGCAGGATCGGTTGGAGGTCAGTGGTGGAGGCCTTCGTCTTGTAGTGGAAATAGGCTGATGATGATGATGACGACAACAAATTCAGGCGAAATTTATCTGATTTGATACATTCAGGCTTATTGTGAATGTGTGATCGGTTTTCTCGTTCGTCCTGGGCACGCTTGTTGTACTCTCCGCAGACACGTCGGAATGTGTGTTGTAAATGAAGAAGAATTAGATGGGCGCCGTTAGGGGGCGATAGCGAGGTTAGAAGAGAACGAAGCCACGTGCACTGCCACGCTCTGAGTGCGTTCCATCGCTTCCACAAGAAGCGGACGCCGTGGTCCTGCCTTTTCTTCTAGATCCGCGCCACCCGCGGGATACGAAATCGTTCAAGACCTGCGCCGACATCCACGGCCAGTACGCGGTCCTCTCCGCCTGCTGTTTGAGGGCGCTGCCTTCCCACCGAAGGCGAAGTACTTTTTCCTGGGGAACTACGTGGACAGCGGCAAGGCAAGCAGACCTTAGAGGCCATCCGCCTCCTGACGGTGTACAAGATAAAGTACCCCGAGAACTTCTTCCTGCTCCGAGGCAACCCCTCGAGTGCTCCTCCATCAGCCGTATCGACGGGTTCCATCATGAGGAAGCTGTGGAAGAAGATCTCAGTGGACTGCTTCGACTGCCTTCCCACCGCCGCCATCATCGACGAGGGGATCTTCTGCTGCTACTCGGGACTGTCTCCCGACCTGCAGTCAATGGAGGAGATCAAGCGCCTTCGCGAGGCCAACGACATACACGACACAGGCCTTATGTGGGATCGCCCAGTCGAAAACCGTCAAGGGCCGAGTCCAGGGCTTGCACGAGAATGACCGTAGATTGTCCTTCACCTTTCGGTCTGATCTGGTCTCCAACTTCCCCAGCAAGCACGACTTCAAGTCATCCCGTCAGGTGGTGGAGCACAGTTTCGAGTTCCTCTACCAGCACCAGCTGGTGACTTTGTTCTTGGGCACAACTGTTGCGGCGAGTTCGTCAACTCTGCGGCCGTGATATCTGTTGGCAGGACCCTTATATGCAGCTTCCATATCCTGCAGCCCTCCGAAAATGGATGAATAAGTAAAATCGTTATTGAACACAGCAGGTGCTGTTGTTGGAGCTCTCCCTTGTTGGGGTGGACCCCTAGTCTATGATACCCGGGCTGCGGCTGGCTGCTCATGCCTTTTTCACCAGGTCAAGCTGGTAAGTATAGGGCCCTAACTGGTCAATCTCGCCATCCTCTGTTGTGTGGAGGGGTTAAGTATTGGTTGCCGAGCTCGTACAGTAGTTCATAATAATAATAAGAATAATAATAATAATAATAATAATAATAATAATAATAATAATAATAATAATATAATCATCATCATCATCACCAGCCTATCTACGCCCACTGCAGGGCAAAGGCTCTCCCATTATTCTCCAATTACCTCGGTCCTGTGCCAACGGTGACCAATTATTACCCCTCAAACTTCTTGATGTCATCTGCCACATCTAACTTTCTGCCGCCCCCTGCAACGCTTGCCTTCTCGTACAGTAGTTACACGTCTTTTAATATTTCGTTAGGTATTTGGCATGGTGGATGCTTCGGTGCGGATAGGTGTTCGTATGTAGTGGTATGAAGGTGGGGGTTTAATATCTTGTTAGTTGGTTGGGTCGCTCAGAGAAAATCAGCCGTTTGTTCACGTAGTCCGCCAAGATGCCTGTGTAGCCTGGAAGAGGTTGTGGGTCGAGAGAGGTGATGAGGGCTCCGTCAGAAAAACTGCGCGGTGTGTATAGGCGCGGGCCGCAGCGCTTGTATAGGCGGAGTACCACTTTAATGGTCTCAATTCTGGGCCACCCCGTCATGCCACCGCGGTGTAGGTCAAGAAGAAATGAGCGGGTGGAGGCGGATAGCAGCGGCAGTGCAAGGAGAATGAACCAAAAAGAATGAATATTTTACCTCCGGGAACAGGGGTGCACGCGAAGCCTGACGTAAGACAAAAGGAAAACGACCAAACTATAAACGGAATGACCTCAAAACGAAAACAAATATACACCTGCCGAAATCCGAATGCGATGACCGATATAAAAACTCAAAACCACCAATCGACCAAAACGAAACCCGTCCATGTCGCTGTACTTTACCCGAACACAAATGTTTGCTGGTATACGGTGTTGTTCATTCTTCCGCTATTATCAGAAGCGTTTACGTTCTTCAATGGCTGCCCGCTCTTCCGCAAATCGGACCAATCGCGGCGTAGCCATGCCTCGCTAGACCGTGAACTGTCCGACGAGAGCCAGCGACCGCACCGGCGATGTGTCGTTATTCCAGCGAATACGATGATTGGCTCCCATTGTGACGTGAAATAGCGCGACACTTGTGCGCGCCCCCGCCAGCAGCGAACGCCGAGCGAGAGCTGCTCCCGAAAACCACGTGGGTAAACATGGAAGAGTCAACACTTACCCCTGGAACTATTTTCTAAACAGGCACGTGACAAACACTTCTAGGGCATCATCACATCATTTTAATCGGGGTCGTCGTCGTCGTCATTAGAGTATGTAAATAATGTTTGGGTTTGCCACAGGGCGTTTCGGCCGCCACAGTGACGGCCAAGTTAGCCAAAACAAGCTTCGCTTCAAAATGC
Source organism: Haemaphysalis longicornis (assembly GCA_013339765.2). Classification (NCBI taxonomy): domain Eukaryota; kingdom Metazoa; phylum Arthropoda; class Arachnida; order Ixodida; family Ixodidae; genus Haemaphysalis; species Haemaphysalis longicornis. The sequence continues at coordinate 59,117,218 of CM023458.1, forward strand.
CGCAACTGGAAAGAGTAAAAAAGAAATACTTGTGCGATCCGATGGACTTTGAACCCGGGTCTGCATATAAGCATCCCAGTGGTGTACCAATTACTGTGCTATCTCCACACGTTGCCAGCATTAAACAAAAGTGTACGGTTTTTCGTGACCCCTACACACGGGGTATTGGCAAGGAATCGGGAGGTTTGAGGGAGGAGCAATGTGACCGCTTCATACACTTGACAAATTATCACATTGACACGTAAAACGTAAAGTAAGGATTGGTCACACCCTCCGACCATCTGGCGTAGCGTTCTGGGTTTTCCGGAAAATCGGCAAAGCGGAGAGTTGTGGCGGTTAAAAAAGGTGAAGCCGGATAGGATGGGGGAATGTATTCGTCTGGAGAACACGTAAATGACGTTCGTGCTCTCGGGGTAGAGAGTTGTTTGGGGAGCGAGTGTCTGACGCGACAGCCTGTAGTGCTGCGTGATCTCTGCGTGAGAGGTGAAGGGCTGCATGCGCTCGGGTTCGGCAACGCTGCTCTCGGCGCCCGATCGGTGGGTCAATTCTCGAGCGATGGCGTCAGCCGCCTCGTTTCCAGGGATACCGTGATGTGCCGAGCCCATACAATCCTGATTAGCCTCTTCGGGGGCTGCAGCTGGATGATGCGTAGCGTTGTTGTGTGCAGGCGTCTCCTAGCGAAATTCCGACAAGCCTGCTGCGAGTCAGTGACAATGACCGCTGCATTAGTTTGTACGACGGCGAGGGCGATGGCCACTTCCTCCGCTCTTGTAGTATTGTCGGCGGCAAGAGAGAGGCTGCAACGGTGCTTGTTTTTTACGACTACGGTGGATACCGTAGCGGACCTACCCGGATAAGACGCGGCGTCCGTATACGCCGTTGTTGGTTGATTGCCATAGATCTTGTATATGTCTTTTGCTCTGGCTTCCCTCCTGTCGACGTGGTGCACGGGGTGCAGATTACGGGGAAGGGGGTGTACCGTGATGTTTTTACGGACCTCGTGCGGTAGGTTTCCCGTGAGTGCAGGCGGGTGGTCGAGTGGAGCCGAGAGTCTCAGGCGTGAGACGATCGCCCTCCCCGTTTCCGTTACCCCCGGCCTCGCTCTTTGGTTGGGGAGATGAGCCCCAATTAGCTCCTCGCCCGTGTTATGAATGCCGAGTCGAAGAAGTCTTTCGGTGGAGGTGGAGACCGGAAGTCCGAGTGCTTGTTTAATCCCTTGCGTATCATCGTGTTTACCTTCTGTGTCTCAGTGATGCTGAGCAGAGCGCATGGTAACACGTATGTAATCGTCGACAGGACAAAGGCTTGGACGAGCCTAAGCAAGTCCACCTTTCCCATGCCACGGGTTTTCGTAGCGATCCGGCGTATCATGTGCGTCACCTGATCGGTCATTGTCTTGAGTTTGGTAATGGGTAGTGAGTTGGTCTTGTTTGCTTGAAAGGACATTCCGAGAATCTTTATATGCTGAGATGGAGTGATGGTGTGGCCATCCAACTTGAGGCAGATGGTGGGTGTGCCTGGGACATGTTTCTGGCGTGGCGAAACGACTAGCAACTCCGATTTTTGCGGAGCGCAGCAGAAGCCGCACGACTTCGCATACTCGCTTACCACATCCGTTGCAAGCGATCCTGCATTGCCCCAATTGACCACGTGGACGTCCAGATGGTAATGTCATCCGCGTATAGGCCATGTCTGATCCACGGGATGTTGTTGAGGAGAGGCGGAAGCCCAGCGAGGGCAATTTTAAACAGCAGGGGAGAGAGCACTGCTCGTTGAGGCGTACCGCGACCTCATAGGAGGAGTGGTTTTGTGGAGGTATCACCCATTTTTATGATAGCTTTCCTGCCGGAAAGGAAGTCCCTCACGTATCTGTATGTGCACCCGCCGCATCCAAGTGCGTTGAGGTTCTGCAGGATCTTTGTGTGCCGCACATTGTAAAAAGCCCTCTTGAGGTTAAGTCCGAGGCTGGCCGTTGGGGCATTGCGGGTAGCTGGTATCATGACTTCTTCCTTAAGTTTGGTTGAGTCTTGGTTCCGCTCGGTTAACCTTTGATGTAGCTGTATTTCCGACCATGGATCAAAGCCGTTCGGTCCGGTACAACGTGCACAGAAGGAGGCCCGGCCTCGCTTTCATTCTCGACGAGCGCGGCGTTACTCTTTCACGGCGAGCGCGGTGCAAGATGAGTCATATAGCCCGAGACGACCAGCGGCGCATGCGTGGGAGGCTGCGGGATTTGTCGGCTGGTGCCATCAGCTGAGCGGCCGCCCCCTTCGCGGCCGCTGCCCCCACGTGAGCAGAACTACTTAAAACGGGGCCTTGTGCGCAGCGCCGACCGCGGGCCCGGCGAATCACGCGATGCGATTCGAGGGATCTGTGACGGCCGGGGTGTGTCTCCGGTCAAAAGGTCTAACTTGCGCATCCCTCCGCGAAACTGCTGGACGAAAGTAGTAAAGCTCTGCTTTAAAAAATTGGCTCCAATCCACGCTGTGAAGGTGGTTGAACTGCGAAGCTGTGAACGACACCCACAACGATTACCTATGCGGCTTCACTGTAATTCACACACATGGCTCTAGGAGGAGTGAAATCAGAGACTCTGCCAGCCGTTACCTGGGATTTGTATAGTTTACCTGGGTTTGCCGTTACCTGGGTTTGTATAGTCATAAGCGTTCGAAACTTGTGAACCGGTGGCGCTTGTCGTACATCTCCCCGTTGTTTAGCGCAGAGAAACCTGTAGGTACGTTTGAGGCAACATATACGTAATTAACCGGCACAGGCCCGCGTTCGTTTAGTTAGAAACGCTCGTTTGGCTGGTTTTCACGATAGTAAGCGAAAAAAAGTGCCAGTGCAACGCCGACACGTGCGGGAGGGAAAACAAGCACAAAAAGAACAGAACTCCCGCTGGGGCATTTTCAGGCAGGGGGCGCGCGAGCACTGCGAAGGCGGGAAATATGAGTTGCAGTGGGTGGTGGCAGTGAACGGATAAGGGCGCTGCAGGTTATTATGGCGAATTACTGCTCTGCACTTCTGACAGCTTTCACATTGAGTGGAACGGCTTTAATTTTTTTTCTTTGCATTTTTTGCGAGCTCCTCACGTGGCGCATGCCTCCTCGCAAGCCTGGACGACGCCGGGCGCTCCTCACGAGCCGCAGGCTCACGTGTGCTCGGTCTTTTTTCTTGGTATTTTTTTCTGGTAACGCTCAATGGCGCAACTAAGTGCTTAAACAGCTCTGCCAGTTAAAGGGACACTGAAGTGAATTTGTCAAGCTTCCGTTATTAGCTTGCACTGAGTAGCTCTCAAATTAACACACTTTTCATCTTTTACCCGGTTGGCAAGTCGGTAATTATTTTTTTAGCTAGAAAGAATAAAAACTACCATGCGCGGTCTGCGGCGGCCGCACCAACTAAACGCTGTGACGACGGGAGGAGGTGCACCGTGATTGGACGATGCCCACGATTAGCATTCAAACAAGTTTCGGTTTCGGTTCTGTAAAACAACATGCTTGACATCCGACGTTATCTGATGGGCATTCGCGATATCTCAGTAATCGTCATAACGCGCTTCCGACATGTTGTCGGCTGTAAAATGCGTAAGATATATGCCTCCCAGTACGGCTTGGAATCGTAGCAATCACTAGCCGAGGCATACGCAGTGGATGAACGTCCTCCGGCCGCGTCACCGCCGACGCTCAAATGCCATGCGCTTTTCTCCCATATTTGGAGCTTGCCTCTCTTATGCCTGTATCGTAAAAAGCGTGTTCGCACCAGGCCAAGGGTCTGCTGATTCTGGCCTGTTCCTACTGCCCGCAAGCAGTCGGTGCTTATAGCAACAGCACGCCAACGAGAACTCGCTAGCGCGTACGTCGGTGTCAGTCTGCGCGCGTTCAGCGAACTCGCTCGTGGAGCAGTGAACGTTACGGCCCAAAAATGGTGAACTCAGTACAGAAAACATCGCCCAAAAACCGGAAAAAAATCAGCTTACAAAAAAATAAATAATAAAAGTACCCTCGGGGATCCGAACTCGCGACTTGCAAAATATCAGACCTACCACTCGACATCACTCGGTCACGGGCCAGCGCTGCCGACCTACGGAAATATAAGGTATGCATAACCAGTTTACACTTTTATTTAGTTTTTAGCGGTTTAAGCGCTAGGTGACTGCTTATTATAGTGCTCGTGCAGTAAGCGTCCCCCAAATTTCCGCAATATCTCACAGTCTAGCAATTGCATTCCTTAGGACGTAAAAGCGTTCGCAGATGCGTAATTGGTGCTGCTGAAGGCGGGGCTTGTTCACCCAGCGCAAAAAAGGTTCTTCCTGCTCCCTAGTTTTGCGCTGTACGGTGAAAAGTTTTCAGTTGATTTTATTTCCTTAGTACCTATATTGGCTTCGCTGACTTCTCCCGCCTCAAGTGGCCTTAGAGTTTCCTATTCAGTCAGCGAATCGTCCGCAGGTGCGCTTGTGCAGCATCGTGTGGAGCGACCTGGACTTGGAGCTTGATACAGTGTAAAAAACTAACACACTAAAGAAACGCACGTTCTTCCATTCACAAACGTGTCGTGGCTTAGTTTCAACTGAGCGAAACAAATTTGCGACGACCCGTCGGCGGCCGCGGGAGTTATAAACGATGTACCATAAACGCTGGGTCGCGACTGACTCTGTCGGAAGGTCGGGTGAGCCGCGCAGTAGCGCAGTCAAGCCAAGTCATCTCCTCCTTGACGTCACAGAAACGGCCACAGTAAGGCATACAGAGTACCTGAATTTTCATTGATTTTTCTACTAAATAAATTCGCGTAAACGCACTCAGAGCGGTAGAAAATGCGCATATGGTCTCCGGACTACAATTCGCACTAGTAATCCCGCAATGTTTACAAATCACTTCAGTGTCCCTTTAAAAGTCTGTCTCGCAGCAGAGCAGCGCGCTGCTGGTCGCGTGAAGCACAGCTAGAGCGACAGCGGCGGACACGAGAAGAAAGCGGTGCGGACGGACCAGCGCCCATGTGGAAATAGAGAGTTTTAGCATGGCGGGTGCCGTCCGCTAACGCTACGGCGGCTGGTAGCGGGGCTCGACTGGGCAGGTGCACATTCGTTCCGGTGGGGTGGATTAGTTCCGCGGGCCGGCCTTCGCTTAGAAATTGGTAGGCCACGCGTCATTCGTTCTTCCGTTGAGCAGACAGCTTAGTATCGCGACACCGCCAGCAGTAACGGGAACGAGTAATGCAAGCCGGGTCGATGCTGCGGCCCGTTGCAGTTTCGCTGGTTAACCATCACCATCTGCACAAAGTGTATCAGCGAGATACTCCGCCCCCAGCTCCCCTTCCTATCCTTGTGCGCAGACTATACAGCATTTTCTTTTTACTTTCACTGGCTGCGCTCAGCAGTGCAGCGTACGTTCATTGTCTTTACCAACCTAGAGCTCCAGTAGCATCTGCACTGGTTTGCACGACATTGCACTAATCTGCACCAGTTCAAGTGAAAAAATGCCTCGTCTGCCGAACAGTGCGCGGCTCCGAGCTCCGGAGCTCAGTATTCCGGCCACTCCCGACCTGTTTAACAAAACATTTCTCCCACCTCCCCTCGCGGGAACCCCTGTAGATGCGACGCATAGGGGTTCCGTTGTTGTTTCCTTTAGGTTGATTCTCCATCGCGTGAAACGTGCCGAACCCTGCCGCGGCTATGACGTAACGTGGCGCGGCTATGACGCCCAATCCAAGCCAAGCCAAGCCATTCAATCGAATCCAATCCCATGCCCTCGCGAGAGAGTTCGCTATCGGAGAGGAGAGGGGGTGAGCGGCGGAGAGCGCAGCTCGCGCGGCGAGGAGAATGGGGGAGGGCGGACGGACAACACCGACTCCGTATGGAGGGACAAGGCAAGTGAATGAGATGCAGTCGCATCTAAAAGCGAGGGTATCGGCACGCCCTGGACGCTCCCTCCTAACCTCACCGTCGGTGGGCAGAGAAATTTTCATAATGTTCCATCATACGCACGTTTTTTTTTATTTAAAAAACGCAACGTATGCGACTGAACTGAAGCCAGTGAGGGCTGAAGTCTCAGCGTCTTCAGCGACTCCTAGCATCTTCAAACGCTTTCCACAAGCAGCCGCTGCGGAAAAGGACGCCTCGTGGCATTCCAACATGTGATACGTGACTCGTGTCCGACGCAGGTTCGAAACTGCGGGGCCGCTAAAAACACAGCAAGGGTCACGGCACGAGCGTGATGTTAACCTTCATACAAGCTCTGATTTCAACGCCATACCCTCCAGTTACCAGGCTGTAGCAGTCTACAGGTATAGCAGAGCCCCGCCATGCGACGATGTCCCCCACGAAAGAACGCCTCTCCGAGTCCTCCCCGTCAACGAAGCCTACAAAATAAGCGATGGCGTTGCGTCCCTTCGAATACGAAAAGTAAACAGTATTAAAGTAAATGAGACGCGTAGGCTGCGCTGCAAAGAAAACAGAGCAAAAGTAGCCACACGTGGCCTTCCTTCCTGCACGTGCCAGCAGCGTCTGTTCGGCTGGGACCGAAGGGACGCGGCGTGAGACGCCGCCAATCAAAGAACGAGCCGAGTGAGACACTTCGCCCCGAAAGAATAGGCCGCGAAACGCCGTGCGCGTCCGCTGGTAGCCTGCAGCGAAAATTGCCACTAAAATTACCGGACGCATCGTGGAGAGAAAGAACTACTTTTATTTTTGCCTATTGCAGCGCGCTGAGTAGGTCGACGAAATAAACTTGGGAGCACGTAAACGAAAACGAAAAAAAAAAAAAAAAACAGCCGAGTCCACATCACTCGTAGAAGAGGGAGTGCAGCGGGGATTTCCAGCCGACCAGCTCGTCATTCTTGAACCACAGCGCGATCTCTTTGGCGGCGCTCTCGACGCTGTCGCTGCCGTGAATCAAGTTGCGTCCCACCTGAATGCAGAAGTCGCCGCGGATCGTTCCCTGCTTGGCCTGAAGCGGGTTGGTGGCGCCGATAATGTCCCTGCCTGTGAGGATGGCGTTGGCTCCCTCCCAGACCATGGGCACCACGGGTCCCGTCTGCATGGACTTGATCAGACCGTTGAAGAAGGGCCGGCCCGCGAGATCAGCGTAGTGTTCCTTCAGCAGCTGCTCGGACGCCATCATGAACTTGAGGCCGACGATCTTGTAGCCGCGGTTCTCGAAGCGCTTGATCACCTCGCCGACGAGACCTCGCTGCACGCCGTCCGGCTTGATCATGATGAAGGTGCGCTCGTTAGCCATGGATATACGACCGGTAGGGCTGAGCAGCCGAAGAAGTGCAACACACCTTGGCAGTGCAGGTACACGTGGAGCGGAGAACCGAGGAACGCAGCTTCTTCCTGTCTGGTGAGGCGGATTGGATTGGATTGTATTTCTTGGCTGTTCTTGTGAGACGCACTGCTCCTGTCGCTGAAGGGTTACGCAACATTCCAGCCGATCAAAGGAAGATATTTTGAAGTTTGGAGTTCTGTTCTGTCCCTTCTATTGTCAACAAAGGTCATTTTCTCATTAAAAAGAGAAATTGACCACGCAGTGTTCCCTCCAATATTTCTGCACACAGTGCCACAGATGATGCTGTGCGAGATTTGAAGTGCGTTCGGTGATTGGGGCGACGCCGTACAACACATGGCTCCTCCAAGATTACGCGGGATATTTGAAGTGCGCTCGATAATTGTGGTACGCTGCGAATGAGGTGTCGAAAGTTGTGCGGACGCTGACTAGCGCAGAAGTCAAGTCGACAATATCCGCCATTTTTTAATTGCTCGGCGTCGTTTACGAGGGCTTTTAACAACTAGTGTTTAGCTCTAACAAAATACAGTAGTCCCTCGTTATAACGAAGACAGCGGGACGGGAAAAAATTTCGTTATAAGCGGTATTTCGATATAAGCAACCTCAAAGCAAAATCTAAATCAGTCGAGCTTTAATTGCGCCACAACTGCGAGGAATCAAAACAGAATGTATTCAGTGAAGCAAAACTTTATTCAGCTGCTATAAAGGCTGTGAGATTTGGCCGTTTCAAGTTCTTGCCGGGTACAAGCAACCTCTGCTCCCATTCCACCATAAATTGCATGAGGCTGTGGTCGCCGCCCATGCATTGAACTTTATTTCGCAGCAGGCGTAAGCACTCCTCCGTCTGCACCATAGTTGGCACCTTCACGTGCCTCTTCGTCCTCGTCGGGCCATCAACAACAGGGTCAATTATCCCCACATCCGACGCTGGGGCGAGCAGGAAGGAAGGAAGGAAGAAAGACTTTGTTGAATGCCTGCAACAGACACAGTGTGTACACTGCGCCCGGACGTAGCCACTCGTCGATCCCGACGTCACCCCTACTCGGACCACCCCTTCGCTACTCCCTACGGGGTTGGGAGCCGCAGCGCGAGCCAACGCAAACGTCTCGAAGTCACCTTCTACCTCTTGGCCAGCAATTTTATGAACAGCCTCGTGCAGAGATCGCTGCATGTCCAGTCCTCATTAAGCTGGTCATTGTCAGGGTCGCTGACAAGGGTGCGGGAAACGCCGGCGTGCGCAAAGCAGTTGGCTACCTTCAAAGGAGCAAATTCTTTCCATGAAATGTTTAGCGACTGTATCGCACCAAGCAAATCAATGTTGTATCTCTTGCTGGCGTCATACGCTGTGAGCATGCGCCTCAACAGAGCCTTGCGGTACAGCTCCTGGGCGGTTTCAACGATGGCCTGGTCCATCGGTTGCAGTATTGCGGTTGTGTTTGCAGGGAAAAATTCCAAAGCGATCGCCGTGAGGTTGTCGATCTTCCCATGGCTCTGATAATTGTGAATTATGAAAACCACTTGCCGATTCTTTGAGTCGAACCGTCCATCTATAAGACGGTTGCGGGTACACAGCGTAATCATGCAAACACCTCATTGTGGGTACACAGCGCCAGTGGCGTAGCCAGAGGGGGGTTCAACCCCCCCCCCCCTCCTCACTCCGTAGTTTTTAGGGAACCATATATCGGGCCACAGCGCCGCGCATAGTGCCCCCTTTTCACCAAATTGGCGAACTTCCCAGGCTCGTAGCAAGAGAAAATTATGAACGATGGCGATTTTCTTGCGTCTTTCGGTAAGATCTCGATCAAGGTTTGGGTTCTAGTCGCTGTTCTGATCTCCCTATTCGTCTAGTTTGCCTCCATCACACTCTATCCGTCCGTCGCAAGTTCCAGTGGCGTAGCCAAAAAAAATGGGGGGGGGGGGGGGGGGCTTTAGCCCCCCCCCCCCTCTTCCCCCTATCGAAATTTTTCCGGCCGGCGCCGTGCTGCCTGTTCTGCCTGGTACGTCGCCTGTGAACAAAGGCGCATATCCTTCGTATGTGCCATCTAGTAAAAACATTCACGACCCAATGCCTGTCCTAACGCATTGGTGCTTCACAAACAACGAAGCGCTCGGGTCATGAATAATCGGGTTGAAGGAGTGCAGCCTCCAAAAGCGATGGCAGTCCTCTGGTACGCTCAGCGCACGGGACGCCAGAGGAAGTGCGTTGTGTCCCTTTGTGTGTGGCATGGGGCCACACAGAGCAAGAATTGGCCGGCTGAGTCGTTTCCGTCTCCAGAGGATAGATTGACTCGTCACGGGTAATAACCGGGGAAGCAAGGAGTGGTCAGCACTGACCTCGCGGCGGAAAAAAGAAAAAAGAGACCGCCCGCCATTGATGGGTGAAGACTGGTACGGGATAAGGGACCGAAAGGGGAAAAGATCGATCTTTGTATGTGCAAACAGAACCACGTGCAAGCGGCGGTGGCAGACAGTCCTGTAAAGTTAACTGAAGAAGAAAGCGAGGGTACTGCGTAATGGGGCGAAAACGTGTGATTTAGCTGGAGGAATGTCGTGGTTGGGGGCATAGGGCCTTTGTGGGATGAGGGAGCATAGCAAAGTAATGGCCTCTTCTGAGGCGTCACCGCCTTAATTCTGTTTCAACCGTTTCTGTTGGAGCCCGGGAGGGGTGTGTGGCGTGGGATAATTGAATGGGCTCAGCTTGTGCGCACTGCGTGTCCCCTTCAGAAACCGGTGTTGCAGACAGTCATTTTCTCCTCCGCGATTAGGCAGATTCGTTGGGAGGTATTTTTCGCTAACCTACGAAACTGGGGAACAGGGCGTTGACGAAAAGGGCACGCTGCGGCTTAAGCCGAGCGAGTTCCAGACTTTATCCTACACGTGAAGGCTTGACGGTCACCAGCCCTGCCACAGGCAGACGGCGCTTGCGACAGTAACAATACCCGATGGCCATCTTCGACCTCGGTCACAACTAAAGCCCCTCCATTGCGTCCACGGCCGCTTTTTGACTGGGCGGCGGCTGCCCACAGCTGTGTATGTTCAGGGGCCTGAGTCACAAAAACGCTGACATGACAGAACGGTGCAAGGGCCGAAGTGCCCTTGCTTTGGGGAGCTCACACTCGAAGAGCCATGCAACACACAAAAGAGGCCGCAATTGTTAGTCATTTTCTTCCCTTGACCCCTGATTTATCCTTGCGTGATCACTGTGTCTTTTAATATTTAAATAATCGCTTCGTAATATTGTTACGGGACTAAGGTGGGCAATGCCTCGCAGCCCCTTGACCGAAGATTTTCGAACGATTACGACGACGACGACGACGACGTTCCTGGCGCGCTTCTTGCGCGAGGTCTGCGTCGTGGCCGCTATGCCAGTTCTGTAAATACATCGCTTCACCCCATACCATCGTTCGTCTCATCTGCGTCCTGCCGCCACGTAACATTTTGGTGGAGTGTGCCGGATCGTCCCCATCCTGGCCTCCGCATCGCATCGTCTCGGCCTTGGGCGAAATCGTCGAGGGACCGTCGGCCATGTCCGACAGCCCCAGCCCACTGCGACCTGCATTCGACCACGTCCCCTGCCCCGTGTCCCCGCCCCGTGTCCCCAGACCGTGTGCAGCCACTGAAGACCAGCCGATACAAGCCGAGAACAGGCCAAAGAAGACGCCGTGTCCCCAGCCCTTTCGTCCGACGTGGTTCGAATTCCGCAGACGGTTCGTTCCTGCTTGAAGACATCGCTTCTGTGGGGCCAGGCATCAACAGGCACGTCACTTCATCTGTGGCGGCAGGCAAATCTCCACTGTATATATGTTTTCATCGCATCGCTCACCGCATCGCAATCCTCATGTTGCCTAGGCATCGACCGGGACGGTCGCCCTCGACCCGGGGGTGATGTTACGGGACTAAGGTGGGCAATGCCTCACAGCCCCTTCACCGAAGAACGATTACGACGACGACGACGTTCCTGGCGCGCTTCTTGAGCGAGGTCTGCGTCATGGCCGCTATGCCCATTCTGTAAATAGATCGCTTCACCCCATACCATCGTTCGTCTCATCTGTGTCCTGCCGCCACGTAACAATATTTACACGATGCCACGGCACCTTTATGTTTGTGAGCCAAAAATTTATATCTCGTTTTATTTCTAATGCAATATTTGCGCTTGCGTTGGTTGTTGAAAGGAGCGCCAGCTATGAAGCGGGTAGGTAACTTAGAAAGAGGGAAAACGTAAATTCAACTCATAAACGCCTAAATATACTATGATACACAAAGTACATGAACAGTAAAGATATATTTATTCTCGCTGCAGTTTTGGTAGTTCGCTTCATCTACAGGCACGCAAATCCAAGTGAGGTAGCGGCTGTCGCATGGTGTGCCCGTTATCGTGACTTTTGTTATCCGGCTTATCCCATTTCACACCACGCGATCGGGCGTAGAATGCTTATCAGCAAAAAAAAAAAATTTCTTCTGCGTTTTGAACAACAGCAACTAAATAAAAAATCGCATTCTTACGGCCTACGCCATTTTATTGCGGATGTTACACTCATCATACCCCACACGTTTAAATAAAGCAAGTAATCACATGAAACTATGCTCATTTAATGCAAGGTGCCCGTGCGTGCAGTATACGTACCTTATCACGGGCGCAGATTTGCACCACGCGATCTGCGGATTTTTTCCCAGTTTACAACTTCATCTGGCACTAAATACCATCATAATCATCTCCAATAGAGACCTTAAGCCCATTTGAAGACAAAATACAACCTTGTTGAATTTGAAAGAACTAGCCTTTGGTAACTCGCTCAGCTACATTCCAACCCCAGAAGACGTTTTTAAACCGGAGCAATGCAGCAGATATCAAAAATTTTCAAATTTAGCTCTGCAGTGACGTAATATGGGCAGGAGTGATTCAGTACAGGCCAGCACTAAAACGTAGTTACGAGTGCGTTAGCAGCACGTAACAATTGAAATGATAGCATCAACGGAACTAGATGCTCTCTACAATCGCGCAGCCATGTTGATTGGCTGTGTCTTAAGTCGTTTGACGCCAATCGTAAAAAGATCTTGTGATGTCATAGAGAAATCGCCGGAAAGTGGGTGGGGAGTGGCCGCTGCTTCATGTTTTATTTAATATCTCGATTATTCGTTTGAAGTTTGCGATAAGATTGGTATCATTGTTATCGGGGAAATGCAGTCTGTTTAATGAACCAATATGTATTTTGTCTTCATAGCCTTTAAGGGCGCCTGCAAACTACTTCGCTTTTTCTCTGTCGGGGGGGGGGGGGGAGGGGGGGGGCTTGAAAACAACTTTAACCCCTCCCCTCCCCCCGAAAAAATTACGCCCACCTCCCCTCGCGGGAATCCTGGTGTGATGCGACGCTGAGGGGGTTTCAAGCGCAATCGGAGAGCAACCGTCGACCGAAAGGCCGCCGGAGAGCGGCACACCGGTTATATGCGCAGCGCGCCCGAAGGAGAGGAGACCGCGGAAGAGAGAGTACTGCACATGCGCCGGCGCCAGTGTGTCTGCCGCGGCTATGACGCAACACAATCCAACACAATCCACTTTAATCCAATCCAATCCAAGCCAATCCAATCCAATGCCCCTCGCGAGAGAGTGTTCGCTATCGGAGAGGAGAGGCGGTGAGCGCAGCTGGCGCGGCAAGGAGAATGGGGGAGGGGTGGACGCCGACAACGCCGACAAATATGTCGTCGACTGTACGTAGACGACATATTTGGCGATAGAGATAAATATAATGCAAGCAAAGTTTCGGTATATGGCAGTGCTGAATTGCCGAAAAGGGTACAGTTGTTAGGCCCGCTCAGGCGAAATTTTTATTAAGAAATATATTGCAAATTCAGCGTACACACCTGAAACACTTCGCAAGTGGTATACCCCTCACCTGCCCCCTCGATGTCCTTACTGCCGTACCACCACTCCATCAGACCTCACACACCTAGTTTGGTGGTGCCCAGCTTTCGCCACGCACCGTACATTTCAATCTCCCCAACCCCATCCCGATCCACAACAAACTGATGCACAACTATTATATGAAATAGAGGTTTATTCAATTAAAAGCGGTCTGGCACGGGTTGTTTGAGCGGGTCCTCCCCCGAACGAACTGGCGAACGTGCACAAACACTATTGCGATCACCATGAACTGGCCCATGAATTGCAGGTTCCAGGAACTGGCCCAGTTATTGAGTCTACTGAGAACGACCAGCATTAATTTGTTTATTTTCTCTTACCCTCCCTCCCCATTCCTTTCCCCTATCGTGACCAGTAGTCATCCTTTTCTATTAAAGGTTGTCTCTCTCTCTAGACCTTTCAACGGACTATTTATGAAGACCCCAGCCGCAGTGGCTGCTTTTCCAGTAGAGGCGAAAAGCGAAAACGCCCGTGTGTCGAGATTTCGGCGCGCTTTGAAGATCACTAAGCGGTTAAATTAATCCGGAGTCCCCTACTACGGCGCGCCTTATATATGTTGTAGCTATGGCGCGTTTAACCCCACAATCGACTATTTTTATAAGGAAATGTTTACTGCTAGGAGGCATTGACCAACAGACGGGCATGCCTAACGCGTTCCTATAGCTCCCATTTGGATAAAGAGTTACTAGCTGACACGGAATGTTATATATATAAGAAATAGTGAGGGGGCTGTCATTACTGTGGTCACATAGTAGCCAGCTGGACTCCCTTTTTTCACTAATTTGGAGTCATCGTGACTACATTCTATGGAGTCATGCATACTCTCTCTCTACGCCTGGTCTGGGTCACGTGACTCCGAAAAGGAGCTATAGTGATCCTCTCTCTAAGAATCCAAAAGGGGTCAATGCTGTGGCGGAATAACTACAGATTCCATTTTTTCTGAGTGAAGGAGAAACGTCTGGGAGAGTTCGATGAGAGCTTCTAGACGATGGCAGAAAGCGCTGGCTTGGCCCAATTCTCGTACATGTCAAAAGTGTCCCGTGCGTCCAGCCGCCAGTTGGGCACCATGCATGTGAATGTTGGGCACGCCGTGCTTCGCCTCGGGATACGTCTGCGTTATGGGGGATACATACAAGTAATCGTTTAATGATGCTTTTAAAATTGATTGATTGTCTTTATTCAGTGAGGAGGCTCGTAGCCCAAGAATGCTGGGGAAGGAATTATAAGAAAGGGATAGTTGAGTAGCACGTCCTCAAAGCTTGGGTCATGGAACGCATCTTGGGGGGTTTGTCAGGCTCGCCTCGTATTGCTTTATAATAAGGAGTGCTTTTCAACGCGCAGCGGCCAATTTGACCTAACGCAGATAGTTCGATACCGAATCGATTTCGGAGACGGGCATTAGGGGCTTGCCATTTCTCAAAAAAGGCATCCGTGTCTGCTGAAGCTGCAGTGCCAGACTATTTGGTACGACTTCGGCACTGTTTGCGCCCTCTATAGAAGGTGCACGTGGGTGCCGATGTATACTATAAGGCGTGGTTTTATTGTACGAGTTCCGAGTGATGTCCCGTCGGGATTACTTGCAGAGCCGGGCGAGATGACCGGCGACGTAACTTAGCGCCAGACAAGACTTTGTTTAGTACTCGCTCGGTAATATATGCCACTCGCGTAACAATCCATATCAATATTAGGTACGACATATGTCTTACATAATCTTGATCAAAACTGTAAGGCGGGCTCTCTCTTGCAGTGTGAAATTCAAGGCTCTTGTCAGTTGCTCAAGGCGACTATGGCGTAGCGAACTTGATTGAATTGTACGAAGAAACCAGCCCTGGGCGCAAATGAGCATGCTTTTCAAGAGAGAGAGAGAGAGACTTTATTCATATGGGGACGTTCAGCGTGGCGCGTGTCCAGCGGCCGCAGCTGCTCAGCGACCGTGGCTGCTTCGTCAGGTTCGAGTAGCCCAGCGCCACGTCCCATAGCTCTGGGGGGGGAGTAGGTGGTCGCCGGGGCAGGCCCACATGCAGTGCTATACGGTGGCCTTCGCGCCGACGCAACGCAGGCGATGAGGCGCTCCTGCGATGAGGGCTCCGCGATTAATTTTGACCACCCAGGGAACGTGCGCCGAAATCTCGTACACGCGAGCGTTTTTGCTTTTCGCCTCCATCAGAAAAGCAGCAGCCGCGGCCGGGAATCGAACCCGCGACCTCGTGCTCAGCAGCGCAACGCCTTGCCACTGAGCTACCGCGGCAGGTACGGTGGCCTTCGTGCCGCATGACGTGCAGTTGGGAGAGGACAATAGCTAGGGAGGGGTATGTGAATACGCCACGGTGGAATACGGTGAAGGAGAGCTCTGTTTGGTAGAGATTGTTTGCAGGAGCCTCCAAAGCCGTTCTTCCGTGTAGCCGAGGGAAGGGTGAGCGGGGGGGGGGGGGGGGGGGGGGGGTATCGGAGGCGAGAGAGGCGATAATACGAGGCGATCTGGAGGTAGCCAAACCAAAAGCTGTCGCGAGCTGACCTGGCTCCGTGGGAGGCAGTAAGGGCTTGGGTATGCCCGCGAGGCGAGTGCTCGGGCTGTTGCATGAGCCCGCACAATGAGAATGACGTTGCTCTGCATGCCGTAAAGCTAGCCGTCAGCCGCAGGACATTAAGCCTAACGTCGCATTTTGAGGTTCGCGACGTTAGGCCTAACGTCACATTTTGAGGCTTAAAGGAGCCATGAGAGAAAACAACAGTTTTGTTTTATTAGAAAGATTAGGTGCTTCATATTACCCCAAGCGCTTTCCCGGAAGCAAATGATGCTTATTCACTGAGAGAGAGAGAGGACGAGAGGAGAGAGAGAGCGAGAGAGAGAGAGAGAGATGAGAGAGAGTAGAAGAGAGAGATAGCGAGGAGAGAGAAGAGAGGAGAGAGAGAGAGATGAGAATAAACATTTATTGAGCATAAGTGCTGATGGCAGGGCAATCCGCCCGGTGGAGGGCATCTCTATTCCGGGATACCCCAGGCTGCGACTTGCCGTCCAGGCCCTCTTGACCAGTTCTTGCTGGTGTCAAGGTCCGGATCGACCAGACGAGCCATCCACTGCTCAAAAGTTGGGTAGGGGGATTGGGGGTAGGTTGGAGTTTTTTGGCACTCCCATACCTGGTGGTACAGGGTGCCCGGCGTTGCACAGAAATTGCAAAGGAGGGATACTGAGTCGGGTAGATGGAATGGAGGAGGGTGCTGTGGGGATAAGAATTCGTCTGCAATCGCCGAAGAGTGGTGGCTTCTTCTCTGCTTAATTGAGGATGAGGTGGTGGGAATACTCTTCTGCTGGCCTATAATGTCCCAGGACGTCTGAGTACCGGAGAAGTGGGTCCGTTTTGATGTCAGCGGAGAACATTCCGTCTCGGGTAATGGCCCAGTGTATGTACGCGCGGGCAGCGATGTGAGCCGCCTCATTACCGTCGATGGATTCATGCCCAGGACCCAGACGATTTCCATATCAGGTAGTTCTGCAATATTTTTCAGAATGGTCAGTGCTGGTGTAGAGATGCGCCCCCGCTGATAACTTCGACATGCCGCTTGCGAGTCAGTTAGTATTGTTATAAAGTCCTCGCTGGTCGTGGCAGCCCAGGGCAATTGCAACTTCCTCTGCAGCTTCTGTTGAGGCTGTACGCACAGTCATAGCTGTCATTTCCTGCCGGCCGCGTTAAAAACGCAGACGGCGTGTGCTGGGTGATTCGGATATGTGGCTGCGCGCTAAATCTTGTTGTTGGGTTATTTCCATACTTGGCGTTGGAAACGGCTTAGCTCTAGCGATGCGGCGTGCCTTGTTATGAACGGGGTGCAGTTTCTTGGTATCGGTAGAACAGATCGGATGTGCTGTCGAATCTCTAATGGAACACGTATCTTGTGGTCTTGCCTGGGTGGCGTCGCATATCCTAGCTGTCGTAAAGTCGTCCTTTCCGTGTGTCAGCTTCAGTCGTTCAAGCTGAGAGGGTCGGTGTGCTTCCTCCTATCTCCTCCCAACTATTATGTATTCCAGTTGGAGCAACCTTTTCGTTGATGCTTTGACGGTAGTCCTAAGGCGATCTTGTAAGCTTGTCGAATATAGTATTCAATCTGGCTTTTCTCCGTTGTTTTAAGGGCAAGATAGGGAGTGCCATATGCGATCCTGCTGATGAGCAGTGCCTGTATGATGCGCAGGGTATCCGACTCCAGCAAGCCAAACCTTCTATTCGACACCCGATGTATGAGGTGCATTAGCTGGCTGAGAGTGCGGTTGAGAGGAGCGATTGTATGCATTCCTGATCCATTTTTGGGAATCACAAGCCCTAAAATACGCAGATGAGGCACACTGGGAACTGGTTTGCCCTGTATTGTGAGCTCGGGTCAGGGATGCTTTTCTTCCTCTGCGTAGCTTTTCCCAGATATTAGAAAGCAGAGCTGACTTCTCTGGGGCGCATTGTAGTCCGAAATAAGGCAATTTAAGCCAAAATTTTAAATCTCCCGCTAAAATTGACATTTCGTCACGGTGAACAATGGCGGTCATACGAGCCGGTCCATGAAATAGATACTTAGTATGTCGACTCCATATAGCCACCCACACGCGGGAAGTCGACCGAGACGGCGGGCCATTTTTAAAAATACTAGTACAACCTAGTGCACCCGCAGCCCTAGTCATGGAATCGCCGGATCCGGAGAACAAAACTCTCGCGAGGAGCTCGGGCTTGCATTTAACAACCTCACACCACTTGAACGCTCAATGCTTTCTAAGTGCACGAGCGGCAAGAGTTGTGGGATACTCGGTTGGACGGGAAAGCGACCATTCCGCGATAGCCACAACAGACGAACGCCCAGCCGTCGGCACCGCTGCCTCGTCAGCCCCCGTCGCGACGGACGAATACAGGCTGGTACGTATGTGCCGTATTTTCAATTTCAGCAAGCAGTATCGCTTATGCCAGTTGGCCGGTATCGTGTATGGAAAGCCGGTTCGCTCGAGCTCTCTGCTCCGACCAGAAGATTCGAGCGTCAATGCGCGGGTGTGTACGGCAATTTTTTTCCCCAAGGTCAGAGCGCTTTGACGAAGTCGGCGACGAGCGCCAGCATGCCCGGGTCCCTGCCGTAATCACTTCCTCGGAAATGAAGCGAGCACACTCCGTACTTCCTTTAGCTCTCTTTCTCCTTCCCTTTGCAAGTTCACAAAACATAGCCACTTGCTTCGCCGAGGTTCGTCGTTGGGCAGCACATGAAAGATCTCAACTGGCGGGGACGTCGCACTCCCTCGACGAATTTGCCCGTACTACATGGGCATTTCAAAACACAGCAACGAAATTTCATTGTAAAGTACTCGAACAAACTGAAGTTTTCAGTGGTTGTAAACTGTAAACGAGCTCCTAACAACAGCAGCAAGCCAACACCATTCCAAAACTTCTGCGACGACTGTCACTATCTCGTCGCGGCTTGCTGTTCCTTACTCCCCTCGTTTCTATTTTTACCTTTGCTAATTGGCGATATGACGGCCAAACTCCTGTGAAGGGATTACGATACCAAGCAAGGTAGCGGCTGTACGTGCTGGAACGGTTCGTTGGCCCTAAGAGCCTCGAACCTGAAAATTCGTCTGCGCGACGGCGAGATGTCGAGATCGGCCGGCGGTAGTTTCGTACGCATTGGCGCACACGCTTGCGTGTTCATTCGGAACTTTGGAGGTTTGTCCAATGGAATTCAAATTTCCCACTTTCGCAGTGCTCGCGCGCCCTCTGCTAACCGTTTACTCCACCGTTCTTTGTCATAAAAAGAATGTGCAGTATGTTTCGCGGGCATTTAGCTCGCTATGCAAACTGTAAGCCCTGCCTAACATGCGTTTGCTTTTGCCGGCCTCCGCCAATCGCAGAGCATTCTCGAGTGATATCATAGGTTCTGTTGCGGAAAATGAGCTGGTGGGTCGCATGGTCATTTCCTTTTTCCTAATTATGTAGCTTATTTGAGCGAAGTTTGCGTTATAAGTGGTGTCGTTATGGTTCTAACGAGGCAATCTTTCGAATGAACCAAACTTGTGTTTTCTCTTCATGGCTCCTTTAACACCTTCAACCTGCACCCACTCAGTGAAGTACTCACTGCACGCCAAGCAGCAGGTACTAATCCACGCTGTAAATCCGAATCCAAAACGTTAGGCCAACGGGGTGCATACCGTACCCGAGTGTTGCTATGGTTACACCGGCAGAAAAGAGGTGCCTACCTCCAGAGTAGCACATGCACCCGTGTGGGATCACCCAACCAAGGAACCCATCACGAGAAGGATTCGCGTTAAGCCATCGTGATCTTTAGAGAAGTGCATGATTTTTGAGCATGTCTCATATTTCCTCGCACTGCGGATACGTTAAACGATGTAATGAATGTGCATGTGCTGCAAACTCTAATATTCCATTCCAAGATAGGTACAAGCCCGGCACTTCCAGCGATTGCTCAACGTTGATATGCAGTGCCCTGCACCTAAACCGACCTTAAAGGTATCACATTACCCTTATATGCGAAAAGGATGCATTGAGCTGGGTGAACATATTGTAAAAAATTACAAGCCCTGGAAAAAATGATAGCATAATGGGGTTTGATTCCAAGGTGTTTGCTTCAAAACCCATGATTGTACCCCTAATTTAAAGCCAGATGCGAAGTTCTTTTAGCAGTTCTTTATAATAAAATATGGACCTCCAGGGCAAGAGTAGATATAGACAGACGGATCTCGAACAGGAAGGCCAAAACTCGATAGAGGGACCAAATAAGGAAGTTTGGAGGTAAACAATCAAAGGGAGAGGCCTTCGCGTACAGTGGACTTAGTAGGCTGTTGATTTATTCGAACCAGTAGATGGCACGGGGTGTTGCACTAGACGCGCTAGGCTTGTACCTATCAGCCAGTAGAACGTCCGCCACCATTTACTCATTTGCCAGTCTTCCCTAGAACAAGTTTTTTTTGGGGGAATTGACTGCCGGGTGAGGAAGGATTTCTTGCCACGAATGAAGCTCCGTTATGTCAGTCATATACCAGAAGCCTACAGTAGCGTCGGACTGGTCAGCATTTTGGGCACTGGTGGAGGCGAAAACTGCTCCCCAGTGCGAGCATTCGGCTCACCACGGAAATAACTTCAGATGCAATCGATATGGCCTTCCGAGATTTCAAAGTGGAAAGCCCTGGTCCCTGAAGTGGGATAGCGTGAGTGGCAGCCACTTCATTTCGTGCTAGCACCACCACAGGGCCCACACTTACGCAGCTTTTCCCAGCCTGTGCTGCCCTGTGCGGTCACATGGCGCTTGATTTTTCAACATGGTTGCTAAACGAACTCAGATTTTTTTTATGATCTCACAAAAGTATACAAAATTTGTATGTGCTCATTTTTAGTGAATTGATTCAATGCACAAACTCCCAACGTGCAACAGACAATAAGGAGCAGCGCGCTTGCAATAACGCTTTATTGAAACACCAGGTAACATACATGCGCCTTGAGATGCAGCTTGTATGAACACAAGGATAACGAAAAAAAAAAAAAATCAACTGGTTTAAAGTTCTCAACTTGAAAACCGAACTTACAGCCGGGTTTTTTTTTGGGCACTGCACCAATTCACAGAATAAGAAATTGCGATGGAGAACTCAACCTTTGAGGAGATAAAAAAAAGAGGTAGAAAAAAGATGTGGCCTCTTGTAAACAACATTCGTGAACCCGACGCTCGACAGGTCAACCCTGCCCCAGGTCTGCCTAGTCGGCCGACCCCTCCGCAGAACCGGAAGAAAGCAGGTCGTCGCTGTCGCCACTTTTCTCCGGCGACGACTCGGCGGCCAGTCGAAGGTAGTGCTCTTCCTCCTGCTGCACGAGCCATGCGCGCACCTCGAACGTGTTCGCCTGGCACGTCTCGCATCCCCGACGCAAGAAACAGTCGCCGTCCGACGTGGTGTAGACCGTGCGGGGCACTCCGCAGAGGTTGACCTCGACCACGTAGTGCGTGGCGACCACATGCGGAAGCTGCGAGGCATTCCACATCACCGGAACGAACTTGACGGTGAAGCTTCCTTCCGGAGGGCGGGGCCGCAGGTTGCCGACCATGAACTCGATTCCGCGACGCAGGGACGTGCACTCGTCGCGGGTCAGCTCGACGCCGCGCACCTGCCCATCGGTGCTGATGCCATAGAGGATGGCGCACGGTCGCCAGCTGTTGAGGAAGGCGCAGGCCAGTGTTGCCAGCACGCGCGCCGACGCCATCTTCATGTTGGTGATGGCGAGAAGCTCGCGCGTCTCGTCGCACCGCAGTGGGAGCACGGAATTGCGTATGTAGCAGCGGCCGTTGGTCGGTGCTGGCGGCTGTGAGGGAGGAGGGGGAGTGGTAGAGGGAAGAGACACAGCTGTGGAAGCCGCAGGCACCTCCGATGACTCGCCGACTGGTGCTGCCGAACTCGGGACCACCGCAGGAGTGGTAGTCACTTCTTGGGAGGTGTTGCCGAAGCCTGCAAGCATGGATGGCAGACCGTGATACGTTATGTACATACCGTAAAATTCCGAGCAAGCGCCCCTACCCGTGGAAGCGCCCCCCCACCACTTCAGTGCTAATTTCAAATTTCCGCGCCATTCTGGAAAGTGCCCCCCCCCCCCCCCCCCCCCGCAGTTATCACGCACCACGTGCAGGCAACACTGGCTTGCTGGAGCCAGTCTAAGAATCCAATCCAATCTGCTGCAACCGAACGCTACACGCCATTTGTTTCTTTGTTTTGGCGGTGGTAGGTCATGCATTCCTACACAGTTGCAAAGAAAATCGAGGTGATCCGATGGCACCGAGAGCACGGGGGGTCAAAAGGCAACTTTAAGAAGCCGTCGCGGCAGCAGGTCCTTGTAGCGCGCTGCTTCAAGGGGTGCGGCATTGCAAACGCAATCGATGGCTCTGTGGACGGCGACCTGCACGGCGGGCAGCAGATGTCGGAGCCGTTGTGCAGAAGACCGGGGCGTACTGGAAGACGAGTGCGCTGAACTGTTTTTGACTACAGACTCTGAGAAAGCCTTTCGATGGTTTCGAAAGTGACGAACAGCAGTAAGATCAAGCCGTGGCACCCGAAGACTGAGGCAGCAGAGTGCTGCAAACATTTTTTTTTTTGCTGCTAAGTTTTCCAATGGTTTCCAAAGTAACTATAACAGTAACATCTTTTGCATAATAAAGTTCATCTTCCTAATGAAAGTTTAAAACCACGCGCACTGCGTTTTTTTTCTCTCGTAAAAACAATTGTGCGTCCGCCCATGATCTTGAATTTTGTTGCCGTCTCGGATAGCGCCGCGCCCCCCCCCCCCCCTTCCTCTTTGCTTGCCGGTAATTCCGCTTGCTGAGGGAAGGCGCTTGCTCGGAATTTTACGGTACATATTTGTGCGTGTGCAAATCAGACTATAAGCTAGGCTACGCAATGATGGAAGCACTGTGTGCAGTTTTGTTACAAAAGGGATTAATGTTCGACAAGTGTGAGTGCTGTTTAAAGCCAGAAAACCGATTTTTGTTGAGTATGTTTTCTCTAGGTATATTAAGGACCCTGCAACACTTGCCATCGACTACTAGTAATGTATTTTGGGATAAAGTCTATTGTCCCAGAATCTCCTCCCGCAAGAATTATGAATCCGTTCACATTAACGAAACTACGCGCGATAAATCGCGCATTTCCCTCTCAACTCGACCGCGGGCAACGCGACGAAAGCTGCGCACTCTCTCCCGGAGACGGGGGTGGCTCGCGGCGTTCTCTTCGGCGGCCTTCGATATATCCCATGCCGGGTAGTTTTCTCCCTTTTCTCCGCAACGCGGAGGGCCTATTTCCGGGTCTGGTGCCACAAAAAGCAGGCATGGTGCCTGCTCGCAAGTGCGCGCTCGGGCTGGTAGGGCGTTTGTGAAGCAATAAACGTTTGTAGTCGAGTGGTCCCGTTGAAAGGGAAGTATTGAGCTCATCACTCAAACTCCGCGCGCACTCAAAACACAAAAGAAACGGCAAAACTGTGCCTACAGGTCAGGCATAGAAGAGGTTCGTACACGCGATGACGACGACGGAAATGGGAGAATCTAGCCGCGAAGTTGACCAGTGACAGCCGATCGGGCAGCCATGGCCTATGTGACGTCCCCTCGGGCCATGCATAATTAGGACAACTGAAGAGAGAGCGATTGGTTTTTCCGCGTCTTTCACATCGATTTGCGCGCTCACCGCTTCACGTGCACGTGTAATATTTGGCTCAGGTATTCCTGGCAGTGTAATCTAAACGTTGCGCAGGTTTACTTGCACTGTTCAAAGAGTGTTGCAGGGTCCCTTTAAAGCTAGCGTTTCATATACTGGGGTAACCACAAGCAATTTTAAATGAATTGGCGGAAACAATTTTAATTTGGAAACAATTTTAATTTGGCACCAAAATTTCTGAAATCGGAAGGGTGGCGGTGCGTAGTGTGGAGACTACTTGACATTACAATATGTGTCCCGGTCATGTGACCTGCAAACCTAGCAGCTCCTGTAACTGCTGAAATGTTTATTCACTTATTGAAAACATTTTAACACAAGTATTTGTATAAGCTTAAATTGTATACGTATTTTTAAACATTACCCTGAAAATTTTAAAGACACGCCGCCCGCCACCGCGCTGGGTAATTGCTCCCAGTGTGGCTAACTGAGCCTCCATGCCCAGAATCAACGGCAGCGTTCGGTAAACAGACCCAGTGAAAGAGCTCTGACGTTTCTGCCTGAGTCAGGGGTGTTTTTTCTGCTGAAATATTCGATTTCAGCTTCCAAATAACGCCAACGGCAGCTTAAAAAAATAAAATAAAAAGGACATGCCTGGGGAGAATCGAACTGCCGATTTCCGCAACGTGAAGCCAGATTCTACCTATCATCCATCCCAAGAGATGGCGCTTTCGTGCAAAATAAACTAGTGAATTAGAAAAAACACATAATAAAATAAGCCTGCGATTCACACTTTTTTAGCTGGGCACAAGTTTTTAAATATCGCTTTTTATCTCGCATACAAACAAAAGTATGTTGCCACGCTACTGTATGTTATGGTTACCAGCATTATTTTTGGGAGGACACATACGGCTCGTAGATATAAAAATTCCAATTTAAGAAGTTCAGGACGTTATCAGAAAAATTATCAGCAAAACCATTTCTCATTAAGGTGCTTTAAGAGATGCCCTTTCCTTTGGGATAGATACATTGGCGGATCCAGAGGGGGGGTCCGGATGTCCTGACCCCTCCCTTAATTTTTGAATTTAAACCTCCAAGAAGATGACCACTCAGGTCGCAGAAAAGGGTGAATTGATGACTTGTTATATTCCTTGCTTTTTGCTTTCCCAAAATTTCAGTGAATAAATAAGGCTCCTCCTCCTCCTCCTGCTCATCATCATCATCATCATCATCATCACTGATAGGAGCTGACCCCCCTCTCAGAAAAAGCCTGGATCCGCCCCTGGATAGATAACATACCTGACAAAAATCGGTTGTCTGTCCCTTCAATGCTTTAACCCTAACGTTATAGCTGGCTTGTGGGTTCCTTTGTTACTTAGCTACAAGCAGCTGAGTAATGCTTACGGCATTAAACGCTTAAACTTCTGGTGATGAGAATGCTCACAATTGTGAATAGCCACAAGCATTCTAGCATTTAGTTTCAACTGTGTAACTGCCTATAACATGAAACCACTTCCAAGCCGACCAGATTTCTCGCTGCGAAGGGAAAGCAAACTCTCGTTATATGACACAATGCTGGTTCTTCGCAGATGAAATTGGTGTTCAGTCCCAGTTTCAAGCTATTGCAAGGCATTTTTCTTGAGCCATGGCTATGGCACGTCTCTATTAAAACGCAGAACAACTCGACAAAATTTCTGCCCTAATGCGAAAGTTACAAGGGCTACCAATCCAATATTTCATGTCTGTGTGTCCATTCGAGATGAAATGGACGACCTCCTTTTTGTGCCTTCACCGAATGACAAGCTTGAAGAAAATGCAAACTTCTTTTCCTTACGCTTCCTCCCTACTCTCCTCATGCAATTTCCTTCATTAAACATTCACCAGCCTCATCACATCCAGACTAACTGTGTATTATATACCGTCATGGAATTTAAGATTCCTGGTCAGTACATTTTCAACCCACATAAATAGAGGATCACCCCGTTAGTAAAGAATAGCTTGAACTGTCAGTAGGGCTACTTTCTTTTTACGCAGTGTCTAAAGTTACATCTGACGGAACCCAAAATTGAAAACTAGAGTTACGTCAGACGGAACTTTAAGCCAGTCTCTAGAGCTACGTCCGATAAATCCAGAATTGAAAACGTAGAGTTACGTCCAACGGAAATTTAGGCCAGTTTCTATAGCTACGTCTGACGGAACTTTAGGCCAATGTTTTGAGTTACGTACGGCGTAATGTAAAGCACACAAAGAATTTTTTACAGCTAACGGCACCAAATACTGTGATGCTCTATATGTGTAATCTACACGCAACATTATTGAAATGGTCGCTTGTACGATACATGACGTCAAATTCGAAAACACAAAGGTTGCTGCTTTACGGCCAAGCTGATTCGGAATGAGTAAATAACAGGTAACATGTTCGACAGCGCCGGTTCCCCTTCGAGTGGTCAGGAGCGTGATATAAGCACCCACACTACTGCAGCGATGTGGGTTCGAATCTCACACGGAGTTTTTTTTTTTTTTTTACTTAAGGATTTATGATTTTTCTGTCCTTGTCGACATACACTTCTTTCCATATCCAACACATGCAAGCAAAGGAGAAGACGAGAATTATCAAAATAGAACCTCCTGCCGTGGGCACAGTTAATAGGTCTGGGCTCATAAAGCCAGCTGATTAATCGGGTTAAAATATTTAACCGACACCCAGACCTATTAATTACATGTGTTAAAAGACTTGACCCATGTAAATTCGTTCTCGGCACAAACTGCAGATGCTAAACTGGCACTGTGCCCACGGCAGGAGGTTCTATTTTGATAATTACCGTCTTCTCCTTTGCTTGCATGTGTTGGATATGGAAAGAAGTGTATGTCGACAAGGACAGAAAAATCATAAATCCTTAAGTAAGTAAGTAAAAAAAAAAAAAAAAAACACAACTCCGTGTGAGATTTGAACCCACATCGCTGCAGTGGTGTGGGCGCTTTTAGAGAGAGAGAGAAAGACTTTATTGAATTGTCCTGCGGGGGGAGGTGGGCGGGAGCCACTCAGGGCCTGCCCCCTCCTTGACGTTTCCTAAGTTGTCCCCGAGACAACGCCTTGCGGGCGTCTACGAGGTCGACACGCGGAGGGTCGTCGGGTGTGATCCCTCAGACCTCCCGTCGGCGCCTCCCTACGCTTCTGCCCTGCAAGAGCAGCCTCAAGCCGCTGGACTGCCCGGAGTTGAACATAGTGGTCAGACGAGTCTTATTACGCTCCTGACCACTCGACGGGGAACCGGCGCTGTCGAACATGTTACCTACGCTAGTAGCGCTAATACATTGCACACCTATGCCACCTGAAGCCATGTACGTACCACTGGGTTTCTGGAAGTCTGCACTTGTGCCGACTGGACAGTTTTGCTGATGGGGGAAAAAAAAAAAATACAATAAATTAAGGCAACCCGTCGCACTGAATCAAGGACAGTGACAGCTAAATTCGTGCATTCAGCCCATTGAATTAAGCTTAAGGCCCCCAAACCAGCTAAACCCTCCGAGCTCACACCACAATCTCGTACATTCATACACCACGCGTCGCATACACCACAGACAAGTGAATCTACTGTACGTTTCAATATACTTTCCCATCACTCTGAGCTTTCCCACCTTATTATAGGCATATTTGCATGTCAGGAACACTAATGCATAAACGTGGGTGAACTCTTTACACTTTAAAGAGTAATTTTTAAGTGAGCTTTTTTTCCACACACGCTATTTCCATGTCACTGAATTTTTGTGTGCAAAGTCTCCTCCACATCTTCCTTCATTACATTCGGCGACAAAAAACAACTGAGAATATTTTTTTTTTTGTGAGTGACGTTACAAAGTGCAATACGAAGTGAATACAGAGACTTACATCCTCTAGCTCTGCAGGTGTTGAGCCGTACTGCCGTGGACGAACCTGGAGCCTACAACAAAAAAGAAACCATAAATGTGTGTCCTATGATACGCATGCGTATCATAGACAACTACCACACGTGGCTGCGATACAAATTACAGGATGGCACGTGCTCCTAGACCACATATATTCCAACAGCATCACAAAGCCGCCACGAAACAAATGGCCTCACGCTTGTGTAGAATCAAACTGTCGCCCGTCCAAGTTTCACTAAGCTGATTTTTGCTAACTGAGAAGCGGGCTAAATTACAATCTACAAATAACCGCGTCTCGTTTCTTGTGCTCATCTGAAATGTGCTCCAGTCAACAAAATTTCTTCCTCGCTTCTTTTACCAATTTCAAAGTGTCACCATAATCACACGTTTGCACTGACAGACCTTTGAAGATTGAACGGACTGCAGCAAAACCCCACAATAAAATAAACAAATACAACCGAGGTTTTTCACTCCATGCAGGAGGAAGGCACCTACCTACTGCACACAAGTTATCGCACCCTACAGCAATGCATGCACAGAGGAAAAAAATAAAATTCACACTGGCGGCAATTATATCGTTCAGGTGGGTGATGGCTGCGGGCATGCTAACTGCAAGGCGCAAAAGGTCCCATGCCACCTCTTTTAGATGGAGAGCCCGTGCTTTCCCACACCTGCCCCAGCAAAGAAGAAAAAAGAGCAGCTGACGCATGTAGTACTGTGCAATGCGCCCCTTTCAACAAAGGGTTGCCTAGTGACAGCCTCTCCCTCAGCTTTTTTAAAAAATCTTTTGCGACTTCGATTTCAAAGGGCAGCCCAATGCGGGGATTGCTGTACAGTATGTTGCAATTGGGCAAGAGGGCCATCGTGGTATGACAATAAGTGAGTCCTCACACCCATAAAAGGCCTTTCCTCTGAAGAAAGCCTTGCGGTTTTTCCCTTTCCGCGGTCACGAAATGAGCTGTTCATTAGAACGGGGGTGCGTTAGATTCGAATAACTACAGTTTATACGGTTGGAGAGCAGGAAAAAAAAAAAACCCGGGCCATCTCCACTACCGTGGAACCTGGGGAGCGGCGAAGCATGCAGTGTATAAGTGTATTCTTGGCGCCTTGGCGTTTTTGGCAACGGAGATGAAACCGTTCGGGGGTAGAGGTACATAGCATTGTTGTAAGTCTCTTGTCCTTGAAGCATGAAGATCTCCAGCGTGAGGCGTAAACGAGTGTCCCGGTGTTTTTTTAGTACACGATACGTTCCAGCGTCAGGCGTAAACAAGTTTCCCGGGTGTTTTAGTACCGTGGCTACACGAGACGACGATTACGACGACATGAGACGCCAACAGGCCCAGCCCCTAAAAGAAACAGTTTCCACGCTTGGGAGAGAGATTTCTCCAGACAGACATTGTGTCTGTGGCAGTTGGCATTAGAGGTCAGAGGAAATCCTCCCCCACACTGCGTACTAACCTCCGTTCCTTGTAACCGGAGTCCAGCACGCAGCGCAGGCAGAACTGAACGAGGCGGCGGGTGATGCTGCCTTCGGGGGAGGTCTCCAGGACTTTGTAGATGACTGCAACCACTGGAATGGAAGAGGAAAGAAAGGAGAAAGCTCAGACGACGAGGTGAGGTTGTCAATTCAAACACTAGTGTACCATCCCTTTCCAAAAAAAAAAAAAAAAGGTTGAAAGAAGTGTGAAAGGTTTCTCACATCAAGCTAAAAGTGCGTCCAATCGATTTTCCGATGTCCTAAGATCAAAAACTCAAACAAGGAACAAACACATGCGAAGATTTTTCGCACACTAAACGAATTTACAAACGATCTAAATGTGTAGTACCGATCCGTGGCTTAAGAGATAAAGGTAAACTGTTGCACTCCTTCTTCATGATTCATGCGTACATTGTCAACTTGAACTCCTCCTTTTTCGCGATTTTCAGGTAACCGTTTCGACACAACAAAAGCCCCGTCACACGCACTCATCGTATGTCCAGAGATCTTATCAAAGCTTTTCGGTTAACCAAGCGGTCTATGGGGAAATGCACTAGCCTTTTGACAGGATGCTATCGGTCCCACTAAAAAACTTTCACATTAAAAAGATTCAGGCATATTTTAGAAAGCGGAACTTCTTTAAATAGTGAAATTGTCCAAACTGGAAGAAGTGCAAGGAAATGCACAATTACGGCATTGTTCGCAGTTACTCAAAAATAGCAGCATCTGTCGGTTATGGTAGCTTCTGGAAAACTAGCTGATGCAACATTAGAGCCTGTTGCATGTTTTTGAGCACATGCGACTTCGGGAATTCAGTGCATTTTCTAAGCTCTGCCATAAGGCACATCATCAAGGAATGGTACAACCCACGCGGTCGAAGCTTGGTCCATCGAATACGCTCCGCCCCATGGCGCCCGTTGTTCTGATCCCACCCATGAATCAACTTTTTTTTTCAGCAGTTTTTTCTGGTTAGTGTATTTTCGCGCATATAACCCGCCCCTGCATATAATCCGCACCCCCGCTTTCAGCCCGCCAGAAAAGAAAAGAATAAACCCTCGCGTATTGCCCGCCTATTTGATACAGGAAAGGCTGCACCAAAGCTACTGCTCAAGCAACACGTCACATACTACGCAGACAGAAAAAGCGTATATTTAGCAAGTAGGAGAATACACTGACTGCAAGGTGAAAGTCACAATTCACTAATAAAATTCAGCCATTAGAGTACGCTCGTCCATGTTTTTTCTTTCTTGTCCTTGTATGTTTTGCGCAATCGCTGCCATGGAAGGCTGTCAGTATTACTGCGTAGGAGGTACACGGCAAAGCACGCAATGCCGTGAAGCTGCATTAAAGGAAAAACACCGTGTGTTATACGCGCCCCTACTTTGCCACTGAAATTTCCGCGTTTTTGGTGCGGGTTATACGCGCGAAAATACCGTATTTTTTTCAACACACTTCAACGGGTGTTTCTCCAGTTGCACGCAGCAAGCATCCTCTCTCTCTCTCTGTTCTCTGGCAGCAGTGTTGGCCACCGACCGCGGCCGGTGGGACCTTGGCCTACCCCATCCCGTGGATTTCAGCAGCATATGTGCCGTGAAAGCGGTGACAACAAACCCACCATGTACTCCCAGCAGAGGAACACACACTTCGAAAGCATGCCACCAGAAAAATAAGACAATGGTTGTCGGCAGTCGTCGTGAAACGCGTATTTAACGCGTGTGCCAACCTACAGGTGGAAACATATGGATCCAAATATGAGATTATTGCACACATTAGTTTACATATGAATGTAACTAGGTACATGCAAGAAACGCTGCACATCGGAACTTCCTTCATCTGCAAGAAGGCAGCGCTACCGCGTTCGTGTATAACAGATGGGACTGCGAAATTGAGCCTCGCTGACCCTTGCTACGCCTCCTTCCGTGTGACAAACTTTTTAAATGTGGTTTGGAGAGACCCCAGAAAAACTCCATATGGCCACAGGCATCAATATATATATTTTTTTCCAATCAATCAACCTTTTATTTAGCCTATATATTTTCATAGAAGTGCTGGGACAGGAACAAAAAGCTGCAGTGCAGCACCGTGACGAGGTCCTTGCCCCGTTGTCTTGGGAACGGTTGCGGCGTGTGACAATACGCAGTACTATTACAACTCTTAAGTCAAGCAACTCTGATTGCCGCGGCAGGTGAGCGGTACACGGGGCAGCTCAGGAAGTTCCCAATGTCGTCGCCATAGCAACCGTCATAGGTTGGGGACGGAGAACAAACGCCGGCACGGTGCAAGGCAGTGTAGTGGTGCAAACAAACAGTTATGAGGCACGTTGTCATATTGGTAACACAAGGATTCCTCGAGTTATCAAGAATGATAGGGTCCATTTATGAACAGGCACGCAGCTGTCACTCGATCCTGTTAAACTAGCACATAAGGTTGTCGTATTTCTGAAATTTTCCCGAAAATGCAGATACAAACAGCCACTATGAAAAAACATTTTTAAATGCCCTTACCAGAAAAAGAGCAAATCTGTCAGGTCCCTACAAACACTCACTGTCAGTGTCAGCCAGCTCATGAATGTGCTCCCAGTTGCGAAAGAACAAGGCCTGCAGAAGGCTTATCAGGCCCTGCTTTTCACGCTCCAGTACAACGGCGCCGTTCTCCGGATGTTCGCTCAGAGCCGTCCTCAGACGATCTTAAAAAAAGGTAAAAAAAAAAAAGCCATTTAACTTGTAAAGTTCGTGAAAATTTTTGGGGACAACATTCAGGGTAACAACACATGGCAACATGTACTAAAAAGGGACAATACATGTCTGCACAATAAATCAGTTTCTAAAATGGCCATGCTGCATTAAATACTTACACACTACTTTCAAAGAAACAGCAATAAATGCGAACAGCCAAGCTTTTACCAGCTTGTTTTTTGACCTTTTGACCAAAGAGGTGCTGTGAATAAAGGACACATGCCAACTTTTCATGGAGAATTGGTGTAAAAAATTTAAACCACTACGTTCCCCATAGAATGTCCCGCAGGGAAAAATTCCAGTTACCCCGACTTCTGAATGCCCACTAACGTGTGGGCTGTATGAAGCGCACACCAATGATCACGCGCCAGCAATAGACCCAAGAAAAGTGCTCAATCTGCACATTAGCATGGCGTTAGCCATTCAAAGAAGCCTTCGACTTTTCAAGACAGTGTTTCATTCACACAGACAACATAATTGCCAGAAACTGGAGACGGAAACCAGTAGGGATGCTGCAGCAGTGACAAGGCATGCAGCATGGACAGCAAAAGCCACAACTGCCTGGTTGACGCCTGCACACCAAGGCAAGTCTCTCAGAGCAGCCACCGAAAATAGAGTGCTTCCCCACGAAAAACAGTTCACAGCCACTCGATCCCCTCTCTGGTGGTGGATGACCAAGAAGGGCTGTTTGTGGGTTACACTTTGGCCCACTCGAACCACACTAACATGCCGCAGAAGCATTCAGCGGAGTAGCCAAGCTATTGTGTCGCGTCTTCCAACCCGTGGCATTCGGGCCCAGACAAGCATTGCGCACTTGCACTTGATGTGTGCGGCCTTATCGTCGTCGGTAGTCTCCTTCCACTCCAATCGCCCCCATTGCCGCCTATTTTATGCCCTTGTAAGTAGCCTTCCCTGCGCAACAAGAAATGTTAGAAAGCCAGCTTACAAAAGCCAAATTTACCTCGATTCCCCTAAAGTTGGCTTCAGTTCTGGGAAGGCATCTTTCCTGAGGAAGTGTATGCCATCTGATAACAAAATATGAAGCGCTGAGGGCGACAGCTAGCCGAAGGGAGAGGGTGTGCCGAAGTG
This sequence comes from Haemaphysalis longicornis, assembly GCA_013339765.2. Taxonomy (NCBI): domain Eukaryota; kingdom Metazoa; phylum Arthropoda; class Arachnida; order Ixodida; family Ixodidae; genus Haemaphysalis; species Haemaphysalis longicornis. The sequence continues at coordinate 59,149,784 of CM023458.1, forward strand.
AGAAAGGGCCGGGTGAGTAGGCTTCATTGCACGACTCACTATGTGGGAAAGTCAGCTTACAAAAATCAGGCTTCCTTGATGTCCTTAAAGTGGGCTCCACTACTAAACAGAAATGCATTGCTGGAAAGGCCTTCATACAGCTAGAGGCAAAATACGTGCCATTTTATATCGAAGTATGCAGTGCCTGAGCCGAAAAAGGTGGCCAATGGGAGAGGGAGTGTCGAAGTGATGAGGTTGGGGAGAAATGCTTTTCACGCTTTACGCATGCATAAACAATAAAAAAAAAAAAAAAAGAAAGACTATTATCTACCACAGCTTCGCTGCAAGGCATCCCCACAGTGCCTACACAACCAACGAATGGCCGAACAGCATACAAGCTCTTTTTAAGGCGCACTCTCAACGCTCGCTGCGGTATTCCAGGACACGTCACCTACCTAGCACTTTCATCACACAGCCGGCCTTGGAAACGGCGTGACGACCAGTCAGCCGTCGGCACAACTGCGACAGGCATCGGATGCTGGCCATCCTCGTCTCGTAGTCGGGGAAGAAGAGCAGCTCGACGAGCGCTGGGATGACTCCGTGGGACGTCATCTTCGTCACCAGGAACAGGTGGAAAGGCACTTGCAAAGAACAATCAGCATTCTTTCAGTCTGCGACTTCGTATGCACGAAAAGAAGTCGTACAAATTTGGTACTCTGCTTTGCACGCCAGCAATGGGAGCTATGGGAGCTTAGCTATGGTTAAAGGGGCCCTGAAGACAAAATAGTACTTTGGTCAATTTGAAGGAACTAGTAACTCATCACCTCCATCACAACGACGAAAAATGTTTTCGCACCTGAAAAAAATGAAGGAAGCTCACACTGATGCGCAAGACTTGAAGGTAGCGAAGCTGTACGCAACCTTCACGACCATCACTACGGTTTAGGTCCACGACTGCATGCAGCTGATTTGCTGCTTCTTCACTACCGCAACGATTTTTTTTTTTTTTTTTCCATCCTTGTTGCTGTAAGCGTGCGCCTTCTTCATTTTTTGGAAGTGATAATCATTGGAGGGGCGTACGCTATGACGTGTCTTTCTCGTTCTGAGCAAGTGTTGCCACGATTACGGCGAAAGCTGAAGTTTTTTTGGCCAATCTTGGCCAATATCGCTAAGTGGGTATGCATATGGCTTGACAAAAGTTTGCCCGGGATGCTGGGCAGTCGCCGCAAGGCGCGCGCACATGAATGCTTGGCATTTTCTTGTTTTTTTAACTGTCGGGCGGTCACCGCAATCTTTGTCAACCTCCCTAAGTGGGTATGCTTGGCTTGACAACGTGAGCAGGGGACGCTGGGCGGTCGTTGCGGGACGCACACACGAGCGCTAGGCATTTTCTTGGTTCTGTTAACTGCTCAGCGGTCACCGCAAGGCTCGTGCTCGTGGCAATTTCTTGGTGTGTTTAACTGCGGACACGAAAAATTACGGATTTCTAAACAGCTTCGCTGCTAAAACGTTCAAATTTTGAGCTACTCAACAGCAACGTATAAAGGGCAGAAGTGACATACTGTGGGCCAGCACAAAAAGCACATTTACCAATGAGTTACCTACGCGTTCTCTTTTAATTTGTGACACAATAAAACGAGACTAGACGCCCCACTGCAACGGCCCATTTGTGCTCCTTGGCCGTCGCTTAGGTACGCGGTCACCAATCGCACAAACAAGACCCTCTGTGTCATTGGGAAATATCCGTGACGTGGCTAGGGAGTCGCCACTGCTTATCAGTTTTCTTCATTATTTGCACATGTCTGAAGTTTGCGATAAAATTGGTATCATTGTTATCAGCCCAAAATTCCTCGAACCAAACTTGCATTTTGTCTTCATGGCCCCGGGGCACATGGGTCTTTGATCAAAAACTTTATTTTTACAGTTATGATAAAAACAAGGGGGGGGGGGGGGGGGGGGGGGGGGCATATGTAGTTTTTTATTCTGATTGTAGATAAAAAATTTGTTTTTGTGTAAAACGACTATATTCTACTTTATTCAGATTTTTATATCTGATTTTTTGACAGCTTTTGTAAAAAATACTGCTGGAGTGATGCAGCTGAACACCAGTGAACTGTGCACAAACTCAAAGTGCAACAAGACTAACAGTATCATTCTATCTGGTCTGTAGCAGAAGCTACGACCATTTGAAGTTTGGGATTGGAAGGCAAAACCTGTTTTTCTGTTCCCACCTTCCAAGCCCAAACTTCAAATGGTCATAACTTCTGCTACAGACAGATAGAATGATACTGTTACTTGTTGCACTAGTTGTTGATTTGTGCACAGTTCACTGGTACCTTGTTCAGCTGCATCACTCCAGCAGTTTTTTTTTGTCATATCAAAAATCTGAAAAAGTGAATAAAGTCGTTTTAAAAAAAAAAAATTTTTTATCTACAATCAGAATAAAAAACTATGTATGTCCTCGAATTTTTTTCATCATAACTGTAACAATAAACGTTTTTGGTTTAAGACCAGTGTGCCCCCTTAAGTAAAGCTGCAACCACAACCTATAAACACATGGTGTAGGCATGGTGTAGGCCTGCCCATAACAAGGTTTGCAGAGGAGACCACACCCATCACTCATCAACCTTGGCTTCAGAGTACCACAAAAGTTGAACTTACTTTCCCCCATGAAGTGGTTAGTGAGAGCCTGAAACGTCTTCACGCATTCCCTCAGAAGGCCTACAAACGGCATTGGCTTCACACCTGAAAAAAAAAAAAAAAGTACGTTTGAAAGTTTCTACTCAGCGAGCTACAAAACCGGGACAGCAACAAAGAGGACGTGCTGAACCGCATCCTTAGTCAAGTTCTCGTGGCGAATTGTAAAGCCAATTACTATCTAGGTTTCTGTTTAAGCCACCAAGCAGGCAATACCACCGGAGAATCCATACCGTACTTTCACGCGTATAACATGCCCCTGGATATAACACGCACCCCCCCTTTCCGTCGACGAATAAAAAAAATATTTACCTGCGTATTGCCCACATTTTATACATAAAAGGATGGACCAAATCTACTACTCAATCATCATTACACATTTGTCTTTGCAAAAGAACTTACCGAGCTGAAAACTAGATGACTTGCCGCATACATTTTTTCAGGTTGGTATATTGTTGAGCTGTGTAGCCAAAATAGCCACTGTCGATAGGATAACAGTGGCTTAGTCGCTCTTACAGCTGTAGGGGCACCACGGCCCGACACGCATTATGTAGAAGCTGCACCAAAGGAAGTACCTCACATGTAATCCGCACCTCAATTTCACCCCTGAAATTTTCGCGTTCTTGGTGCGGGTTATACGTGTGAAAATACGGTACTCTTTTCTTCTCTGACCAAAAATGGTGGCTCAGTAGCTAAAGCGTTGTGCTGCTGAGCCCAAGGACGAGTGTTCGATCCCAGACACGGTGGCTGCTGCTTTTCAGAAGAGAGCCCCGTGTGTCAAGATTTTGGCACACATTAAAGGTCCCTAGGTGGCCAAATTAATCTAGAGCCCTCCATTACAGTGAGCCTCCCATGTGTAACTTCGGAAAGCTAAGTCTTTTGTGACCATGAAGAAATGGCCGATTTTGAGTGCTTTTAGAAAACTTTTTTTTTCCTCTTGAGTTAGTGGACACATCTAGCATTGCTATGCATGATATTGTGGCTTATAGATTTCTCTTTCAAACAAATAACAGCAGTTTTGTGAAAGGGGTAATCATTGACAGTTTATTGGTCAACAAAACAAAAGAATGCACAAAAAAAGTATAAACAAAGCACAAATAGGCCTAAAAATTATTTTAGCAATTATAAGATATACAAAATGTTTCTACGTTCCTAAGCTACGATTCAATATATACATCATCGCTGCACACCAAGTTCTGGATTTTTGTAGGCCCGCCAATGTTCTGGATTTTTGCGGGCCTGCCAACGAGCGGCCCTTACGGCTGTGCCACTCTGCGAAACCACTCGAGAGTCAGTTGGTCTCTCTAAAATGTGCATCCAAGCATACCTGCTTATGTTCTCACAGAATATTTTTATCACTGCAGCGGTAAAAAACAAGAAAAAAAAATAGCGTTCTTGAGAAGCAGCGCGCGTCGCTCCAAAGCACTAATTTTACACGAGCGGCAGGCTATTTTGAAGGTGATAACATGATATGGCGCAGTGCATTTGGCAAAATATCCCCGCCGCACATTGTCCAGACCCTACACATGAAAGTAATACCACAATCACCAGATATTAGGCATGTTTTGTAAAGTCAAAAGCGAACCTTCCCTGGCAGCACCTGTCAAAGTCTGAGGCTGTTGAATGGGAGAGTTTTCATCAGAACTAAAGTCTGAAGAATCCACATCGTTGCTGGATTCATCACTGCTCCTGGGGTAAACAAAATCAGCAGCAGCAGTGGCCGAAGTCCCTGAAACCGCTGTCCGGCTTTGAAGAGTGTACCCAACTCGCAGCTACCTTGGGTTCAAATTTCACTCGCGACGCCATCTACCCATGCAAAATGTAAACAAACGGCAGCAAAACTGGAAAAAGTGTTTTCAATGAACACGCCAGATGGCGTCAGTTGTCCGAATGGCGTCGTTATTACTTTTTGCGGGAGTTTGAACATCATTGTTCACCCATGAATGATGGCCTATGGCGTGGTCACGAAAGAGTTAAACTTCTTTTACTGAAGATTCTAGCTGTTACAGCATATATTTGGATATAACAGGCAAGTTTGAAAGGATAGCAAGTCCATCTTTGCACTTCTACAGTGGACTTTTCAAGTGCAGGCACCTTTCCTTCCATACACTTGCAGTGTTTGTGTGTCTAATTCACAAACGTCATCAAACACAAAAACAATTTGACACAACTAAAACTAATTGTGAATTAGAACTGAAAGTTTTTGCTTGCCAAAAACTAGCCTTCGCGGTATGAGGAAGTGTGATGTCCTGGCACCCAAGTGATAGATTTAAAACTTAACATTAGTGCAACAGATGAGGTGTTTATAATAAAAACAAAAGCTAACATAGTTGAAACAAAAAATGTGAGCGCCCACACAATTAAACGGCTAAATCTCCAAAGCCTAGCAACAAGACCTCTACCCGCACTTCGCTTAGATTTGTGTCGAGACAATTAAAACGCAGGTGTAAGTTGAAGTACTTAAAGAGTAGTAATAAGAGTACGAGTGGATGAAAAGACGGAGAGCGTGCCGTTCAACAGGAGCAGGGCAAATGCAGGAAGATTCGTGCGTGATTGCGTGACGTGCTTCATACCGTCACAGGAGGATGAAACCGCTAAAAAACCCAAGTCTTTGTGAAGGGCTGTCGGCAATAAATACCAACCTGTCTGAAATAAAGGCCGTACCTGCCCTAGCGAAATTCTGATACAAATTCTAATACACGTATATGCTTATTGCCACTAATAGACCTATCAGTCTGTATTAGTCTATAGGTCTATCAGTTTGTATTAGCCTATTAGTTCTATCAGTCATAGAGTTTCATACTAATATATACTAGAGGGAAATCTGGCGCTGCATTCGCGGGCCGCCGTGGGCCGGCGCCATTGCAGCTAGCGACGATCCTCGCCTCCTTGGCTTGGTTAGCCACATGGCTTCTTTTTCGTCTTGAAGCCAAAAAGGGGTAACATTGTTTTTTTGTTCATCTTCCATGAAGCTTCTAAATAATGCCCCCTGACAAATAAATCTTCTGGAGCTTTAATTTTATAATAACAGAACAAATTCGATTAACGTTCTGCAGTAATAGTGTTGCATTTTTGCAGCCAAAGCCAACTTTTCGGCCTGTTCGTGAGCCATGCCAAGGACAAGTGGAACGTGCCTGCTCGGTACATGACAGCACGCTCGCTGAAGCGCGGCTCCCCTAGACAGTGGCGCCAGATTTCCCTCTAGTATATATTAGTATGAACTCTATGCTATCAGTCTGTATTAGTCTATTAGGTCTATTAGTCTGTATTAGTCTATTAGGTCTATCAGTGTGTATTAGTCTGGTAGGTCTATCAGATTGTATTAGTCTGATAGGTCTACCAGAGTGTACTAGTTCTATCAGAACCAGTGCAAGTTCGAACAAAGCAATGAAACATGGCAACACATTTTATTATCAGGGTCCACAGGCAAATTCCTCTGGCTGACAGAAATCTGGCTGAATAATTTAATGATACATAAGTTCGTAACCTGATTAAAAATGAATGAATAAATTGCAATGCGAATCCACAAAATAGCTGCAGCATGCAATCAGAAAAGCTCGTCAAACCTGTACGGTCCAGCCATAGGTACATATCGAGCGCATTAATGGCCGATTGAACACCATTCCCATTTCGATGCAACTTCAAAACGGCATTCACCCTTCCGCAACACGCGATTAGAATGGAGTCTCTTCTTCGTGAGGCATTCCCTTGAGAATGAACAAAGGAGTCCGAAGCGGCGCGGTGACGGGTCAAAGATGGGTCGGGCGGCGGCCCGGATCATATTTGTCAATGTTAGGCGGGCGCTAGACACATCGCCAACACTTCTGGATGACGTGATGCACACGCTTTCTTCGATGTCAGGCGTTCGTTACACAGCATAGCAGACAGAACAAAGATGTCCGGAGCCGCGAGGTGACGGGTCCATGATGGATCGCGCGGCGGCCTGGTTCATACTTGTCAAAGTTATACGGGCGTTAGAAACATCTCCAACACTTCTCGATGACGCAATGCACACACGTCTGATGTGAAATAACGCTAGAAGCCGCTTCCTTCTAACCGTCTTCTTCCCGAACGTACACACACGCCAGCCGCACGTTGTTGTTGTCGCCATACTGGCTATCCAATGAAGACCATTGGCTTGGCTTGCCTTGACTTCGTTGCAGCTTTTTCGGCTTAGTTAGATTTCTTGCTGCTCTTCTTGCAGCCTCGCAGGTAAGGTCAGGTAACATGGCTTATCGCATAGTTAATACTACTGCTTATCGCTGGCGCAGCACTCCCAGCTCCAATCAGCTCTCTTCATGTAGCGCATTTTTTAGGAGCGAAAAAAAAAAAATGTTGACCTATTTTGGAGATTTAGAGAGATTTATTAGTCAACAAAACGCTTCATAATATTATACCAAATAAAAATTATTGCTCAAGGGCGATCAGTTCAAGCTTTTGTCTTGTGATTTTCCGAAAAAAATAAAAATTCAAGAAATTGCACTTTGCGGGTCCATTTGTATTAGTTTTCTTTGAAACCAATACGTCTCTATTAGTTCGTATTAGACTCAGGTCTATCAGATCTATCTGTATTTGTAAACTAATACAAACTAATAGGTGTATTTGTATTAGACTAATACAACTTGTATATGAAACTTATAAAACTGATACAAGTTTGTATAAGACTAATACATGTCTTATACACCTAATACAAAAATGTATAAGACTAATACAAGTTTCTATCAGAATTTTTGCTAGGGTGCTTTTAAGTGGCGTTCGTTTGAGTGATGATAAACAAGGAATGGCTGAAAGGTAGGTCGCGATATGCTGGGATTCTCGTATGTTTTGTTTATAGTGCGGCACCGCTTACAGCACGGTTTTTCGCGGCTCTCGCGACATACATTATAACCGGTCTACGCTGCAACAGTGTCTGGACTGTTCATACTTCTTTCATAGCAGACTGAAATCGTGATCACTCTCATGGTCTGTTGTAACATGGGTTTACTGTATCAGTTTAATTTTTTTCAAGGCAAACACATTAGATTGAGAGCTACAGAGCATTTACTAGAAAGCTGGCTTTGCTTCAAGAATAAAAATTGGTCGACGCGAGTTTTCAAATGGGCGCTAAGAAAGAAACCGAGACATCCAGTAATAATAATAATAAAAAAAAAGAAAAAAGAGGACCATTTTGATTTGCCGAAAACACAACTGGTTCAATTGGACAGTTTGGAAATGCCGATGGCTCCATTTGGACCAATTGTGTTTTTGGCAGGTCCAATTGGGCCACCAATTTTTTTTTTTTTGACTGGGATATAAGCACGCTGTAAAAGTTGTACAAGCCAGGAAAATGCGATACTCGCCCTGCAAGAACTGCGAGCAGACGGCCGGCGGCAAAGCCTTGAACGAGGCCCCCAGCGGAACCAGCTCACTCCAACGGACCTTGCGGAAGTTGCCTCGATCCATGAGCCACGCCACGGCCATCTCGCCGCAGTCTTCCACCACAAGCACCCTCTCGGGACAATCCTCATACGGTGTCGGCAGACCGCTATCCTCACCCACAGAAGGAACGACCTTCTGAGTGTCCCGTCCAGCAGCCCGCCGCACTTCGGCCGTCAGCGGTCGTGACGTTCCGCTGTGCACCGGCGTCGTGGAAGATCCAGAGGTGTACCGGGCGTCCAAGCAGCCGGCAACGACCAACGACGAACCGTCACATTGGGCAGCATCAACGGACTTGGAAACAAATCCATCGGACGGTGTCGGCACAGAAGCGTCTCCGTCGCTCGGCGCTGCAGGAGGTCGCGGGCGAATCGTGTAGGTGACCCGCTTCACCTTTCTTGCCAGCTTCGCCCAGAAAAGCGCTCCCAGAGGAGGTCACTAAGCACCCTTCCATCACGGTTCGCGACGCTTTCCACCATTGCAATACCCACGCCCTTCGACAAACTTCTGGATGTCCGGCCCCGTGACACCGCAGATGCTTGGCGAACGCGACGAGCTTACGCGACACAGCTCGACCAAGACACGCATGAAGTGGGCCTTGCTGAGGATGAACTCGCGGCAGCGCGGTTCGTTCCGCACGGCTTCCTGGATTTCGACGAGCAGGGTCTGCGCGTCCCGGCAGATGACGCACACGGACAGGCCGGCTTCGCTGCACTCTCGCTCAACGTGGACTCTCGCGAACTGCGACGTGAAGCGCTGCATCACTCCAGTAGAGGTGCTCGAACATCTTCGGTGGAGGAGGCTCCTGCTGCTGCCGGGCACGTCGTTTCGCAGCCTCCCGAGGCATATCCGGACTGTAGAGGTCTTCGACTCGGATCTCATGGTCGCTGTCGTCGGAGTCTCCGTCCGACCGTGGGGACCTGCCAAACAACAGGTAGCACGCAAGGACACGCGGTCAAGGACGGATATCAGTCTTTTGCAAATGAAAAATGGGGCGAGAAGGCGATTCCTTGAAATTGAAACCTTCTATGTAAGGGTTCTGAAATCAGTGGTGAAAAAATCAGCAAGACTGATAAATTTCTCAGTGTTTACTTAAAATTTAACGAAGTTGTTTTAAAAGCTCCTTAATATGCCAAAGCTGCAACTGGGCTACAATGCACGCCGCAGTGGAGAGCTCCGGAATAATTTTTACCACCTGAACATCTTCAACGTGTGCAAAAATTTCGACAAACGAGCATTATTGCTTTTCACCTTCATCTGATGAGCGGCCACTGCAACCGGGTTTGAACCCACATCCTTGGGTTTACAGCCCAACGTTCTAGCCATGCACCACTCCAGTGGGTAGAAAAGATGACGAGAAAATAAAATACCATTCAAAAAAAAAAAAAAAAGAGTTTAAAATTCTCCAACTATTACTGTTTGCGCAAAGTTTTCGGCAGGTGTCAATAAAAATTTTAAATGCGATACTGATGGTCTTGTTGTGCTAGGGAGGAGAATACGCAGAGCATTCAATGGCAGGAGCGCAAATTTTTAAATTTACGCCTTAAAGAATTTTAAGCTTTCTCTGACAGAACTCGTGGGATCCAAATTTTGGACAAGGAAGTTTAAACAGCAAGTAAATTATGACTAGTGGTCCCATCAAACAAGCATTCCTACCATTGCCTTCCTCCTGCTTTCTAGCGTCGTGTAATGTATGTAAAATTTTGGTTAATTAGGCTTCTTTCTACTCCTTCTGCAAGTAATTACCAGTATTCACCATCCTAAAAATTAATTGAAATCAAAACAAAACAAGTGCACATTTGGAATCAGCATAACATTTACATCAGGAGTTCAGCTTTCATTAAATTTGGTGAAATAACAAAGAAAAAAAAAACTACTAGTTCTAAAACCAGCATCCTCCCTTAAATGTCCCGTCATTCATGGCTTAACGATGCCCCATTTTCAAGCATAAAAACTCACAGCAAAATACCATAAACGAATGTGTCAACAGGCCACACTTAATCAAATTTTGTTCGTATTAATAAAGTGAGAAGCTGCTTAGCTAAAACCCTGTGGCTGGCTTAACTGAGTACTCTAAAATATTTACACATTTCCATGCAGTTCAGGGGGCATAAAACTTGAAACAAAAAAGAAACACCGACCAGTCCAAACAACAAAAAACCGTTTCTGATGTTTCAGCTGCCAGCGTAGAAGTCTTGTTCACTAGACTGCGAACAAGGCTTCCTTGCTGGAAGCTGAAACGTCAATAACGATTTTTTTTTTGACAGACTGGCGTACCTTTTTGGTTTCAAATGACCCCTCCCGGGCAGACAGGATTCCACCATGCTCTCCACTTCCTCAGGGAGCGTTCCCCTCAGTGGGCCATTATTGCAACAAAGTAATCTAAAACCACGAGAAAAAATTAAACTCTTCCAGTGGACGTGTTCCAGTGAACTGTTAGGAAGTGTGGAGCCTGCCAAAAGGGGCTGTAAGCACCCTCTCGACTAGTTTCAGCATCAGCCTGGCGGCGTTGATACCGAAATTGGTCAACAGAGGGCAACGCTGCCGCCTCTGGAAAAAGCCTACAAAGAGACATTGGATTGAGTTTTCATAATTTGGGGCAATTAATGCATTACTCCATGACGTTTTGCTTATTTATATTTTTGCGCACTTATTTGCGCCCTAGCAAGGGCAGTGTCCGTGGCAAATGGCGAAGCACAAAGAGCACCCCCAACATTTTTGCGTATAAAGAACGTACGTATCTGTGGCGCAATGCGATTGACAACTTCTTGTACTGCGAGGGAGCCAGGTTCAATCACAACCAGGGAAAGCGGTTTTCTTTACGAAGCTTCTGCTTGGGTGCGCGACGTCAGTTTAGCTACGACAAGCCGGGCCCCTAAAGTTCTCCGCACTTTTAAACGAAAGACATCAGTAAAATTAGCAGTGGCTTAGCTCGGCTATGCCAGGATATACGTAGTGGCTAAGGTTCAGCACCCGCACTCCAATTGGATTGGATTTCAATCCAACACAATCCAATTTAATCCAATCCAAATCAAATGCAATCCAAGCCAATCCAATCCAATTTGATTCGATCTGATCCAAACCGATCCAATGCTTCTCGCGCTTGCGCTGAACGGCCCTTCATGGCACACGTGAAACCGGTTCAACCTTGGCCAGTGTAGCTTACGCTACAAAACATACTACATACCCGACAGCAGCCTGCGTAGGCGCCGCCCCTTCCTTTAGGCTCTCGAACCCCGGCGGCGGCCCTCACAGGTTTAGCCCTCCCCGGCGATCCATTGTCACAGTTGGAAGGGAGCCCGAGAAGGGCGTGGAACACCGGGAGGCCTCCTTCTGGCTCTCCTATGAAAAATGGGAGCCTGCGAAAGAACAGCGGGGCTACAACTCTGGGAAGCACGTCAGCCCCTTTTGTACCCACTGTGTGAAGGGGTCAACGAGAAGAAAGTTTGACCGCGACTGCCTGCTGGATGAACAATTGCTAAGCTGAACCACCCAGGCAAGGCGGGGAAGAGGGGAGTTGCATTGATGCGAGAGTCGATGCTTGGCAAATTTCAAAGGGGGCATGAAGACGAAATACAGGTTTGGTTAATTTAATTAAAAAAGGCTGCTTTGCCTTGATAACAATGATGCCAATTTTATCGCACAGTTGAAAAAAGTAATCAAGAAACTAGGAAAACGGATGAAGCGGTTGTGACTCTCCAACTATTTTGCAGCGACTTCTCCATGATGCCGAAATCTTGTTTGTGCGATTGGCGACTGCTGACCCAAGCCACCCCCAAACAATATTACTGAAAGATGGTAGTGGAACCTCCAGTTCCATTTGATCACGACACATGAATGCTAATGTTAGGGAACAAACACACCAAAAAGGATGTTTTTAGTGTCAGTCCATATTACACCACTTCTGCATATATTACGTTACCGTAGTGTGAAATTTAAAAGTTTTAAATATTTATTCCGTTTTCCTTTAATAAAAAGACATCTTTCTTGGCTAGAAAGAGCTGAGAAAGTTACCAACGGGCATTTCTCTCAAATTAAACAAAGTTGCATGTTGTCTTCGTGGCTCTATGAATGCCCACTGCTACCGAAATGAGCCGCGTAGCCACAAAAAAATTTCATGCACTCTAACAAAATTCCTCGCAGCATGTCTTTTAGATACGAACGCTACTGAAACAATGCGCATTGTACGGCGCCCAAACAAAACTCAAGCAAAGAAAGAGTCATTTAAGACACACCCTGCATCCTCTTTTGCAATCACAGTCTTAGACTTCCGACCGAAAGCCATGTTTTGGGAATCGATGGCCAGCCCCACACTCATGGGTCGCATGCAGTCTCCATTGGAATGCGGCAGAGGATATGAAGGTGACCTGCTTTTCGTTTCAAGCGGAGCCCTGCAAAAGAGAGAGAGAAAAAAAAATATATATATTCCCGACTAAAAACCAAAAGCGAGATAGAACATAAAACAAGCACTCGTTTAACACCAGAAGCACTCGTGGGGCACTTGACAAAGGTTTTAGTGCGAGCATGTATCCATCTTCCTTCTGTTCACTGCTGGCCAAAAGATTGTTGCAGTGTTGTGGCTGCTTGTTGCAGTACAACAACAACAGCGCTGGCAACCTGGCTTTGTCTCTTCAATGAGTCTGAGGCCTGTTGAGTTACTTTCCGGAAACGCGTTCCAGTGTGAGGGAAAATGGTTTGCAATGCCCCATTTGATTGCCTATGAGAGCCAGTACTGAATCCCATTGTAGCCAATTTCAAATCCCTAATCCAGAATCAACATTCGAACGAGGGTAGTACTTGTGTTTAACATTTTGTTACCGCGCCTATTCAAAATCGTTCACTTTGAACGATACCTTGGGAGCCCCATTTCATAACGTTCCGGGCGTTTCTGGAACAAGTACAGCTATTTGGAGTTATCTCAGAAAATGCCCCTTCAAAATCAGTTTTGTTTTCATTTTTGCAACAAAAACGTGATTTTTGACACACGTTTACATTACCTGGGTGTGGAAAAGGTGCATGGTCATCGCGCGTCACTGCCACTAAAGGAGAATGCGTGCCACTTGAAATTACTCTGCATCGCAGCGTTTGGTTTTTCTTATCAAGGCACGAATGGCGAATCAGAAGATGATTTTCAATCATCAGGTCAGCACTCTGACAGTAATAATCCCTGAAATCGGCTGAAAATATCAATCAGTGCCTGTTTTCAAAGTTACTTTTACGATCTTAGACAGTTTATTGCACATTGTTCCCAGTTGGTTGTAGTCCTATGTACCACAGGACCATTCACAAACAGTTTAGAACAGTTTTGGTTTCGTTTCTGCATCGTGAAATTCACATTTGGCGCTACTACACAGTTACCCAACTTCAAGCCTATCTGCCCTGGTACCTTCAGTGCCTGCTAATAATCCTAGAAAAAAAAAGTAAAAAACATGCTGCTTGTGATTTCATCCCATTCTGAAGTGATATCTGCGATAAGAACTCCAGATGAAAGTAACACCCAGTCGCTGGATATCAGTTCCAGCAAGAAGAGCACTTCAAACCGGCCTTGCACACCGCCAGCTGTTCGCCAGCCAGTTTCATTTCTATACAAGGGTATCAGCTCTGGAGGTCTAGTGTTGCTCCTTAGTAGAAATGTCTATTTGGATGAAGTTTTCAACAGGTTTGGTATTGTTTCTTTTCATAACTATTAAATGGCGCTGCAATGCAGGAAGCTCGTAATGCTCCACTCTTTCATTGCGCAACAGCTACTCGCTGAAAGCTTTCAGGGTACGATTCTAGCGCATTGCACCTCATTCCTGCAAGCAGTGCTACAATAGCCAGTCAGAGATGATGATAAACTGCAAGTTCATGTTTTGAGCGATAACTGACAGAGAACATCAGCAAGCATCAACCACCAAGTTTTGTTGTCAACTACACGCAGATTTTTCCGCATCGCACGCTTGTCCCGATTACGGTGCTGGCCATAAATGCAAAGTCAGTCATTGACAAGATGTTTTTATGTCATGTGGGGACAAATTGGTGCCTCTGATAATGTCAAACCGCCAAATTTCTTCCATGAAACCACCCGAAATTGCATATTTTGAAATGTAGGTTGGGCTTCACAGCATGGCACGGGCACCCCGCATGCTAACATTTTTTTATATCTGACAAACTGTTCCCCGCAAGTCAACATTTTTTCAAAGACGTATTTTTTAAATCTTTCCCTACAAAATGTATATTCCAAATTTTTTCTACTATCGGTGGCGTGTTATACACAACTCCTTTTCTATCATTTTCTACAACGTGATGAAAATTTTGATTTTTTTCGCAACTATGATGAATGAAAACATTTAAAAAAATGTTGTTGTCGGAAAGGGTGTTAAATCATTTGCCTTTCACTTTGCTGCAGTTAGTGCCTAGCCAATATGTCTAGCAGAAAAAAAAAATGTTTTCTTAGACCCCTAAAAATCAGTCACTTTCCCATAGTAATGAAAGAGTTAATGAACAAAAACTGGTGTTTTGTCTTCATGGCCCCTTGTGAGAACGGCCCCGACACGCACCCAGCTGCGTCTTCTGCGAGTTGAGTTGTCGGGCTCTCGGTGACTCGTGGCTTCTGGACATCACTCCCTTCCTCCGCAAATGCTGCTTCAATGGCCATCACCCCCATCTCCTCGGAAACCGGGGCTCTACGAGAGAGGACGGGAAAATAAAGTGGAGGCGATAATAAGACTCCCAGTGGTGATCGAAATGCAAAAAAAAAAAAGGGTACTCTGTTATTCGCAAAAAAATTACCAATGACAGGCAAACTTGGCGACTACCGTCGGTCGCAGAAAACTTTAAAAAATAAATAAATAAATAAAACAACGAACTAGCAGAGATTTACCTAATCTAGCACCACAAAACAAAATATTGAAATATTAACTGGAAACTACCCACGAAATCTCAAAATTCTGCGCGATTGTGTGCCCTCGTGAGAATAACTAAAAAAAGCCAAAAACAAAGGAAAAAAACACACAAAAAAAGCTGTTCCGGTTGGTGCCTTCCATGGCTGCCACCAACAAAACATGAGGTTGGTGAAATGAAGAGGAGTGCGAATTCTAATGTGTGAGTACAGAACTTTTCTGAGAATTTGTCGTTCTGCAGTAGCTTGCACGCAACTTTTCCCACCGCCGCCTTCAGCTGGTTTCACAACACCCCTTTTGTCTTCCGTGGGGATTGTCTCCGCTGCACATACAAATTGCAGCGAATGATACGAGGTGGAAGTATCGCCATACTCTCCCAGTACACAATGCTGGAAGAACTGCCAAACACAACACATTTGCTCTCTCTCTCTCTCTCCCTAGTAAATACAGCTCAGACACAGCCATCGCAGATGCCTGAAAGTGCTGCAAACATGGCTGTTGCCATAAGAGGATGAAAAAGCTCTGCGTTAAGGGAGGAGGGGGAGAGCTCTTCGCTGCGATTTGAGTCTTTGAAGATTTGATGACTGATTGGGCGAACTTTCAGCCAAGCCTGGAAGCACTTTTAGCAAAGATTATGATGCCCTTTTGATATGAGAAAGCCTTCTTTCACGCTTCTCTCAACTTTTGGTAGCTTTTTTCATCTAAAACCATTACGTCAACTAGCCCAACAATATGCTGTACTGAGCGATAAGAGGAGTCACTGAGATGCACCTGATTGTGTGTTGCGTCGGTGGGGCCTCTTCTGTGGGGCTCATAGGCATCTGTGGCTCCTGAAAGTTGGCTGCGGCCTTCCAAGCCACTGCAGGCCCCTGGGTCAAGCTCTGAGGGCCATCGGAATTCAAGCTTGGCAGACGTTTTGCGGTGCCCGCTCCATCTACGGCAAGTGGGGCTCTGCACAAGAAGGGAGACACACAATGGAAGCTATACACCTAAGACCCTGTAAGCATGATGAAGCAGGCAGTGTGACCTTTCAGTAATGGAAGCCACTGCTGCGGCACCTGGGACACTGTTACTCTCTGTAAGCAGCTACATGATGATGCCCATCCTCAGTGAGCAGAATTACAGCAGTCTCATTCTTCGTGATTTCATGCCCAGCGCTATAGTATAATATGACATGATCACGTCCTTGCATTAACCTTTGCGATTGAGGTAAAGCACTTGTGCTCTTTCTTACCTTCTGCCTTATCCCGTTCCCCTCTCTTCCATCCCCATCCCCTGTCTCCGCCATGTGATCCGTCTCCGTCTCTGCCATCCCCATCCCCTCCCCCCTGCCTTAATTTTTACTACCCTTGATTCAATCCCACCTTTCCTGTTACCTCTACCTTCCCCCTCAGATTCCTCCTCCTTCTCTCCCTCCCCTTCCCCCAATACTCCTCCTCTTCTACCTCCCCTACCTTCTATCTCGTATTTCCCCGTTCCTCCTGCCCTGTCTTCCCTTCCCCTTTATGTTTAAAACTCCCCCTCTCCTATCTCCCCCTCCCTTACTCTTTCCTCCTTCCTTGCATTCCCTCTTTCTGACAACAGTCCCCTTTCCTTCAAACCTCTTGCACTCCTGCCATTCCCCATGCCTTCTATTGCATGTACTCTTCACCTTTCTCCTTTCAAGTTTCCCCCTTTTCACTTCCCATTTGAGCTCCACCCTTATTCCTCTCCCCCTCTTCTATCCCTACTCTCTTTCCCTACCCATCTCTTTCCTCTCCCTCATACATTTGCTCTCCTTTTTTCCTCCACACCCCATCTCACAAATCCCCTTCCTCTTCTCTTCAACCTCACCATCTTAGACTTTTTATTCTCCTGTCTCGCTGTCCCCTTCTCCCTCCTCCCCCCACTACCCTCATTACCATTGTCAGTTTTCCTCCCCTCATGACCCCTTATTACAAGTGCACCCTCCTCTCCACCCGTTAATGATTGAGGATAAAAAAAAAACGATACTAATATACCTATGTTTTACACTTTTTGTTGAACACTAGCGCTGCTCTTAGGGCAGGCAGAAAAAAACTTAGGCACAAAATAATACTTATTTTTTCTGTTACCATGGTGGCAGCTGTCCTATGCAATATTACCCTCTCGGCTTTTCGTCCATAAACTCCTTTTAGTCGCCTCGATAGCCTTGAAATTAAGTCCCTCTGTGCTACCCTTGAATCTTAGGGCTTATGAAAGCCAAATCATTCCCTCGTAGATTTGGATGGATACCCTCGCATTCTCACACTATGTGACACACAGTTTCTGCTTCTTTGACGCAGACCACGCATACACCATCATTTTGTGAATGCTTCGTTCGCAAGCAACCTGCTCGAGCCTCAAAAAGCAAAGCACTGCCCTGGGAATTATCGTAGAAATTTTCCTTCCTGACGATCAATTTCTCAGCCCTGTACATCTTTAACAACGTTTTAGCTTCCATTTTTTCTCTCCATTTATTCGTTTCAATCTGCCTCGCCTCTTTTTTGGTTATTGGCCGTTTTGGATTCTTCACTGTGCTACTCTCCCCCTCAATCTCCTCTCTCTACACTCATCTTCCCCTCCTCGAACCCTCGCCTACTAATTCCCAGTGGCTGAATAAACAAACAGTGGGCAAGCTCACCAGTAACCCTCTGCCTTAACCAAAAGACAGAGACCAAAATTTTCGTGTTCAGGTAGCGTAAGAAAGTGTACTAGTATTATCTTGAAATGCGCCATAAAGACGAAATACAAAATTGGTTACTAAGAACCAGTCAGGCTTGTTGGTTCATGTCAAAACAAAGAACATTACACCACAAGTGCTTGTGGTGTTATGTTCTTCTTCGTCCTACGTGTGTCTGCGCTGTAAACATTTGACAAAATTGGTTCCATTAAAAAAGAGACTGCTCTTCCTGATAACTATATCAATTTCGTCGCAAACTTCACACAAACAATCGAGATATCAAGGAAAACAAATAAAGGAATGGCGACTCCCCCAGCAAACTTCCCGGCCGCGTCTGTGACATCAGGGAATCCTGTTTGTGCTGGCCAAAGCCACCGCCAAGAAACATATGGCGATTGCATACTAGGGCCTTCAGTTCCATTTTGTCGTACCCTAACCTGCAATTACACACACTGATAACTGCGTTGTTACTGCAGGCCCATATTACATCCCTCCTACCCATATCACATCACTGTAATATGGAATTGAAAGGTTTCTCGATATCTCTTGCACATCTTCAAACAAAAAAAAGCTATTTTTCGTGGCTGAGATGGATCTGAGTGAGTTTCCAAAGGCTAGTTATTTCAGATTTAACAAGGTTACATGGCCCCTTTAAAAAGAAGGTAGTGTATAAAACGCACCCAGCAACGTCTTGTGGACACGGGTTGCACAGTTGGACATCGGAGATCAGCAGACCCGTAAGAACAGGGACAGCTTGAGGAGTTGCTGCGGGCTCGGCACTCGTGTTCTGAGT